>CM019705.1:22751392-23351392 GCA_009760885.1 Achatina immaculata
TTTTCCACAAATGCCTGTCCTTTGCCTTTTTTTTTTGCTCTTGCTGATAACTATAACAGTAGTTAAAAACCTGCACAATGGACAGTCGTGAGAGAGTTGGGCAATTACGAACAGTGACAGTCCCTATGCTTGACACAGTGAGGATCCCTGATTCCTACAGCTTATACTATCCATCTCGTGATACATGTCCTGATTCCCATCTGACTGTGGTCTCACCTACCACTATATGTTTGTATTACACAGACCAAATACAAATGATAAATATAGGAGGAATAACAGAATGAGATCTAACACAAATGATAACAACTGGAGGAATAACAGAACAAGACCAAACACAAATGATAAATATAGGAGGAATAACAGAATGAGACCAAACACAAATGATAAATATATCACGTCTTTCCCAACGTAAGGCATATGCCCCTCATGGAGTAATCAAAATCTTTGAAGTTTTGAGGTGGGGCATGATCCGACAAAAGGCTGGGAAACACTGAACTAAAATCTAGAATATTTTAAACAAAGAAAGACAGGTCTATGAATCTCATTTTCAGAAATTCTTCATGTACCCTAAATATTTCTTATTTGTTACGTTTGTTAGACACACTTATTTCTAAAACATTTATTAGTAACACTTTTTGCTATAGTTATTACAGAAATTTGTTTGTTACATTTATTAGACACACTTCTTTGCTTTACTTATTAGAAACACTTGTTTGTTACAGTTTTTAGATACATTTCTTGTTACAGTTATGATATACACGTCTTTTCGTACTAATCAGAGACACTTCTTTATTATAGGCCTACTTATTAGAGACATCTCTTTTGTTATAGATCAATTTATTAGACACTTCTTTGTTACAGCTATTAGATACACTTCTTTGTTACAGTTATTAGATATACTTCTTTGTTACACTTATCAAATACACTTTTTTGTTACACTTATCAAATACACTTTTTTGTTATACTTGTTAGAGACACTTTGTTACATTAGAGACACTGCTTTCTTACAGTTATCAGAACAGTTATTTGCTTTACTGTTACACATTATATAGCATTTGTTTTGCAACAATTTCATTTATCTTCCAAAAGAACACAAATTTTGTCTGACTGTGGAAACAAATGCTCCTCGTCCTCTAAAAATCTTATCGCGACTGTTGTTGGATTCACAGAATGAGCTCCTAAACCGACTTTTTGATGGAGTTCACCCTTTTAAGAACAATGTTGAGCTTTTATTCGTTAATCACACTGTTACTGGATAGGATGGGATCTCGGGTGTTTCCCCTTCTCTTTTATCATCATCATCCATCATCATCATTATCAGTCATAATCATCATCATCATCAAGTGCTTGTCTGTAGCTATAGTAATTCTGCACAAGCCCTAATGTTTTCCATGAACTCAATTTATGACAGTCTAATATATCTCCTCACTACACTGTCTACGATAGCCTTCATCTACATCTCTTCTTATTCATATTTCCAATAAGTATCATGTGTTTATGTCACATGATATACATGTCCGATAAATGTTGATTGCTTTTTCTCTGTAACTTTAATTATATTCCTATTCTCACTGGCTGGTATTACAAGGTACTTGTACTATACTTGTTCATCACTTTGAGTGCCATAGAGGTAGGGAGGGCTAAATACACTTTCAGCATTTGATAAATTCAAGATAAAAAGGATGGCTAAATCAGCATGCGATTGGTCCTAGATAAAAAGGATGACTAAATACACTTTCAGCATGCGATAGATCCTAGGTAAAAAAGGATGGCTAAATACAATTTCAGCATGCGATAGATCCTAGATAAAAAAGGATGGCTAAATACACTTTCAGCATTTGATAAATCCTAGATAAAAAGGGATGGCTAATTACACTTTCAGCATTTGATAAATCCTAGATAAAAAGGATGGCTAAATACACTTTCAGCATTTGATAAATCCTAGATAAAAAGGATGGCTAAATACACTTTCAGCATTTGATAAATCCTAGATAAAAAGGGATGGCTAATTACACTTTCAGCATTTGATAAATCCTAGATAAAAAGGATGGCTAAATACACTTTCAGCATTTGATAAATCCTAGATAAAAAGGATGGCTAAATACACTTTCAGCATTTGATAAATCCTAGATAAAAAGGATGGCTAAATACACTTTCAGCATTTGATAAATCCTAGATAAAAAGGGATGGCTAAATACACTTTCAGCATTTGATAAATCCTAGATAAAAAGGGATGAGTATATACACTTTCAGCATTTGATAAATCCTAGATAAAAAAAGGATGACTAAATACACTTTCATCATATAATAAATCCTTATCTCCAAGCAAAATAACACGACATTTAAGTCTGAAACTTGCCAAGGGCTATACTGTACTCATCACCAGCATGTGGATGAAAAATGTAGGCAGTACATAAAAATACTTAATGTACGCTATAGAAAAGTGGGAGGGATTGATTGACTGAAAAGTAAAATGAAACAAATAGTAGTTCAAATAAAGTTTATGAGAAACCAAATAAATGAACCTAAGACCAGACATTTGTTGTGTTTTGCATTTGGATTTAATAAAACATACTTGAATATTTCATGTATTGCTTCCTTCCACGTATATCGTTCAGTGTTGAGGGTACAGTGTTGATAGGGCTTGGTGATTTGCTTCGTATACTATTTAAGGTTTCTACAAATTCTTCCTTCCACGTCTTTCGTTGGTGACTTCTTCCTCTGTCACAAATTCGGAAATTGACATAAGTAAGCGAAATGTATAATATTTTATACTTCTTAACTACATGAACTTAAATATTTTGGACATGAGAATTTAGAGAACACAGTTTAGATAATGGGGAAAAGAAAGAGAGGAAGACCAAGGCTAAGATGGCTGCAAAACATCATTGATGATCTGTGAAAGGATGCATCAGCAGAATGGCATCTTGCTTACAACCGAGAGGCCTATAGGAGAGCTGTTAAGGAGGCAAAATTCCACAAGGGACATACAAATGATTGACTGACTGAACTACATGAACTATACTCAGATTCTGTTTGAACATTTTTGTTATTCTAAGACTTGGCAAATGGAACATTTGAGAGAGATTTTACATATTTAAATACTAGTTTCTTGTTTTCACTGTAAGATATGAGCATGCTATGAGACATTGAACTTCTTCATTCATGCAGCAATGCTGGACAAATGCACTGTTAATTCATGTTACATAAATATTAGGCTGCCGAAAGTTTTTACATGAATTAACTGTATGATATAGAAAAGTTCTGGGTACTTTGAAAGAAGATATGTTGTACTATCACAATTCGGTGTGACACTACCAACTTTTGCGGCACACCAGCGTGTCGGGGAATACCGTGTGGAAAACGCTGCACTGCTCTAGTGCTCCCATCCCCACCCACACCGACCTATGGTTATATCGTGCTGAATTTGATTTGAAGAGGGGAGACAACTGAAAGAAAACATGTTGACTATTTTCTTCATGTAACACAAGTTCTCACATTGTTGAAGAAAATGAAAACAGATGAGATACGATGAGATCTAATGTGTTCGCTGGGTCACGGTACCGTATGTAAGAAAATATAATATTGGATTGAAGGGGAAGATGTTCAATATTTTATTTTATTTTAAGTCGTTGTTATACTAAGTGTTGAAAGGATGATTACATTTTACGTTCACACCTTACGTATTGACACTTCACGACAATGAGTAGCACTAACACGAATAACAATCATTCATAAAAGCATGATCCTTGTATTTACACAAATGTCGACTTACAAGATAGCAAAAATCAAAATGAATCTTATGTACGTGATGTTAAATATCATGCCTATATGCATCATCAAATCATTAAAAAAAAATGTTTCCTTGAACAATATGGGTTCAGTTCTGATTGTAAATGCACACAATTAAACTACACATATCTTTTCCTATCTAATGAATCACTTTCCTCCTTCACGTCTGAACAGTGACATGGCTCCTACCCGTTGCTGGCCACCAATCTACTCAGCATATCAAATCTCGACCACTTTGACTTCTATCTTCTCGTCTTCTTCTTATATCCCTCATCAGCGACGGACTCGTAGGACTGGGGATATCCATAAAAGCCCATCTCTCGCCAGTGGGGTTGCCAATCAAACCAGGCAGTTGCTTGCTTTGTTATCTACTCCTTACACAAGGATCAAAATATTTTCTCTGTATCGGTCTCTAACCCACCTCTCCTTCGCGCATGCCCCACCGATTTGGGTTGTCTTTTCTCTGTGTCTGTCTCTAATCTACCTCTCCTTCAAGCATGCACCACAAGTTTGGGTTGTCTTTTAATCTGTATATGTCTTCTTCTTCTTCTTCTTCGTTCGCTTCTACCACCAAAACCGCACTGTGATCCTACTGAATTCACGCCTGCGGTCCTCGTTAGGTCCCGTGGTCCCCTGTGTGGTCCCCGAAAAGACCAGACAAGATCCATGAGAGGACCACAAGGGGTTCAGAGTATCACAGGGCTTTAGCCTGTATTCTTGGTGGGTCTCTGAAGCGGGATTGCGTGACACCGTGGTTTTCATTGCACCAGTTTAGTCTAGGGTTGGACTTTCTCACCGGAAGACCTCAACCTGTTTAGGATATCAGTGCATCCCCGCTGGGTGAGAGGCGGTAGCCCACCCAGGCCAGAGGTGGACTTTCTCACCGGAAAACCTCGACGTGTTGAGATACCCGTGTATCACCGCCGGGTGAGAGGTGGTTGCCCATCCAGTCCAGGGTTGGACTTTCTCACCGGAAAACCTCAGCGTGATTAGGATACGCAAACATCCCCGCCGGGTGAGAGGTGGTTGCCTATCTAGACTTCCCTGGTCCAGTGTCTCCGACTTCAGCATTTTGCGGTCGTGGCCGCTACCCTTCCTAGTTGTGACCAGGATGGAGCTTTTGTCCAGGAGGACGAATCCTCATCACTAGTGACTTCTACCCCTGGGTTGAGCCGGTTTAGGCATTATCCCAGTATGGGCGTGTTTGGGACGAGACCGACCTCTAGAGCAGAGGTACTGTGACATGCATAGCCTTCAAGATTCACCCCTGGTATGAGCCGGTTTAGGCAAAATTCACCAGTATGGGTGTATATCAGGCGTTACTGACCTCTAGAGCGGAGGTGGCATGACATGTCTAGCCATCAAGTTCCACCCTGGTGTGTGCCGGTTTAGGCATATTTCACCAGTGTAGGTGTATTTCGGACGTGGCCGGCCTCTAGAGCAGAGGTGCCGTGGTATAGCTCTCGTAGCGATACTGCTGGACATACCGGTTAAACTTCACTTTCCACCACCTTTTCCCATCGGCGCCACACAGCAACCTTTATTTCTTTTCCGCATTCTTCCTTGACCGGGAGAGCTTCACTCCACGCGCGGCATTTGAAGAGTCTCGCCAGCAGTGTCTTAACCTCTTTGACAAGCCAGTTCATGCATTTCACCTGATATGACTGCACTCAGGACGTGGCCGACCTCCAGACCAGAGGTGCCGTGATTTGACTGTTTGTTTCATTTTATCCTTTCTACCACCTTTTCCGCAGTGATGCTCGGCGGCAACCTCATTTGCACATTTCTTCATTGGCCGGGAGGAGCACCGCTTCACACTGCAGCTGAAAATCTCGCCAACAGCGGCAGATGAGCTACCAAACGTGCCACTCATCTACCCTAAGTAACTGGTTTTCAGGCGCCAGATATTCGCCCTCACCCCTTCTCCTGTCAGTTTAAACAGTTCTGCCACGGGAAGGCCAGGAGCTGGACTTGACTGCCAGAGGCTGTTTGAGGCGCGTTTGCAGTCCTTAGAACCAGTATATGTCTGTAATCCACCTCTCCTTCACACATGCCCCACAGGTTCACAAGTTTGGGTTGTCTTTTTTCTATATGTCTCTAACCCACCTTTCCTTCACGCATGCCCCACAGGTTTGGGTTGTCTTTTCTCTATATCTGCCTCTAACTCACCTCTTCTTCATGCATGCCCCACAAGTTCACAAGTTTGGGTTGTCTTTTCTCTGTATCTATCTCTAACCCACCTCTTCTCCACGCATGCCCCACAAGTTTGGATTGTCTTTTCTCTGTATCTGTCTCTAACCCACCTCTCCTTCAAGCATGCCACACAAGTTTGGGTTGTCTTTTCTCTATATCTGTCTCTAACCCACCTCTCCTTCAAGGATGCCCCAGAAGTTTAGGTTGTCTTTTCTCTGTATCTGTCTCTAACCCACCTCTCCTTCAAGCATGCCCCAGAAGTTTGGGTTGTCTTTTCTCTGTATCTGTCTCTAACCCACCTCTCCTTCACGCATGCCCCAGAAGTTTGGGTTGTCTTTTCTCTGTATCTGTCACTAACCCACCTCTCCTTCACCCATGCCCCACAATTTTGGGTTGTCTTTTTGTGATCTTTGTTATAATTGTCCTTGTCTTTTTGTGCCTCTTTCAGTGCTTCCTCGTTCCATTTTCTCGCTGTCCCTGGTACCTTCAGCATTCTTCTTAAGAATCGCATTTCAGCCGATTCCAGCCTTCTTTATATCTACTCACTGCTCAAGCTTCTCATACAGGACTGGATTAGTGTAACACTGGCTCTTACAGACAGTAACTTGTTACAAAGTAAATATTTCAGCTTCTGGAAGGAGGTCTTGGCCTGTGCTATTCTGCTTTTTACTTCAGTGATACAACTTCCATCTGATTTTAGCAAGTACAACTTCCATCTGATTTTAGCAAGGTTCCTAAGTACTTAAAACATTGATTTGCTCTGCTTGTGGGTGAGTAAAACCCAAATTTAATAAGACAGAGATAGCATTATTCAGAGTGGGCGTGGGTGCTAGTCTGTGTGTGAACGAATAAGGACACTTGCTGTAGTCGACTTCAATTTTCATGGTTCTCTCTCTTGCAGCTGAGGCTGGCTTTGAAGATAATCACAAGACTCACTATATTAAATCTTGACATTAATGTATTATCACAAGATCCGCAGATTAGCTGTGGTTACTTTAATCATGTGCCTGTGTTTGTGATTAGATAAAACTTTAATGTGTGAAATTATTAGATGTCTGCCAGGTTTTCAATCTTTCTCCCACTAGTCACAAGCCGGAGTTATTTGATTTCAACAGTACCTCTTGTTCCGGTTAGCTGTCTTTTCAGCTTCTTCGCAATCACAAAGTACAGAGTAAGACAGATGGACCTTCATTAAACTCATTTTCTTAATGAAACACGTAGCTGGTACCTCGGACATGGTAGAAATTTAAAAGGTTGGCAGGACGCCATGGTTTGGTGAAAATAAACCTTCTTTAACTCTTTGATTCCAAGACAGCACTGGTCTTGTTGGTAGATCTCTCATAACTATGTATTTCAGTGCTCAGAGTAATACTTAGTCAAAGTATAAATACAATGAAAAGAAGCACATTTCTAGCCCAAACCATATTTTTTACAATATAGAATAAGTTACTTCCAGTAGGTGCTTGGTTTGACATCAAACAAGGGGTTTGTCAGGGATGCCTTACTTATTTAACTTGTATATTGAAAATATAATGAGGAATGTTAGAGTAGATGTAGACAAAGAATGTTACGATGCCATAACAATTGGCGGTTATGAAATACCAGAGATTAGATATGCTGATGACACAGTATTACTGTCCACATCACAGAAGAGGAATGCAAAACCTAATTATGTCAGTCCGTAAGAAAAGCGAAGAGCAAAACCTCTATCTTAATGCAAGGAAAACTAAATTGATGACAAATGATAAAAGAAATAAGGCAGGTGAAATATGTATCAGTGAAGAAAAACTGGAAGAAATGGGGAGTTTTGAATATCTTGGATCATTACTAACAAATAATGGAGATATAATGAGGGAAATTAAAAGGAGGACATCTTTCGCTCAAACAGATACACAAGTTCAGCTAATCCAAGGGCGACTACAGTGAAAAAAAAATCAACACGTAAGAGAGGAGAGGGGTAGGGTGTTACCTTCGACAAGTTATTTCTGGTTATGTACCTTACATAGCACATTCTACCATAGAACCTTTCCAACCCTTTCCTTATTTTGCTAACCTGCACACACAAACACTGTTATTCTAGGGCACAGGGAGTTTTTATTCTATTACGAGCTGTCCATTCTCTTAGTGCCGTAAATGATGCTGAATATGTGTAATAATGACTGAGGTAATACTAGCTGTAGAAAGGAGAAGAGGATTAATGAGTGTCAGCCAGTTTTGCTATTTTGCTAATTCACAGCAGTGAATTTAATGGCTAACAACAAAGCTGCAGGTGAAGATGAAATAACAGCCAAAATGCTAAACGCTATCAATAGTGACAACATGAGGCAACAACAGAGAATGTTTAACAAGATTTGGAAAGAAGAAAAGGTCCCTTCTAATTGGAAGAAAGGAATCATTGTTAAAATACCAAAAAAAAAGGCAACCTTGGTGACTGTAACAACTGGAAAGGAGTAACCTTAATATCAGTTGTGTCAAAAGTATTTTGCAAGATCATTTTGAATAGACTCAAAGATATAGTGGATACTGCAATGAGAGAAGAACAAGCAGGATTTCGAAAAGGGAGAAGCTGTCTCGACCAGATCTTTACTCTCAGAATAATACTTGAAGAACATATTGAAAAGCAGAAACCATTAATACTGAACTTCATAGATTTTAAAAAGGCATTTGATAGCATACACAGAGATTCATTATGGAGAATTTTATGTCTATATGGAATACCATCTAAAATTGTCAACATCATTAAGGACTTATACAATGGATATGTTTGTGCAGTCAAGACAAAAGAAGGGATGAGTGAATGGTTCCAGATTGAAACAGGCATAAAACAAGGATGTATACTGTCTCTTTTACTTTTTGAGATTACAATAGACTTCATAATGAAAAAATGCTGCACAGGTAACACAGGTATTGACTGGGTACATGGGACCCAACTAGAAGACCTTGATTTTGCTGATGATATAACTCTTATCAGTAATAATGTGAATTCCATGCAAGAAAAAACAGATAGCCTATCTTCACTGACTAGCAAAATAGGACGTGAAATTAACAAGGACAAAACAAAAATAATGAAAATTCCTCTCAATCAAAATGGAAAAATACACATAGAAGGGACAAATATTGAAGAAGTCAATCAATTTGCATACCTTGGCAGCTACATAGACCAGGATGGTGACACTAGAAAGGAAGTTAGGATCAGAATTTCAAAAGCAGCATCAATCTTCAATAATCTTGAGAACATATGGAATTAAAAAGTTATAAGCACAAAAAACCAAGTTAAGACTATTCAATTCAAATGTAATATCCACCCTCATTTATGCATGCGAAAGCTGGAAAACAACTAAAGAAATGAAAAGAAATTAGACTCTTTTGAAAACAAATGCCTAAGGAAAATACTCTGCATCAAGTGGAACGAATTTAAGAACAATGCAGAGATAAGACAGATGACTGAACAACAACCAGTCTCATGGGTGATCAGGAAAAGGAGATGGACATATGTTGGTCACTTGATGAGAAGAAATGATCAGAGAATCCCAAAACACACTATCAAGTGGAACACAACAGGCCAAAGAAAAAGAGGCAGACCGCGTGAAACTCTGAAGAAGACCTTATTAAGAGAGGCCAAATTAACAGGCATAAAATCCCTTGATGAGGTTGAAAGACTCGCCGAAAGCAGGAAATATTGGCGAACTACTTTGCGAGCCCTATGTGACGTTTAACGGCATATAAGATATATAGGATATAAGATAAGAAGATAAGTCAGTTTTGCTAAAAAAGAGAGATGAATTAGTTGTTATACACAATTATTTCACGGTTATTTCCCCTTTTCCTTTTACTGGCTACTTTCCTTGTAAAACTACACTGTACATGTAACAAAATAAGTATTGTAACCCACTAAATTGTCGTCAAAGTTGTTGACCACTGCTCAGATGATTTTTACAAGCACAGAGCGAGTTTTACCCCCGTGTTCTCATTGGCCACTTGGTCACGGTGTCTGGAGTTCCTTTTGCACTGAACAGAGATGTGTGTGTGAGAGAGAGAGAGAGAGAAAGAAAGAGGGGGAGAGAGAGAGAGAGATGACGTCTAGTTTTTTTGCTTGGGCTCAGATGGTTGTTCGTGTTGGTTGAATCTCTATGTAGATTTTCTGTAAGTTTAGTTGTCCTTTTAAGGACAACTTCCTGTGTAAATTATTATGTAGGTTTTGGGAACATGGCTGTCCTTTTAAGGACAAATTGTGGAATATGCTTCTGCTATAAGTTTGTGCACAGGAAATGACTGAGGTCAGTATGGTTTTTCCAAGCTTGAGTGTGTTGGTAGGTTCATGTGACGATGGTTGCTCGCCTGGATAGTTTGTGTACTTGAATTGACTCCTTCATCTCATTTTATATTCACAATTTCCATTTTTGCAACCATATTCACGTTTGGGGGTTGTTTTTTTTCCGTTAAAGCTTTTCTTGTTGTTATTGCAACTTCAGACTTCTGTTATATGTGGACTCAATGTTAACCGTGTCATTTTTCATGTATTATGGATGAGTTGTCATGTATCGTGGTTGTGTAGTCATTCACGTTAGTCTGGTCATGTTCATGTGGTTGACAACTTAGTGGTCTTGTTATTGTTTGCCTTTGTTGTTGTTGTTGTTGTTGTTGTTACTGTTACTTATTTCAGTTACCCTGTGTAACGGTTCTGAGTCTTCCTTGCAGCTACGTCAGTAATTATTTATAACAGAGCTGTATAGTATTCAAGAAAGTATTACTAATTTATATATCCTTAGCAAGATAAGGAAAAATAGCAGTCAGTTTTAAACTTCAGTATAAAATAGTTGTTTATCTGGTAATATTGCGAAGTACAGTTTGAGAAAGCATTGTACCAAGGCCCAGTGATACAGCAGTCAGCGACCTATTTCTGGTCTCTGTCGTCAGAATTAGCAAAGTATAGATAAAGACTCGGTTCTGTGTCCCACTAGTTTCCCTGGGAGACAAAGACTAGCCTGTCCAGGTAAGCTGGGGTCTCAGTCGGACGATGACCTTGATACATCAAATAAGTTAAGACTGAGATCAGACGTCCTCTGCCAGAGGGCGGAAATACTACAGCCAAACTGAAGAATAGTAGAACCAACGTGAAGAAAAACGATCTTGTATCATAATATACATGATATAATTGAAAGATGTAAGGCGTATATAAGTACCCGTTTTGATGATGTAAGGATACAAGGAACCGAAACCCCCACATAGGTATTGAGAATGGTCCGAAAGGTCATGACCTCAGAGGTAAGGAAGGTTATAACCATAAACAACAGAATAAGTGCCTGAAGATTCTGCAGACATGAGAGTGATGAGAAACCTGTATTTGGATCAAACGGCTTGGACATAACCACCTATAAAAAAGATAATTCAGACAAAGATATCCGCTGCCTCTTTGATTGTTTAACTTCCTCACTCTCGAATTAATTTATATACTCTGCTAGAACAAATTCTGATGAGAAAATTTGCTTGAAAAAAACATGGAAGGAAGACCTTTATAATTTAAAAACATGGCTTTGGATAGAATAAGCCACTTTTATCTAAAAATCGCAATAAACATTAACTTGCATTAGTGTGCAAGATCTAACAGCACTGTCAGTGTTTCTTTGGTGTGGAAGCGTTAAGAACAGTTATTCAAATGCATTAGTTGTACTTCTGTAGTAATAATTAAACTAGTATTAGTTAACAAACCTGAGCTAGACAGAAGACACAGTGCTGTTAGGAGAAAATCTAGATAACTTATAACACAGTGCTGTGAGGAGAAAATCTAGATAACTTATAGCATAGTGCTGTGAGGAGAAAATCTAGATAACTTATAGCACAGTACTGTTAAGAGAAAATCTAGATAACTTATAGCATAGAGCTGTGAGGAGAAAATATAGACAACTTATAGCACACTGCTGTTAGGAGAAAATATAGACAGCTTATAGCACAGTGCTGTTAGGAGAAAATCTAGATAACTTATGATGCAATGTTCTTAGGAGAAAATCTAGATAACTTATAGCATAGTGCTCATAGGAGAAAATCTAGATAACTTATAGCATAGTTCTGTTAGGAGAAAGTCTGGATAACCTATAGCACAATGCTGTTTGGAGAATATTTAGATAACTTATAGCATAATTCTCATAGGAGAAAATCAAGATAACTTATACCACAGTGGTGTTAGGTGAAAATCTAGATAATGTATAGCATAGTGCTGTTAGGAGAAAATATAGATAACTTATAGCACAAAGCTGTTAAAAGAAAATTTAGATAACTTATAACACAGTACTGTTAGAAGAAATCTAGATAACTTACATCATTTGTGATACATTTAAATGACAGAACCCAGGAAATGGTCTAGATATAAAGATTAGAAGGATAAAGCTGCCAACAATCAATAGGGATGAACAAAAATCTTTTACAAACATAAATGGTGACAAATAAAGGACACAGTTATGTGACAAAAAACTAATGAAAATGTAAGATGTAAATTAATAGAGATGATAAAACGTGTTATCAATAGCAAATAAGCAAAAATGTTCGTACTTTGTAAAATATAACACAAAAATAGAAACAATAAGTCACTGAACGTTATATATACTATAAACTCATTGAATTTTATGTACACTCTAATTTCTTTGAATGTTATGTATACTTTAAATTCGTCGAATGTTTTGTATACTTTAAACTCGTTGAATGTTGTGTATACTCTAAATTCATTGATTTTTATTTATACTCTATACTCATTAATGTTATTTATACTCTAATTTCATTGAATGTTATGTATACTTTAAACATGTTGAATGTTATGTATATTCTGAAAACATTAACTTTATGTATACTCTAAACTCATTGGATTTTATGTATACTCTAATTTCATTGAATGTTATGTATACTTTAAACTCATTGAATGTTATGTATACTCTAAATTCAGTGCATTTTATGTATACTCTAAATTCGTTGAATGTTATGTATACTCTAAACTAGTCTACGATATATAAACTTGGACATTACATAAGAAAGCAGAGCAAGTAACTAAGCCTCATGAAGTGAGATTATACACAATAATATACTAAATTCCAAGGACAGAATCTAAAACAAATATACACTTCTTCTTCTTCTTCGTTCACTTCTACCACCAAAAACCGCACTGTGAACCTACTGAATTCACGCATGTGGTCCTCGTTAGGTCCTGTGGTCCCCTGTGTGGTCCAAAATAGACCACACGAGTTCCACGAAAGGACCACAAGGGGTTCAGAGTATCACAGTGCTTTAGCCTGTATTCTTGGTGGGTCTCGGAAGCGGGATTGCGTGACACCGTGGTTTTCATTGCACCAGTTTGGTCTAGGGTTGGACTTTCTCACCGGAAGACCTCGACGTGTTTGGAATATCAGTGCATCCCCGCTGGGTGAGAGGCGTTAGCCCACCCAGGCCAGAGTTGGACTTTCTCACCGGAAAACCTCGACGTGTTTTGAGATACCCGTGTATCACCGCCGGGTGAGAGGTGGTTGCCCATCCAGTCCAGGGTTGGACTTTCTCACCGGAAAACCTCAGCGTGATTAGGATACGCAGACATCCCCGCAGGGTGAGAGGTGGTTGCCTATCTAGACTTCCCTGGTCCAGTGTCTCCGACTTCAGCATTTTGCGGTCGTGGCCGCTACCCTTCCTAGTTGTGACCAGGATGGAGCTTTTGTCCAGGAGGACGAATCCTCGCCACTAGTGACTTCTACCCCTGGGTTGAGCCGGTTTAGGCATTTCCCAGTATGGGCATGTTTGGGACGGGACCGACCTCTAGGGCAGAGGTACTGTGACATTCATAGCCTTCAAGATTCACCCCTGGTATGAGCCGGTTTAGGCAAAGTTCACCAGTATGGGTGTTTATCAGGCGTTACCGACCTCTAGAGCGGAGGTGGCATGACATGTCTAGCCATCGAGTTCCACCCCTGGTGTGTGCCGGTTTAGGCATATTTCACCAGTGTAGGTGTATTTCGGACGTAGGCGGCCTCTAGAGCAGAGGTGCCGTGGTATAGCTCTCGTAGCGATACTACTGGACATACCAGGTTAAACTTCACTTTCCACCACCTTTTCCCATCGGCGCCGCACAGCAACCTTTATTTCCGCATTTACTTCCTTAACCGGGAGGAGCTTCACTCCACGCGCGGCATTTGAAAAGTCAAGCCAGCAGTGACTTAACCTCTGGGACAAGCCGGTTCATGCATTTCACCCGATATGATTGCACTCAGGACGTGGCCGACCTCCAGACCAGAGGTGCCGTGATTTGACTGTTTGCTTCGCTTTATTCTTTCAACCACCTTTTCCGCAGTGATGCTGCGCGGCAACCTCATTTGCAAATTTCTTCATTGGCCGGGAAGAGCACCGCTCCACGCACGGCAGCTGAAAATCTCGCCAACAGCGGCAGATGAGCTACCAAACGTGCCACTCATCTACCCTAAGTAACTGGTTTTCAGGCGCCAGATATTCGCCCTCGCCCCTTCTCCTGTCAGTTTAAACAGTTCTGCCACGGGAAGGCCAGGAGCTGGACTTGACTGCCAGAGGCTGTTTGTGGCGCGTTTGCAGTCCTTAGAACCAAATATACACTAATTTAACTCTTTTTTTCTACAAGAAAAACTCTAGCATCATTGTTAGACCTCGCACAACTATGGGAGTAATAGCTGAAAGTGAAATTTAGGGATAAATCTAAATACAATGAAAAATTGGTGCATTTTTAACACAGGCGTATTTTCATATTCTTTCCACCAAAATTTCTCTCAGAATTTATTCTGGCAGAGCATGGAAAAGAATTATGGAGTGAAAGAGTTATAAACTGAAAAGAATAAATGATGAGAAACATAGAAACCCGACCTTTACAATAACTCGGTCATTTCAAGAGGCATAATATGGCTTAAAAATAGGAATGTTGATATAAAATAGAAAAAAGTAAGATAACGTCAATGACATAGATGACTGGCAACCTCAAAATAATTAAGGAATTCAGCTTGGCCAGGCACACCACAAAAATAGGGGATAGAACAAGTTGGAAATCCATTACTGTCAACATTTCCTTTAGAGATAATTAAGATACGGTTGCTCTTGAGTTTATTCTCCATGCTGACTTCAATGTTCCTGGCCTGATAATATTTTAGGCTCATGAAATTTACCCGGCGATCCTGTCTGCTTTTATCTCACTCTTTTCAGTTCAGGTTGTGACAAAGTCATTGCTATCTTGCTCATTCGCCGAGGCAGAGGGTAATCTGAAAGAGATTTACGGTACTTAAATATTAAATTCTTTTGTGGACATTAAATAAAACTACGTGTACGCATATCAGAGAGATCCCTTTCTGATTTTCCCATTTTCTTGTAGAATTTATGAACTAAAGTTTTCTTAGACGGAAGGTTGACTGAGAGCAAGTTGTTAAAAATAATATTTTTTTTAAAATCTCCAGAAATAGAATAGGCAGAGACCCTACAAGCTGAAAACTGGAAAAACTAACATATATGTCTATGGTGAAGAACAAACGAATGAACAAATGAACATGCTTTATTTTCAAAGGGTTAAGAATTTGGCATGCAGGCCCGTCTGACGTTATGCCTTCATCATACAGCTTTCACTCAGTCACAGTCATTCAGCATTTGTTAAATAGCATACCAATCATGAAGACACATTAAATTATTCATTCATTCATTCATTTGCGTGTCCCTTCTGGAACTTTGACTCCCTAACAGTACTCCTGTAGGCCTCTCAGTTGTGAGCAAGATGGCCTGCTGCTGATGCATCCATTTACAGATCATCAACGATGTTTTGCAGCCATCTTCGCCTTGGTCTTCTCCCTTTCTTTTTCCCATTATGTACCCTTCCAAGACAGTCTTCTCAAGATTATCATGACGTTTAATGTGTCCAAAATATTTTAATAAGTTTTCTCTGTTTAATACTCTTTACTAGCCACCCTTCTTCAGTATTAAGTTCTTGTAGTATGGATATATTTGTTCTTTTTTGTGTCCATGATATTTGAAGAACTCTTCTGTAGCATTTACATTCAAAGGCATTTATGTGTTTCTCAGCTGTTTTGTTAAGTGTCCAGGTCTCACAGACAAATGTTGCGATTTGAAAAATGCATGCCCTTAAAAATCTTTTTTTGTAGTTCTGTATGTTAAGTGATTACATATATAAATAATAAAATTTTCTCATGTCCATACACTCTACACTCTGATTTATGCAACATCACAAAATAAACTTGCATTCTTACATTCATTCAAAACTAACAGATTTGTTGAAAGGCAGTATAAAAAAAAATAATCTTAAAAAATTTAAAACAAACAAGCCATAATTTAAACTACTTTAGACTATGCTTAGGGGGGCATATGGTCCATATCAAACAGATGATGACAAAATTTAAAGTTATAAGAATGAATATTACTTATAAGTTTTACTTACGTTGGTAGGGCATTCCAAAGGTGGGCAGCTGAGTAAGAGAAGCTTTGTTTAAACATGTCAAGCTTTGGATTTGGGAGATTACAATTGCTGAAGCTTTGACTCTGTTTTGGGTTGGATTTGAACAACGACCACAGATAGGGAGGAACATTGTGTGATAGAATTTTATGAAATAACATGGCCTTGTTGAAAAGAAATCTCTTCTTGAGGTGTAGAATATCAAGATGTTTGTCCTTATTTGTAATACGTGCTGCATGTTTGTCATCTATAAGCTTTACTGCTCGTTTTTGAACTGAGTAAAGTCTTTTCATGTTTGACATGGAACAACCATCCCAGAATGTGGAGTACTAGTCCAGGTGTGTTTTTATCTGTGATATGTAGTATGTTTTTTTGATGTTTATGTCAAGAAGATGTTTAATTTTAGTAAATTAGTAAACTTTTTGTCCGGTGAGTTTGGTTAGATTTGCCACATGATGATTCCAGCTGAGATGAGTGTTAATCATGAGACCTATAGTTTTATGTTCACTAACATTCTCTGTCTATGAAGTTCCAGCGTGGAGCTGTATTGTTGTTGGTGAATGTGTTAATTTCTGTCTTGTTTTAATGAGCATGGACTTTGTTTTGTTGGTGTTTATGAGCGTTCTGTTGCTGTTACTCCAGTTAATTAGATTGTTTATTTCAATTTGAAGAGCTGACTCAAGGTTAATACAATCATTATCATTAGTGTAAACTGTGCAGTCATCAGCAAAGAAGTCACAAGATGATTTGTTGAAATTACATTGAAGATCATTGATGTAGATGGTGAAAAGGAGAGGACCAAGAATAGATCCCTATGGAACACCATTATCAACCACAGATGAACTTGATTTAGTGTTTTTGAGGCAAACTACCTGTTGTCTGTGGGAAAGAAAAGATGTAATAAATTTTGTCACGTCAGAATGTAATTTATAAGTCTCACGCTTTCTAACTAGGATTTCATGATCAGTCACGTCTAATGCTTTTTTAAAGTAAACAAAGACAGCACCACATAATGTATCATCATTTTTTTTAGATAACCAACATTCTGTTATTTTTGTGAGAGCAGTATGGCAGGAATGTTTTGGCCTAAAACATGACTGACAGTCAACAATCAAGTCATTTTCTTGTATGTAAGGTTGTTTTTTGTATGTATTTTTCTAGTGGTTTTGACAAAGTCGATAGAATGGAAATTGGTCTATAGCTTGAGGGATTTTTCTCTGAACCGGATTTAAAAAGAGGATATATTTTTGCAATTTTAAAAGCCTGAGGAAAACAACAATGTGCAATGCGCTGATTGTAAATGTATGTTAGTGGAGCTGTAATTGCTGGGGCAGAGTAGCGTAATATCTTGTTGCTGATTTCATCAAGTCCTGCTGTGTTGTTGTTCTTTAAAGATAAAATATAATTATAAACATGACTAACTGGCATAAAAGGAATACTGGGTTGCTTTAGATTTGCACATTTGCTACCTTTAAATGTATTTAATTCACTTAAGTCAAAAGTAGGGGTTGGTAGTGGAGATTTTAAGGTATTGACTTCTTGTCTGAAGTGATTGCTGAACTCTTCACTAGTGGGCACATAATTATAACTCTGCAAGTCAGACTGTGTTCTCTTGTTTGCTAGAATGTTAATTGCTTTCCAGACAGACTTACTGTCTGATTTATTCTGACCTAGGTTCCTAAAGTAATTTCTCTTTTCATGCCTAATTAATTATTGAACTCTATTTCTAAGTAATCGGTAGCTAGTGAATTCCTTAATTTTGTGGGCGTGATCCCTTTCCCTCATGACTTGCAATATCTGAGGTGTTATCCAGGGTGACTTCACTTGATGTTCAACTCTCACCTCTTTAATAGGAACATGCTTGTCAGATATATCCTTGACGGTTTTTATCCAGTATTCCAGCGCCTTATCAGGGTCAGTTAGTTGGTACACATGATCTAGAGGTGCTGCTTGTAACTCTTTCAGAAATGATTATAAGCTGAATTTGCTAAAACTTCTAAATTTAATACTGGTATTATAATTTTTGTGGGGAGGGGGAGGGGGGAATATTCAAGCCATGTCGTGTCCATGTGCAACAGACCGGATAGTGATCACTCAGTTATGTGTGAGGGACTTCACTTTCTATGTTTTCTGGATGAGCTATATCCGAGTATATGTGATCTATTAGTGTGGATGATGTTTCAGTTACTCTGGTAGGTTTAGTGACATTTTGGGATAAATTTAATGATAAAACACTAACATTCCATGTAGCATCTGTTTGTCTGTAATTAATATTGAAATCTCAAAGAACAATTATATCCTTTAGATTAAAAGACAAAACATATTCCATCATACATGTAAAGTGATCATACCACGATGCTGTTGCATTTGGATTACGATGCAGAATCTCGATTAAGATTGGGCTCTGCTTTGAAAGTTTGATTTCCAACCATATACATTTAATATCTGGTGTCTCAAGATCTCTTCTGCATCAAGAGTGTATTGGCAGTGGTTACATCTACAACTAAACCTGTCTCAAGCTTCCTAGTAGGTTCACGTCGAAGTAAATTATAACCGTCTATCTTAATGTCTTCGTCAGTTATGTTTTTGTTTAGACGACTTTTTGAAAAGCCAAAGACATGGAAGTTATGATTAACTACATTAATTGCCTCAGAAAGTTTCCATAACAGGTGGTATATGTTTAAATGACCAATTCTGAGACCTTCCTTTCGTAGCTATTCATCAACTCTCTTGGCCATTTTCTACAACTTGTAATGGTTAGGTTACAATGATAGATAACTGAATAACAAGATATTTCATGAAATTTTGCAGTTCCTATCGTCTGAACATCGGTGACATATGTTGCTTGTGGATGACAGAGATCATGAAGGCTTGGGTTAAAGCTTCTGGGCTGAACTGCATGAGATAATGTACATCTTGATTCCACTGCGGTTGGTGTGGTAGATTATGGGTTGTGTTAGCAGTGGTTTGCCTGGACAGTTGATGGGTGTGGTAGATTATGGGTTGTGTTAGCAGTAGTTTGCCTGGATGGTTGGGGCTGCCGAGTGGGAAGTAGAGTTGGTATGGGAACAGGTGGTGAGGTTTTGGAGGACACAGAATGTTGCATAGTCAGAGAAGAGGTGGTCCCCCGTGTGTTACGGGTTTTTACTTGTCTTCACTGCTTTATGTTGCCTGACGGTAGCACTCTGTCCTGCTGCATTCGAATGGGGTACTTGATATTTTTAGCTAGTATGCTAGTACCGATCTTGTTGGTGTGGATCTGGTCACGATAAAGTCTTTTCTTGGGAGCTCCAGACTCAGAAGAGAGGAACGCGTGTTATTGATGAAACTCAAGTTGTTTTGTTGGCACAGTGTGCTGAGAATTCTGTTGTTGTATGCCAAGCGACGCCCAGCGTCAGAGCAGGCAGGTATGATTGAGGACATGACGATTGACGTGTTTGGAAATTTTTGTTTAATTGTCGATATCAGGACATGAAGATCGTAGGGTCTGAGGGTCAAACCATTCATGCTGTCATTCATGCCACCATGAACTGTCGTCCTCGTGATCTTTGGGTTGACGTTCAAGCTTCTCAGTGTGTTCCTATTATTTTCATGATACTGGCCCCTGGTACCGGAATCACTGAGACTATGTCCTCCGCTGAGACGGGCAACTGGTCAGCATAGATTCCTTTCATTAGGGAGTCTCCAGTCACCAGATGATTTGTGTTTTCTTTGATGTGGAAGTTGTGCTGGAGATTAGGGTGGTGCTGGTTTTGATTTATATTGTTTAGGCTGCTGAGAGGAATGCTTGTGAAGCATGTCTGTTTTTGGTGATGTAGGCGCCTGTTGACTGTTTGTTGCTGAACTGTCCTGCAGAACTTCAAACCTGTTGCTAATGTGTACATCGAATGTGTTGACTTCTTTCAGTTCTTCTGATGATTCTTGACTGCGCTGTCTGGACGTAAGCTCAAGTTCCTGTCGGGATTTATTTGATGAGCTCGCCGACGGTGGCTCAGCTTGTGATTGTGTCCCCCTGATTTAGGTCACTTTCATCTGTAGAAACTTTCTGGATGCTTTTTTCTTGAATGTTATTTTGGCTGAGAGTTTCTTACCGTATCAAATCAATAAGACATTTCATGCTTTGGTTTTCCTCTCTGAGAGTCATGATTTCTCTCTGAGATTGTCATTTTCACAGCTGAGATTCTGTTTTATTTCGGCATCCATGTCTTTGATGAGCCATTTTGAGTCAGTTCTTTGAAGAGACACAAACACCACATCATATCCTATAGGGATGCCACCCTGCATGAAATAGCCAGACCATACCCCATCCTTTCATGGGAGGCACTGTGCGTCGATGCTGAAGATTGACCTGAAATAAATGGTTCTGTGAGGGAGATGACATCGATGTAAGGAGAAAAACAAAGTAAAAGCTTGTTAAAATTAAATAAATAGAAACCTACACAGCTACAGACATTCTTTTCTTTCCCCCTTTCCCAGCCATATCCATATTTATCTTAGTCTCCTACATCACAACTCCTGGTCATGCTTCCTTTTCCCGCTCCAGAAGGAACTAGGTACCCATTTCTACACCCGCATGACTGAGACTTACCGCATTGAACTTTCTCTAAAAGTATAAACTTACTGGGAAAATAGGAACAGCCTTGTTAATTAACGTTAATTCATAAAGCTCTTCCTATTTTTTCCTAGTTTATATATTCTGTCATTATAACTTTATTGCAATGGCTTCTTATATATATATATATATATATATATATTAAAGGTGGCCTGGTTAGCTGTTAGGCGCTCGGTTTACTAATCTGGTGGTACTGGGTCCACTTCCAGCAGTGGGGTTTTTTTCTGATACACACGGAAAAAGGCCCCGGGGTTCACCCAGCCTCTAAAAATGTTTACCAGAGAAATCTGGGAAGGTAAAGCGACCAGAAGAAGTCAATCAATTTGCATACCTTGGCAGCTACATAGACCAGGATGGTGAAACCAGAAAGGATGCTAGAATAGTGACCCATAGCTGATATGCCAGTGTCAGGGTTAGCGAACCATAGCTGACCAAGACCCTGTCCCACCTCTCAATTGGTACCCCCAGTAACAAGCCTTACCTAGCTAATGGGGCAGGGATCGCCATGGGGACTAGACATAATCCAACACAATTTAAAAACTCTGGAATGCAGAGCATTTACTATCTGCTCCACTAACAAATCTTGATCAGTGAAGAAAGCAGTGAAATGCTAACATGAACAGGCAAAAACTATTTGTTGGCCGAAAATGAGCTCTTCAAAATGAAAATGTTAAGATCATTCAAAAAGTAACAAGAGATAAGATGATAAGATCATACGAAAGGATACCTAGTCACCAACAGATAAGGTGAAACAAAAAGAACCAATGAGTAAAATTGTTAATCAATGTATAATTCTGAAACGGAAGCAGTAACCCAATGGATAAAATTATACAGTAATAGATCAAGTTGAAAAAACAACAACAAACCAACAGATAAAATTATCTGAAGGAACAACAAGGAACCAAAAGATAATTTGAAAGCATAGTTTTTAACCTTTCGCCCAGGCAAGAGATGGAGGGAGAAACCTTAAATATCTCAGTATATGACGCAAACAGCCGAGCCCTAGCAAGATGTTTGTCCCCTCAACAACGAAAGTTGTATAAGGAAGAAGACAAGAGAAACTCAAAGATTCTTCATATTGTTGTTACAAATTCATTTCCAACGACTTTCACTTGCCATATATGAAACTTCTCAGGCCTTGTTTGCTGACGGCAGTCTGACACTAAAAATAAAAAAAGTCCCAACTCAAAAATCTAAAAACAAAGTATCACACTTTGACAACACACACTCACATTCACTAACAAAAACAACAACAAAAAACCCCCAAAAACACATTATCAGACAATGCATCTTTATTTCACAATTACAGACCAAAATAAACACACTGTGGATTAACAATGTGACTTCAGTTGTAACAACAACAAAAAAATCTGGTCATAAAGATGATAATACCTTTTTTGACTTACGGGTTTTTTTTTTATTATTCTGTAAAGGTTGATGGTGTATTGTCCAAGACCACGAAGACTATTGTTTTATATATATATAGGTCATCATGAGTGTTAAGCCAAGGCTCATTTTCTTGTTTTTTGCTGTTGACATTTTTCTGCCAACATTTCCCAAGTTCAGCATCCAGGGTGTGATGTTGACAGTTTTCTCCAGGTTCTAGGGACACCTCCACTGCTTCTCTGCCTCATCTAGCCATGTCTGACTGGATGGGTCTGCATACGATGGATGCAAAAGGAATATGTCTCTGTTCCTCTCACAAAACTCCCCCACAAATTATGGCTGAGCACACTGCCAAACTGTTACAATAACAAATAACAACAAAAGTAGATCACATCAACATACACAAAACAGTAATTAATCAGATTAAATGTCCTCCTGGATTACCATAAAATAAACATTAAATGTTAAAATAAAAACACTTAAAATGTTATATTATTAAGTTAAAGTTATATGGAGGTGAACACAAGAAATGTATTTTTGATGACCTGATTCAAGGGAACCAATCCTGTACTTAAACATTACTGACAGCAAAAACAGAAGGTTAAGATTCTGAAAAGCTATGCACTCTTAAAACAAGCAAGTTTTATTATTATTATTATTATTTAAAATGCTTTGATAGAAACCTGCTGAGAATGACAGAGAAAAACTTCACAAAGTACTCAAGTCATTTAATAATTTAGACTCAGTAAAATGATATCAAAATTTGGTCTAAATTTATTAAATGAATTATTTATACTTTAGAAGTTCATCAAATTCATTATCATAGCAGTAAAAAAAAACAGGAGACAACATCAGACTACATAAATTCTGATAAAATTAAGGTTAAATTCATATTTTTATCCACTGATCACTTTAAAAGAATGACTCAATGAGCACACATAATATCTTTGTAACACATATGCTAGGAACAGAATATTTTTGTGTGCAATATTGAAACTACATGAGGTTTCAGGCAACAACATATTTTTTTTTTAAAACAGAACATCTTTCTCTGCATTTCTTAGCTTTTTCCTGTCCAGTTTGATTAAAGTATGATGTTACAAGACACCAAAGAAAAGAAAAATGTGTTGGCATTACAACATGTAAGATTAAATATTTACAATCTGGAAATGGGAAGAATCAAAAACCTTGTTAATTACTGTACAGCAAAGTTCTTTTTTTTTTTCCCATAAAACTTTGTCCAGAGAAAAGAAATGTGCAGAAATTCATATCTTAGAACCCCTGATGAACCAGAGACAGTTTCTAACACAGCCATGTAAGATGTTCAAGGCCATCAATAACTGCCAAATGACAAGATATAAAGTTATGCCCAGATAAAGCTCACAAATAAATGATGTGGGCACTCACAAAAGTGATGGAAACCATAAAACTATTCTTCACTTTACATTTAAATAAATATAAGAACACAGACTTGTTTGTTTGTTTGTTTTTTTTTTAAAATCACTTCTACCATCTCCAGGTAAGATATAAATATCAGGATGTTCATGATTAAATGATTACATGTACATTAAAAAAAAAAATAATATCCACTACAATAACATCTTACAGTTCCTCCACAACTGATAGTCATTATCATCAAACATTACATATGTGCAGTTGATTCAAGCAGGAAATCTGCTGCTGAATTCTATCTAGACCTAAGTCACAGCATAACAACATATGCCACTCTCATATACAAAATCTACAGTTTGTGACACTGGAAACTGAGAAAGATATGTCAATATCTCTATTATAACAACAACAACTTTCTTCAGGCAAGAAATAACCAACTTATCACAATGCTACAAAAATGTTTTAAATTATGAACTCTCTAACTATAGCCAGCAAGTATGGCCTGATGGCATTCTCCCCTATCCCCATTATTAGCCAATGTCAGCTGCCAACAACAGGAATGTTATAATTCAATGATTTATTTTAATCCAGCATCTCATGGTTAGTTTCAATTTAACACGTTACTGCACTTTTAAGTGAAGTTCAGTGAAATTAATTTTAAAATTCTGATCATCATCCTTGTCTGAATAATGACATCAGTTCACATATTAACAAAACTGAATCAAAATGTTTCAATATGACTCTATTCTGGTATCAGACACGAAAATGAGATTTTTTTTGTCTGTAATTCACAAATTTTTTCATCTGTTTTTTATCAGATATTTTCTTCTGGACATACTTTTTTTCACTCTTAGCTAACTACAATTACTATCTTCAAGGTTCAATCCCCTCTAATGTTGTATCAAATATTTATTATTTTGCAGTAATACATAACTTTGGTTCTAAAAAAAAAAAAACAGAACATTAAATAATCAGCAGGTGTATTTTATATTCAAATTTAACTCTTACAGTTAAAGCAGCCACAACTAGCATATAAACAGATGAATGTTCTACAACTTTTCTCACAGTTCTGCAATCTTCTTAAGCTTGAAATATAACAGGCTAAAAAACTCTAATACTTTTTCTCTCACATGCTTTTTCTGCTTCTATCTGAACATCTGGGATGCTTCAGAAGTGGGCCAGTATCATAAGCCACCTTGCTTGCTTAATCTCCTTAAAGATAAAAGAGTGTGTTTAAAAGGGCCCCTCAGTCATAAAAAAAAAAATTACTAAGTAAAACACCCACTAACATCATATTCAAAAGTCAGTTTTTCTGAAAAGTCAAACATCTTTATTTCACTCTTGCTACAGCCTTAGAGAAATGCAGGTTTGGTTTTTTTAAAAATTATTATTCTACACAGAATGCATGCCACTTTAATGGAATTAAAAACAAAAATTAAACTCTCAGAACATGTACTCCACTGTGTCAAATTTCCATAGATAAATTTATAAATCTATGTCACAATTTTCATACATATGTGGCTCAATTCAAAAATAATGTTATTATAAATAATGTATTAGACAAAAAAAACATTGCTATGTGTCATTTTCCAGTTCATGCATTAAATTACCTTTTGTACACTTAACACAGCAGCAAGATCGGTATGATTTTTTTTTAAAATCATCTAAATGAAAGAAAAACTGAACAAGAAGAAACAAATTAACTGGATTCTACTCAGCTTTTCTAAAACAAACAGGAATGGGTCATCTGAGATTAACAGGAAGAGTTTCACACTGAAACTGTTACCATAAATGCTTACTTTACAGTAAGCACTACCCTGTAGGGTAATTACAAATGTACAATATCTACTTTACTCTAAACCAATTACAATGTGCAACATCCACTTTACTGTAGGCTACTTACAATGTGCAACATCTACTTTACTGTAGGCTAATCACAATGTGCAACATCTACTTTACTGTAGGCTAATCACAATGTGCAACATCTACTTTACTGTAGGCTAATCACAATGTACAATCATGTGCTTTAATTAGTATTCCAATTACAGTGCACAAACATTCACCTTAAGTACTAGGATAATTACACTGTACAAACATCTACTTCACAGACAGCTATTTATAGAACTAAATATAGTTTAGGGGTGGAGCAATATTATAAGCCAACTTGTTTTATTAATCTCATTAAAAATAAAAGAGTGTGTTTAAAAACAAAAGTTTATAAACTAAAATGCAACTTAGTTGCATTACAACAAACCTAATTTAGTACTGAACCAAGGCTGTTCTGTAAGCAGACTTCACATCATGGACAAGAAAGAATCTCAGTCATAGTTCAAGTCTTTTAACTTGCGAACGAAGAAGAAGAAGAAGTCTTCTAACTATCTATCATGCTGCTTTACGTGAGCAATTTGCTTGTGTTAAATGAATAAATAAATTAATACATGTGACTTATGACACCACAAGCTTGTTATAATGTAAGGAAATATTATTTCTCTCCCAAAGTTCCAATCCAGCACATTCTGAAAATAACTTGCATATTCTAGAATAAACTCTGTATGTTGCATACTTCCATTATTTGTTAATGTGAAATCAAATTTTAAACACCATTTGGGGGGGGGGGGGGGTTTGAATCTATTAATTACTTATGGTTATTATTAGTGTTTTTAGTGGGAACCTGTCACAAGCATCCCAATATGAGGAACACTGTGTGGGACATGGTACACTATGTCTCAAAGATGTCAGGCAGAAAGAAGGGTTTCTCAAAAAAAGGGCCCAGATACCTGCAAAGCCCAGCTTTCCTTCCCAGGGGGTTCTGCTGAATTTCAAGGAGGAATGATTAAATGCTTGTATAACAATGTTCTTCTGCAGTAACAAGGCTGGATGTAAGACAGTCAATACAAGATTTTAATGTGAAAAAAAAAATGGGAAAGCAAAAAATGACTGAAAAACTCTGCTTAAACCCATCTACCTACAATATGAATACACTCTGCTTAAACCCATCTACCTACAATATGAATACACTGCTTAAACATATCTACCTACAATCTGAATACACTCTGCTTAAACATATCTACCTACAATCTGAATACACTCTGCTTAAACCCATCTACCTACAATCTGAATACACTCTGCTTAAACCCATCTACCTACAATCTGAATACACTCTGCTTAAACCCATCTACCTACAATATGAATACACTCTGCTTAAACCCATCTACCTACAATCTGAATACACTCTGCTTAAACCCATCTACCTACAATATGAATACACTCTGCTTAAAACCTACAATCTGAATTAAAAAAGAATGACAATTAATTCACAAGAAACAATAAGAATTAACAAAATGCAAACCTAAACCAGAAACAAGTCCTCTCAAACAAAACTCCAAATGGTCTAATGATATCTGGATACAACAACACTGGATACTACAACTAGTGTTAATCAGTACACATCTTACAGTGTAACAAGGAAGAAAAAAGACAGGCCAGCAGCCTGATCCTTCACTCCCTCACAAAGAGTGCTGGTTCAGTTGAAGGTACTCTGTCAGGAGCAATGACGGAGGTCGGAACTGGTGATGTTTGTTTTCTACCTGTGTTTTGCGTGACCCATTGTCATCATAACCTGCAGGCCAACAGACAAAATCCACAGCTCTAGGTAATGTTGTAAAGCTAAATAGCGTGATACAAACAACCAAGCAAGATTTATTAAGAAACAAAATATTTAGGCCAATTACCTACAGTTAGCAGGATTTCTGAGCTGCTGGGTGACTCCTCGCATTCTGACTGATTGCAGTACAAACAGTATCACATGGATATGTCAAATGAGCAACAGCACTGTCACTGCTTTCAAGATGGAGGTCGGTTCTGTGTGGCTAGCTACTGAACTGAGTGCTATGGCATCATGGTGAGCAGTGAACTTCACACAGACAGCACTTATGATCCTTAGCCATGTCTACTCTGTCAATTGTGAACTATGGTGCTCTTTCATGGGTCCTGGTTCGACTTGGGGGCTCAGCTACAGAGTTTGTGCAAAGAGCAATGTTGACTAGCTTAGCAATGGACTGGTGTAGTTCCAAAAATGACATCCTCACTGGGTGGCTTATCATCAAGGACTAATACGAGGGACTGTTGATGAAAATTCTGTGCAACATTCCTTGGCACAGGTGCTGGAGTGATTATGGGTGTGTCTCGTTTGCAAGGACACCAGGAACCTAGTCGAACTCAACTCAAACTTACAATTTTCACTGCAATAGATCTTACTGTCTTAGAAAACATCTTTGAAGCATAGATGTTAGCTGCTTGTTGATTGTGTGCAAACATCATTTTGTTAAACTGCTTCTTCCATGACTGGTCTTACAAATATTTGAATGGCGACATCAACCACAGTAACAATACACCATGTCTGCATTGTGAGGTTCAATATCTTTGTCTTTGCATTTTCAATTTTGACCCTCCTTTCCTCCTCAAATGACATAGAATCAATATGTGGAATTGCTCTCCATACTGCACTGTCTTTTTCCAGTTCTTTCTACATTTTCAGGCTAATGGAAGAATATTTTACCAATATCTTACAAATACAGCAGACTTTCAGTTAACCAGCATCCACAGGGATTGGCAGTCAATCAATCAATCAAGTGCCATGCCACATGGCGTAGGCGATCATTTCTCTCCACAATTCCCTATCTTTAGACTTGATTATGAGATCTGTACTGACTTGATATTAATACTGAAATATAGTAACTGAAAGCAAATTAAGACAAATAAAGACAAACTTAACTTAATGTAACACTGTTTTACTATAAAAACAGCTTTGTAAATGCAGTGTGCAATTTTAGTTAAATGGCAGTAGGTAAACTTTTCAACTTAATGAATTTCACAAACATATATTTTTTTAACTTCAAGTAACTTAGAAAGTCTTTTTTACAGCTACATTGTTCTTCCATTCTTACTCTTTGTTCTCCCACACTCTCCAAGCATTTTTTTACTACTAATGCTGACAAGTCAGATGCTGCTTGATTTATAGTGTTTTCTACACTGTAAAACTAAGACTTACTGTATTCTGTAATTAATATATTTTGTGACTAATATATTTTGTGATTAGTACATATTGTGTCTGACTCTGGCTGTTTGTTATGTGTTTAATGTAGCAAATGTGGGACAGACAGACGGACAGACACACACACACTGGCCCAGTTAAATCCCTTGTAATGGACCCCACTTTATGTCAACTCCACTTACTGTCATCATAGTTTGATGACCCTGACGACGTGACGGGTTCGACTGTGGTTTCTAAACCTTGTCCTGTATGATTCTAATCTCTGAATGCTGCCACATCCTCCTGTTATTATCTATCTACCTTCTGCAATGCAGAAGAGACCTGGATTGGAATATGATCCTCAAGTTCAGACCACTACCCAGCAGCCACATACTCTGTACTGCAAAGTTCTATAAGAGATGGACAACAAAACTACGGAAAAGAGCAGACTTACTCTGAGATCGGAGATTTAAATACTGGCACAGAGCATGCAGCAACATTCTCTCGTAGCTGCTGGAACCACTGGAAACAAACACAGAATTTGGAAAGTCATGGAAGAATGTGACAATCTCTCTCTCAAGGTTGGCCAGCATGCCCTGAAATAACAAAATACAGCATCACTTTGCGAAGGAAAGTAAGACTTTAAACAAAAACAAACAAAAAAAATATGACTTACTGAACAAACAGCAGAGAATATAGAAAAGATGAGGAAAAATAAAAAAGATTGTTTTATGGTTGAAGTGGGTGTATGTTGGTGAAGGTAGAAGACAAAGTAAAGAAGAAATCATAACAGAAAACTGTTGCTATCACATACACTATAATCAATTTTTTTTTTTCAGGTAATTCATACTGACCAAATGCTAGGTCTTATAACACAACTATCTTGTTTTTCCTTATTCAGTATTGTCAGCATGTGTATAGTGTCATCTGGTGTACCTCATCTTGCAGACTGTTATATTTCATTCCCAGAGCCAGTTCCCTAACACAAACATCAGGTACCTTTTTCTAAATCTCAGATGACTTAAACACACTGGAGCCAGCTAAAACAACACTGTGCTCAAATGAGAATAAAAATAAATAATGAACTATCAACAATTTCTGGCACTTACATCTCGCTCTGACTAAAAACATAACAGCATCATCAACGTTCTAATGTTCTATATAAAGATACTCTGCTCACCATTGGAAGCTGCCTACGTTTAAGCAAAGCCCTCAAGTTCCTGTCTACTCTACTGTAGCACTCCTTAGGGCTGAATGCAGGGTGATCTGTTGATGAAATAAAGGACCCACACTTGGTATTTTCATATTAAAAAAAAAAAAACATTCTGCTCTACATCAATATTATTAATTTTAATCCTACAGTAAAACTTTAAAAATGACTGTAAGTTAAAGGTAAAATAGCTGTTTCCATGCCATTAGGCCTGTATTTCCAAGATCTTTGGCACATGAATGTGCGATCTGGTCAGTATCAAGCCTGGCCACATTTACTTTCTCAGATTTCTCTAGTACCCATTTTAAAAGACTAGCGGACCTCGGGGCCTTTTTGGTGTGGCTTTACCAGAAAAAAATTCCTGCTGCTAGGACCTGCGCCCAGTACCATCAGAACAGTAGACCAAGCACCTAACCACTTAGCCAGTACCATCAGAACAGTAGACCAAGCACCTAACCACTCACCCAGTACCATCAGAACAGTAGACCAAGCACCTAACCACTCACCCAGTACCATCAGAACAGTAGACCAAGCATCTAACCATTCAGCCAGTACCATCAGAACAGTAGACCAAGCACCTAACCACTCAGCCAGTACCATCAGAACTGTAGACCAAGCACCTAACCATTCAGCCAGTACCATCAGAACAGTAGACCAAGCACCTAACCACTCAGCCAGTACCATCAGAACAGTAGACCAAGCACCTAACCACTCACCCAGTACCATCAGAACAGTAGACCAAGCATCTAACCATTCAGCCAGTACCATCAGAACAGTAAACCATGCACCTAACCACTCAGCCAGTACCATCAGAACAGTAGACCAAGCACCTAACCATTCAGCCAGTACCATCAGAACAGTAGACCAAGCACCTAACCACTTAGCCAGTACCATCAGAACAGTAGACCAAGCACCTAACCACTCAGCCAGTACCATCAGAACAGTAAACCAAGCACCTAACCACTCAGCCAACCAGGCCTAAATCTGACTATATAACAGAGAACTTGTTCCACAAATCATTTAGCCTGGGTTAGCATTCTGAATGTACTTTCATATCACAGCCACATATGCTAATTATATGCCTTTTCAGTTCTAAAATTGACCATTTTTTTTCATTTACATCAGGTATTGACTGATGTGGCAGTTTCATTTCTCCTTTATCACATACGAACTGAAAACCAGAAAAAAAAAGGTTTGTTTAGCTAGGGATTGTGATACATGCACATATCATTTTGAAACATGACCTGAAAAAGCAGGCAGCATGAATCTTCTAAACCAGAACAAGAGATGAGTAATGTACTAGGATGAAACATGTGAATTAATCCTTAAACACAGTATCCCAGAGTGCCACTAAAAACTTCACATGGCATGCAAGCAATAGGAAAAAAAAGCACTGAAACAAAAATAATTTCACCTCAAATCATTAAAATATTTCACCAATTCTTGTTAAGATTTAAAAAACATTACTCAAATTAATGTTAAAAATTAGCACATATCAACATTCTCGCCATTGAAAATATGATTTAAAGGACACTGATATTTCTAAGTCCACATATAACAAAAACAAAAAAAAAGTCTTTCAAATAATCATAAACACTAAGAATGTACCTTGGAAAGAAAGAATAAAACAAAACAACAATAACTGTTTTTGAAAATATTATCTTGAACAGGGGGTCACAATTTACCACTTCTTTCATCCAGTATCATGACCCAGTTATCCTCAGCAGTCAGAACTGGTGCCTCTGTACTAGCACCCTCTTCACTCTCCTCTTTGATGTCATGCAGACCTCGGTAGTTGAGGATCTTCCTCTGTTCTTCCTCAGAGCTCTCCACAAAACTGTTCCACATCTGTCAGAGAATATATAACAAGAGAAAATAATCATGTTCATATTCCATACCTACTGGAGAATTTTAAGGGTAATATTTACCTAACTGCCATAGAAACAATGAATATATCGTATCTTAGACGCCATATTTACATCTCACATACTGGAAGTGAGACACCTAAAATCCTTACTCCACTGACCAAGATGGGGAGGCATAATAGATCCTTAAATGACTATGGCTTATCAGTCTCTATCATCTTTCTAAACGAAAAAAAAAAAAAAAAAAAACATCTTATTTTTCTATACAAAATAAACAAGATAACAAAACAACACAAATTAACTCTTCCGATACTGAGCCGCCCTTTAAGTCCAGTTCCGGTTTAGAGTTGGATCCCACGCCACCCTTTAAGTCTTCTGATTTTTTTCTTTGAAAACTTGATGCAACTTTTCATTTAGCCAACCAGAACTCTTCTGCTCCAAAGTTAAGCTATTTTAGCATCCGGTCAGGCCGGAGATGAAAGGAAATCACGAAGTAGATCAATTTGAGTGTACATTTTTCAGGTTTTTTCAAGGTTGGTTGGTAGAATGGTCATACTGATCGATTAGACCTAGCTTACTAAATGTGTTTTTCACATCTGTAGACCTGTTAGATTTATTGGATATCAAAAGCATCAGCAATTATCGATATTTATGTACCGATATACACATTCTGCATTGGATTCTGGCACATTTCAGGTATGTAAAACTTTGATTTTAGTGCTCAGCCTAAAAAATATTTTTAGCGCCAAAAAATCGTTCGATCTTTTCAGAACAGTGTTTTTTTTTCTATTCTTTGTTTTTTTAAATGATAAATAACTTCATTTATGGAATCTTCTTTCATTTCCACGTATTTTAATATGAGATACACACGTGTTGATGAAGGAGTTTATTTGTTGCAATGAATTTTATAAAGGGACCCCCTTAGTATGAAGACACCCGCTCGGCCATGTAACGTCTGTGTTGGTACAAATGTAACGTCCGCGTTTTTGTAACCAGTATCGACAGAGTTAACTCCTACTCAACCTGGACACCAACACTCAGACCTCCTGTGGTTTTATTTAAAACTGGATTCCCTCTATGGTTACACAACCCAGTCCCAGTACTCACTTCCTGGATTCCCTCTATGGTTACACAACCCAGTCCCAGTACTCACTTCCTGGATTCCCTCTATGGTTACACAACACAGTACCAGTACCCAGTTCTGGTATTCCCTCTTTGGTTACACAACACAGTCCCAGTACTCACTTCCTGGATTCCCTCTATGGTTACACAACCCAGTCCCAGTACTCACTTCCATCTTCTCTGGGTTATTAAAGAGTTCTTCAAACAAAGAGGTACTTGGCTCGAAGGTTGAAAATGGGTCATTTGTCACAAGATCCTCATCTTTCTCTTGTAAATTTATTAAACATTTTACTGTGAATGAAAAAAATATATACACTGTATATTGACAGTTGAATCATCAGCCAGGTTCTGGCCTGAAATTCAAATAACTTTATGACAACTACACTGCAAGAGACCAAGACAGCAATGAAAATAAATGAATGAGATTCTCTGCTTGTTGACAATGGGCAACTCATTATTTGAAAAAGAATGAGCTTAGTCTTTTAGATGACACAATCTCCATCATGGTGATTCCTAATATGAAGACTAGTACTGTCCCATCTTTCTGCATATGTTCTAGGAAATAAGAAAAGCACTGGCAGTCAGTTTTCACTGTCATTATCATCAATATCATCATTATTCTCTTTCTTTCTTCAGCATTCCAAGCATTTAAGGCTCAGTGTTACAGATACAATTATGTCTCCGCTCATCTCTGCTCTTGGCTTGCTTTCTCTAATTGTTTGCTCTAAGTTCTCTTAGATCTTCTTCCATATTACTCCTTTATCTTTACCTTGGTCAGCCTCTCAGTCTTGTCCCTTGTCTCTTTGCATAAATGTGAACTTGGTCTGAATGCTTTCATCTATTTTTTTTCTACAGGACCCAGCCATTGTAATCATTTTTTAGCATAAAGGTAGTAAGTGTAATCCCAATGCATTAAAACCAAGAACAGCTGCTACATACACATTCAAACCAAGAACAGCTGCTAGAAATACATTCAAACCAAGAACAATTACTACAAGCAGATTCAAAGCAAGAACAGCTGCTACAAACACATTCAAACCAAGAACAGCTGCTAGAAATACTTTCAAACCAAGAACAGCTGCTAGAAATACATTCAAACCAAGAACAGCTGCTAGAAATACATTCAAACCAAGAACAGCTGCTAGAAATACATTCAAACCAAGAACAGCTGCTAGAAATACATTCAAACCAAGAACAGCTGCTAGAAATACATTCAAACCAAGAACAGCTGCTAGAAATACATTCAAACCAAGAACAGCTGCTGCAAACACATTCAGCAGACTCCACCACCATGTGGACTATGATAACTTCTGTCCCCTCAGCCACGATAGGCCTGTTACTAGGGGTGTCAATGGAAAGGTGGGACAGGATCTTAGTCAGCTATGTTTCACCAACCCTGATCGTATCATGTCAGCTTTTGCTTTTTTTCTAGCACAGAAATACTGATGAAAAAATGTTTAACAACACAACTATTTCCAGCATTTACATATCCAGCTACACTGAAGTGTAACTGATATTGTCCACAGTAATTTTTTTTAAATAGCACCCCTTAGAAAGTGCATAAAGTGGACAAAACTGCATATTACATAAAAGAAAAGGTGGAACTTTTAACCTGAAATTTGACATATACTCAATATATAATATATATTTAACAATATATTATATTAATCATATTTCTAATTAACAATATGCCCCATCCACCTCACCCTAGCTATATCTCAACAACTACCTACAATTGTCAATACGCCGTGTCCGACGAACTCCTCGCCATCGACTATATGCCAGATTTTCTTGCGAGACAGAAACATGCTGCTGTGCTGCTCGAGGTCGGTGCCTTGTCTGATGATGGCTGGTAACAGACTGCGAGTCAGAGTCTTCTTCATCAGTTGAAATGAAATTATTCTCCACGTGCCTAAAAGTGCAGTTACCTCATGTAAATCTGATAGTATGTATATATAACAAAGTCATGTGACATGGCTTGGTCATACTGCATGACAACCATCAGACAAAACACCACACACACAAATGTTCATACTAAGAATTGAAGGAAATAAAGAGGCCATCCACAAAGGAAATGGCTGGAGGAGATAAAAGAAATCTTAATGTATCCTCTTATATAAAACAAGAAGTATCATTTTCCCCTTCAACACTGTGAGGTATATGAGGACAGAGACAAGACAAGACATTATATGAACAAATATTGGTGGAAGGTCTTCTCATTTGTTATTTTCAGGGAAAAAAAAACTATAATCTGCATCTTATCCACATGTTGATGTGGTGCTGGGGAAATACTAGCACATCATTTACTGTATTATCCTTTTGTAACCGTTCCCAAATGATAAACATGTATGGGTAAGTCTTCTGGGAAGCCGTATTACCTAGAAATTATCAGAATCCTATCTTCTTCGTAACGTACAATATATTATTGTTTACTCAATGAAATGTATATTAATCATGTTTCTAAATAACATATTATTCATCAATGTCCACTACTTCTGTTACAGTCTGACAAAGTTTACATCGCCCATTATTTCATCAAGGTTACAACTACCTGAGCTGGCAAAACAAGATTTTTAACACAATGACAAACATTTTCTACCTGTTATTGTAGTTTTCGATGTACGGACTATAAAGCGAATCGTTTTCGTTTCCGTTGATAAGACCCATTGTTTCCACAAGTCAATGCACTTACAAATCTGAAATATAAATGACCGTCCAATCTCAGCAGAAGTGGGAGTAAGTTCAGGAATTGCCGTTCGTGGCGAAATTTATGTTAGATTAAAAAGTTTTCCGAAGAAACAAAAGTATTCTTTATAAATTTTGTTGTTTGACTTATTTTTATTGAAGAATGTAAAAGTTTTAAATTTTATACATGTTATAGACTTTTAAAATGTGTTATAAAATACGAATGGTTTTATATGCAACAAAATTTGAAATATGAAATAATTTGTGCATATAAAATATACAACACGTTTAGTTTTTAATTTCCACTAAAAACAATGTCACGTGACCAATAATATGCAATATGCAAACTGCTGTGGGATTTAGGTGTAAAACCACCTGGTTTTTGTTTTTATTTCGTCGTTAGATTCTATCATTTCGAATACTATACAAACTGAAGCAATAGATATCTTTGTTTTTAATGATTTGTAAAACCCAAACATTCTTCCATCCATCAGCCTTTCTCAACTTTGCTTCTCATGAATGTATCACCACAAGGAATCATCCTATGTCCTGTACTACTGCCCAAGTCTCAAGTCCATGCAAGCAGCTTCAAGTCGAGTCTGTAGTCAAGTCTCAAGTCCATGCAGGCAGCTTCAAGTCGAGTCTGTAGTCAAGTCCGAGTCAAAGTTCTGAAAGATTGTTACTTCAGTTTTACAAAAAGATGAGAATGAGGAAAGTGGGCGGAAACAATGGCAGGAAGTAAGGTGGGCACGTATAAATGAACAAACAACAATCCAATATTTCGACAAATTTTTTTTTCAAGGATCACAAACAAAAATAACACAACGGGGTAAAAACATGAAAAACAGAAGAAGAATTAAATACTTAAGGCATATTGGGGATACAGTATTAGGGCCATATTTCCAAGACCACTGACACATGAAAGTGTGATGTGGTCAGTATCACGTCTGGTCGCATTTACCTTTCTAGATTTTGTTTTCCCGGTGCCCATTTTTAGAGGCTATGTGAATCCGGGGGCCTTTTTAGTGTAAAAAAAAATCCAACTGCTGGGACATGAAAAAAAAAACCACCTGATTAGCAGACCCAGCATTTGTGAAAAAGACTAACACAAAATGACTTTTAAATATGGTGTGTTGTATTTGTTTACGCTCCTTGAAAATGCTTCTGTCGAAATATTGGATTGTTGTACGTTCTTTGCTAGGTGTATTGACCTTACTTTCTGCCATTCTTGTTTCCGCCAGCTTTCCTCACTCTTTCTGTCTTTCGTAAAACTGAACCAGACATCTCTGTCTGCCAATATTACTAGAACCAGTTTGCCGAAGCTGTCATTTCTGTTATCTCTCTTATCATATTTTTGTTATATGCGGACTTGGAGATCTCAGTGTCCTTTAAATCATATATTCCCTGGTGGAAATGGTTCCATTTATTATATCAGCAGTTTACAATAGCTGGCACAAGGAGTTGTTGCTTGTGAAAGTAGAGTAAAATAAATAAAAAGTGGCACTGTGTATATTTTATTCTTCGTTATATTATCTCTGCAGTAATTTCCTCATGTTTATGTTGAACTAAAAAAAAACATTAAGGAATGCAGTATAAATCTTCTTTGTTACAATCAGAATCCATTAAATTCTTTTTTAAGCTTCTGAATTTTTGTATATTATTTATTTATTTTTGTCAGTTCCTTTTACATGTAAGGAAGAATAAAAGCATCTGGGCTTTCTAGCTGTACTTGGAAATTTGTTACACAAATCCAACTATCTTTCTCACTTTACGACATTACTAATATTATTATTATTATTATTACTATTATGTGCGGTGCCGTTTAGCTTTGGCGGTCATACCTCTCCATCTTGCGCGGTCCTTGGTGTTGCAAGTTAGTTCATACACTTTTCTTCTTTCCACGCCTCTTGATCAGTCCAGTGAGATATTTTTCTCTTGGTCCTCCTCTCTTGCTCTTTTTCCTTGAATGTTCCAGTCATTACTAGGTTCTCCAACTTATGTCTTCTCATGTCATGTCCAAGAAATTTCGATTGTCTTTTCCTTATCATTTTAACCAGTTTTCGTTGTTCTGAAACTTCTTTGAGCACCTCTTCGTTTGTTTTTCTGCCTGTCCAGGAAATTTGTTGCATCTTTCTTTAAAACCGCATCTCTGTTGCTTCCAGTTTCTTTTTATTTGCCATCTTTTTTTTTTTTTTTTGGACTGTCCTAGTTTCACAAGTCAAATAAAGCAAAATAGGACTTGAAATTAAAAGGACAAAACAAAAATAATGAAAATTCCCATTAATCAAAATGGAAAAATACACATAGAAGGGACAGATATTGAAGAAGTCAATCAATTTGCATACCTTGCAACTACATAGACAAAGATGGTGACACTAGAAAGGAAGTTAGGATCAGAATTGCAAAAGCAGCATCAATCTTCAATAATCTTGAGAACATATGAAATTCAAAAGTTATAAGCACAAAAAAACCAAGTTAAGACTATTCAATTCAAATGTAATATCCACCCTCATTTATGCATGCGAAAGCTGGAAAACAACTAAAGAAATAGAAAAGAAATTAGACTCTTTTGAAAACAAATGCATAAGGAAAATACTCGGCATCAAGTGGAACGAATTCAAGAACAATGCAGAGATAAGACAGATGACTGAACAACAACCAGTCTCATGGGTGATCAGGAAAAGGAGATGGACATATGTTGGTCACTTGATGAGAAGAAATGATCAGAGAATCCCAAAACAAGCTATCAAGTGGAGCACAACAGGCCAAAGGAAAAGAGGCAGACCCCGTGAAACTCTGAAGAGGACATTGGTAAGAGAGGCCAAATTAATAGGCATCTAATCCTTTGATGAGGTTGCAAGACTCGCCGAAGACAGGAAAAATTGGCGAACTACTTTACGAGCCCTATGTGACGTTTAACGGCACTGGAAGGATATAAGATAAGATAAGTTTCACAACCTTATAGCAATAGTGTATGTATATCGCAGTGTAATACTCTTTTATTGTGTCTTTGCTTTTACCATGGCAGGTAGGTTCCCTCATAGGTGACATGCAGGTTATAGTAGTGGGCATGCTTTTGATGTGTCAGTGGCGAGCCATATGAGTCCTTCGTGTTCACTGGAGCCTTTTCATCACCGCTGTGATCTGCGGTCTTGTCTTGCCATTACTCTGTATATTTTGAACGGATTATAATAATACAATGACTAGCCGCTGCAGAAAGTAAATGAAAGTAGATGTGTCTTTCGAGTCAGCTGACTAAGAAATTTCACGTCCAAGTTGCTATTTTTTCAAGTCGAGTGGTTCGAGTCGCACATTGATCTACTGGAGTCTACATCTCTGCTACTACTACTAATCCTCGACCCAAACGGTTGGGGGTGGGGTAGCGTTGGAATGAGCCTACGATTCCGAGAGAACCTACTTCCTCTGATAGAGGCAAAAACAGAAAAAACAAGAATGTACTATTACCAGTGGCTTTATATATATATATATATATAATCTTTCTAGTTCTTTTATTCTGTCCTATTACTTGTAAACACATGCCCATACACAAATCATAACAGTTAACGAGCAGTTTGAAACGAGGCCTACATTTCCCATCTGGCCCGCACCTATTACCATCTTTGCACGAACCTACTACTACTGCTGCTGCTGCTGCTGCTGCTACTACTACTACTGCTGCTACCATTATAGCATTACTACTTTACTAATACTACTACCACTAAAACTCGACTACTACAGAACTGCTAGTTCTCCCTTCTACACAAAACATTAATGATAATACATCTCCAAAGAAAACCTAAATGTTTAACACTGTTCAAGCTTCATATCCTCTACTATCCACCACCATCCATTCTTTTCCCATCCTACCACCGACCAAAAGAAAAAGGTCTTTCCCATACAAGTCCTTCTTCTTCTTCTTCTTCTTCTTCCTCAGTAACTTGCTCTCCCTCCCTACCATACCTACACACCTGAAGAAATCTGCTTGATAGACTTTAGGTGTATTAACGAATGTGAAATAAGAAAGCTAGTTGACAGAGTCATGGCATATACGCGTTCATACGGATACGGCATGAGGTGTGAAATGAAACGTGTGCTAACAGCTCTACAGTACACGCAGCACTGAGGCGAGACAAAACGTCAAGTCACTGCGGTTTGCCATAACTCCATTTGACATCTTCCTGATCTAAATGTCCTTATGGGATCGATAGATTTGCTGTTCTCCCGACCTATGATAATACTGATGGTTTTAGTGATACACAGACCCTACGAGTTGCAAAGGCGGTAGGTGCCCTGTTTTAAGGGTGGGTTCGGAAGACTTTGAGGGCGGGGAGGGGTGGCGTTTTGATGAAAACATAATTTTTTTTTGGGGGGGGGGTTGTACCGACTTGCATTGCACTCTGAGGCCCTTGTGATATATTACTTTGTCTTCGTTTCCTGTGGCCCGCATAACAAAGACAAGATGATAACCATGCAGATACCTACAATTATAGCACACTGATAAGGCCCACTACAATGGTGGACTCACTGATAAGGTCCACTATACTGGTGGACACACTGATAAGGCCCACTACAACGGTGGACAAATTTATCAGGTCCACTACAGTGGTGGACAAAAGTATAAACTCCACTAAAATTATGGACACACTGATAAACTCCACTACAGCTGTGGGCACATTGAAACCTGTCTCGTTTGCTAGACTTCTGTTATACTGTCCGTTCCTTGCTCTGAGCTACTTGAAACTGCGAAGTCTTGCTCTTCTCATCCCACTTCGTGAGCTACTTGAAACTGCGAAGTCTTGCTCTTCTCATTCCACTTCGTGAGCTACTTGAAACTGCGAAGTCTTGCTCTTCTCATCCCACTTCGTGATGATGTTGAAACACAGGAGTGGCGTATAAGATGCAGAATGGGTCATCGTGGCTTTGAAGAACTGGAGTAGGCCCAAAAATCCAGCACCTCGACACGCTCCATCACCATAAGTGCCACAGCAATCCCTATACTGTTAACTGAATTGGACAAATCTCTCTCTCCCCCCCCCCCCCCCCGCTTTTTCTCTGATACACATACACACCTTGATTTTCATTAACGCCGATATCACAACTGTTGACTTCATTCACAGCTGTAGCAGAAAATGTAGATAACACCCTCAAGAAAACAACTTTTTCGTCCAGCTCTGCATGCATTACAGGGAGGGGAATAAGAATGATATAAAAGATCCTAATTAGTGTCTACGAGTTCTCATAAGCTGTTGAGGCCGCAGCCTTACAATGACTCACACAGCGGGAAATAAGGAAGCAGACAAGCTGGTAACACAATATGATCTGCAAGAACAAATGAATTTTACCGTACACTACAGCGACGCCAGATCATTCACCCAGCGATACAACAACAAAAAATGGATAAAGGAACATCAACACTGCCTGCATACTAACAACTGGCAATTGTCGCATTCCTGTCTCGAACACACTTTTTTTTTCTTCAGCCTTCGTTCAATAATTATTGAACCAAAACCTAGGTCATGGTCGTTGGTATTTCTATTTTCCTTTTATTGTCATTACTACTCAAAGTCATACACTGTAATGTGTATCATCATCATAAGGGAAATCAGACATGGTCATATATAAAAATCAGAATGAGAGAATGATAACATGCTGACCCCGCATCAAATGTCAATCCGCATCTGCTTCACAACGACCGCCGATGAAAGGCGCTATAGAAAACTAGTTCTGGTTTGTAACCATGGCGTTTACGGGGTTTGCTTTTGTATGTGGCCATTGATCGCAAGGATGGTAACCTAGAATGACGGATTCCCTGACCACGAAACGAGAAACTGCTCTCCAAAAGTCTAAGAAAAAGGGCCGTGTTCCATTTTGTCCCCAGCTCTTATCTCTTGCGCTGTCCCCTAGCGCGTCAGAGCTTCTCTATGGAGACATCTCCGAACTCTCAGAAGACTACGCAGTTCCTTCTTACATCCTTCCTGTGCCGCTAAAAGTCACATAGGGCTCTCATGTTAGCTTGCCAATATTTCCTGTTTTCGGCGAGCTTTTCAATCTCATCAGGGGATGTTATTCCTACAAAACCGGCCTCTCTTAACGATGTCCTCCTTAGAGTTTCACGTGGTCGACCTCTTTTTCTTCCGCCTTTTGTGTTTCACTTGATAGTTTGTTTTGGGATTCTCTGGTTGTTTCTTCTCATCACGTGACCGACATATGTCCATCTTCTTTTTCTGATCACCCATGAGACAGGTTGTTGTTCAGTCATCTGCCTTATATTTGCGTTGTTCTTGAATTCGTTCCACTTTATATCGAGTATTTTCCCGAAGCATTTGTTTTCAAAAGGGTCTAATTTGTTATTTATATCTTTAGTTGTTTTCCAGTTTTCACATGCATAAATGAGGGTGGATATCACATTTGAATTAAATAATCTTAGCTTGGATTTTGTGCTTACAACTTTAGAGTGTTATATGTTCTCAAGATTCTTGAAAGTCAATGCTGCTTTTGCAGTTCTAATTTTAAGTTGATTTCTGGTGTCACCATTCTGGTCTATGTATCTGGCGAGGTATGCAGATTTGTTTACTTCTTGATCAGGTGTTATTTCTACGTATATTTTTCTTCTTGATTAATGGGAAGTTTCGCTATTAGCGTTCCTCTTTGTTAATTTCAAGTCCTATTTTGCTAGCCAGTGAAGACAGGGTATCTGTTTTTTCTTGCATCGAATTCACATTGTCACTGGTTACTTTGCAACAGCAATATCTATAGATAAATGAACAGGTAAATATATTTAGACAAAGAACAGGGCGCTACAGATAGAAAACACATCTGTATAACAAATTAGAAAATAGAAAACAGCCGAAAATGCCCCTTCAGTGAATCAAAACTGTATGTGGAAGTTTCCTACGAATCTGTGGTCTGTATGAAGAGTTGAGGAAACAGCTGTGGTCCTCGTTAGTCGAAGCGAAAGAAAATGTATTTGGCGACATCATATCCATGGAAACAAAGGCAACGTTCATATCCATGGCTAAAATCAAAGTTTGAAAAAGAACGAAGAAAAAAGAAAGAAAAAAAAGTCTACGACAGTGAGAGTTCCCATGATGCTACTCTGGGTACACCATGGAGAGTTAGGAGAGCTTTTTAGTTAGGTGAGATAACATTTTGATCAGATGTGGTTGGCCAGACATTGCGTTAGGACGTGCGCCTTTGTTACTTCTTAACAAATCTGTCAGAACGTATGCGTTTCTTTGTTTGTTTGTTTATTTGTTTGTTTGTTTGTTTGTTTGTTTGTTTGTTTGTGTGTATGTTTTTAAAGAATAAAGCTGTCATGACGTACACATTTGTTTCTTGTTATGAATAAAGCTGTCATAACGTATACATTTGTTTCACGTTATGAATAAAGATATCATAACGTACAGATTTATAGTTATGAATAAAGATATCATAACGTACAGATTTATTGTTATGAATAAAGATATCATAACGTACAGATTTATTGTTAGGAATAAAAATATCAGAACTGTCGCCTTTGTTGGCTTGTTCTGAGTAAAGATAGAACTTCCATTCAATCTTTTTTTTAAGTAAACCATAAATAAATATTAACCACTGTCAGTGCGATATCGCCAACTCTAGTGTTTAGCAATCAGAAAATAAACAAACCTGCTCATGATTTATTTACCTTGTCACATTTGCCACCAACGCGTTAAAAATTATCGCCCGCAACAAGCGACTCGAGTAAGCCGACTTTTCAAATGGCAACATTGATTGCTACTGGCAGCTTGATCCTTCTTTGAGACGGACTGAAGTTTCCGATAAGTCTAGGGTATTTGATTCCTCATTTCTCAACGCTACGTTGGAAAAAATATGGATCTTTAGGGACTGCTGTTATCTGAATGTAATAGATTTATCTACATTCCAGAATACTTGTAGTTTGGCTAGTCTTTGAAACAAGCTCGTGGGTGAATGCTTCTGGCGAGCGCTTCGCCTACTGCTGACTTTATCAGCGTAATTTCGGCGATCTGTCTTTAGAGGGTGGAATTCCAAAGAGATCGTGTTTTGCCGGGCAAAGTTCCGTGACATGTGAAATTTCTGTGACAGTTAGGTGATTTTTTTTTTATTTTCACTGAATACTAATTGGATAAAATGGATGCAGCAGCAGCAGGCCATCTTGCTCACAACCGAGAGGCCTACAGGAGTGCTGTTTGGGAGGCAAAGTTCCGCAAGGGACAAGCAAAGGAATGAATGAATGAATGAACTAATTGTGTTATCAGAATCGGCTCTATTCAAAGAAAGATAGCCATTATGTGTTAATGAGGCTTGTTCAAAATATTTGAGACAAAAAAATTTCAAAACGTTCATGTTGTGTGCATTTCTGTTCGCTAACGATAAGAGGGTAATAAATGAACGAAGTAAAATGATTAGAATGAAGAAAAACACGACATTCGTTTTGCATGATGAGAATGACACTTCGAAGAGAAAAGACGGCACCAAAAGACAAATGCCGGAGATTCATATTGTACGAGGACTTCTGGCAGCTTCCAAACAGCCGGCAAGTTTGAGCGATATTAGAAGTTTCAAAAATTTGCACAGCCCCCGGGTTCATAGGTAAGTGACCTTTCGTGTGAATTTTCTAACGTAATTCTTGTTTTTAATTATCGCCCCCACCCCAAATCGTCGTGTCTTGTTGTCCTTTGAATATTAAACAGAATGGATCACAGATTATACGGCCAAGAAATGATGGACATTTCTTCAGCTGATTCCTTTCTACGTCTCATGTATTGCTAGATCGCCATTTACACCTCAAAGTAAAGTGTTAGAGCAATGTATGTATCAGGGGTGGTCAGAACCGCCACTCGCGAGCCATATGTGCCACTTTAATATATAATATACAGGTCGCGGAAATTTGTTGGCCGGGCCATTTTTTTAACATCACACAATCAATACAAAAGGTAATTTAAAAATTTCTGTATAGTTATTTGATTGTTGACTGGATTAAAGCATAATTTTAATATATATGAAAATATAAATTTAAATGCTAACTTTATTTATAGATATTAATCCAGAATTAAAGAAATTTCGGATCGGCAAGAATTACAGAGGAAATGTGTTGGAGAATCAGTAATCGTGCAAGCCGATGGAGACGAGGAATAAATATTACTTTGTACTTGTATTTCTTAATATTTTGCATACAATTTTTAAACAAAATGTTCGTGTCTGTCTTGTGGCTCTCAAACTTCCAAATGTATCAAATGTGGCTCTTACATTAGGCAAATTTGACCACCTTTGGTACATATAATTAGCCTTGATAAAAACAGTAGACAAAAGACTTTAGACGCGAGAGAAGATGAAAGGTAAGAGAACGACTGTGACTCGAACTTCGGACTCTGGTAAAACAATCAGCCGCCTAGTCATTAGATAACAACGAATATTAACTCTGCCACCTTGCATTTCCTAATATTTTGCTATCTCTTATGTCTGTAGAGCTTTGTCCACTGTTTCTTTTTTAGGCTAATCATATAAACTTTTTCTCTAACACTTTACTGTGCGCAAACCTCACTGTTTGCAGCCTGCTAAAACACACTTCATGGTATGCATGCCACGAAGATCTTATCTTTACCAGTCTCCTTAGTATCAGTGTATCCGTTCACCCCATTGTTCTAAAATGTTATAGGCAGCCAAAAATGTCTTCCCTCTCTCCTCATTCCACAGAACACTTGACAGATTCATTTTCCCACTCCCAGTTCCACCGTCTTCGCTGTTTATGTCGTTAAGACATGGAATTTGTTTAGAAATGACCTTGTTTATACCACCACCAGCTGCAGCCCAAGAACGTCCACTTTAACATTTATATACTGTATTCCCAAATGAGGCCACAAACGGACCATCACTTGAAACTTCTAACTTCTCTCGAAGCTCTTAACCTGTCTTGAAAGTTCACAGTTGCTTGAACCCTCTCAACTCCCTTTAAAGTTCTCAGCTTTCACCAAAGCTCTCAACATCCATCAAGACTCTCGTTTTTTTTTTTTTTAAATCTTTCAGCTGCCTTCGATGAGTTGTTGATTTATGTTGCTGCTCAAGTTTTATGGTCTTGTCATCAACGAAATCCTTCTTCATCACTTTCTACTGTTCCAAATCGATTCTAGAAGTTTCAGTAGTCTTTATTACCTTTATATACTTTTAAAACACTTTCTGGTAACGTTCAAAAGGGCTCCCAGCTTGACTGATCTTCTCATCTATAACAGATAAGGAAGAATCGATTTGTACTATGCCATTGCTCCTCATTGCTTATCTAGTTCTGTAATAGCCGAACTTTGAAGGAGTCTTGCGCTAAAAATGTCTCACATTCAGTTCGGATACTTAAGACCCTCAGGAATTTGTATCCATATATCCTGGGTTTCAACAGAGCCAGAGAGAGAGAGAGAGAGAGAGAGAGAGAGAGAGAGAGAGAGCGCAAAGAGACAAATAAAAATACAGAACAAGAGCAGACAAACTACAGAGGGTGAAAGAAACAGCGATATAGGAGCTTCTGTTATATTTAGTAAAAACGCTAAATGATAGGCCACTGTCTGCTGGTGTCGGCGTAATAAATCAATAACTAATTAATTGTCCAACAAGTCTTGCCCGAGCGTGGATGTTTACAAAGCCGTGAAGATTATGTTGGTGACTTTTTCAACTCTGGCACGCTGTGTTGCTGTTAGTTTGGTTTCACTCAACATTATGTTGATATTGTTTGGGGTTCACTCAACATTCTTTTACCATTATTTCGATTTCACTTAGATTGCTAAATTCTTGTTTCTCTTATGTCCGTTCATGCTGTGTGTGGTACGTTAGCGTGTCTTTGCGTGCTGCCTTACGTAGTAAATGAAAACTATTAAGATACATATTTTATATCTGTGTTCCTAACTGTGAGGAGGAGAGGATGGGACACAACACCTTTTCGGGGGGGGGGGGGGTGTTGATAGATCGATCCTGGAGACGGTGAAAGAAAAGAGAGCTGCAAGGAGGAGGGGGGGTCAGAACCAACTGAGCGAAAAAAACATTTCTGGGCACACTATGGATGTGTCATGGGAAGCTAAGGATCATCATCATCATCATCATCATCATGTGCCGTGTCGACTGGCGTTGGCTATTATGTTTCTCTGTGGTACATGATCCTTCACGCAGGCCATCAGTTTACTTGGCGATTTCATTTCACACCATCTCGTCAAACTGTCCAGTATCTTTTCTATCGGCCTTCCCCTGGCTCTTCTTCCCTCTATTTTTCCTGCTGTTACAATATTTTCAGTGCTCACTCTTCCCCTCTTCTCACTGTATGTCCTATGAAAGTACATTGTCCATCTCTCTCTTTTACACACACGCACACACACACACACACACACACACGCACATGACATAATTTTTATTTTCTTCCTTATCATTAAAAAACATACATCAGACTTTCTATAATTCAACATTTATTTTGTCTTGGTTTGTTTTGTTTTATTGTTTTGTTTGACGTCGGTGTTTCTCAGATACTGAGCAGCATTTTTCTGTCAACATGAACGCAGTTTTTTTTTTTTAAGACCATAAATTCTGTGGTCTTCTATTCGGTTTACTATTGAGGTATTCCAACCGCGTATCGTATAGCAGGGATTAATTTCTTGTTAATTCAACGTAACAGGTTAAGTAAACTATTGCGGAACTATAGCAAGCGTTTGATGTGCAAAACATTGATTGACCTTTCAGTGAAAAGGGATAATTCAAATACATTTGACGCTGATAATTCTGTACTACTGAAAGATAGTAGACACGGTGCTGTGCTTACAGCTAGGAAGGCGAGAATTCAACAGTCTTTGTCTCTGACATGCGTGCATGAGAACGCAGTTATTTTATAGAGATTATGTGTGTCTATTTTTGAAGTTTTGTTTGTGTAGATGCGACCTGATATGTTAGGTTGTTTTCGTGTCTTTAACACGGAAAATATTCTGCCTTTCAGTATTCAGCATGAAAAGTAGACTGCCTTTCAGTATTCAGCATGAAAAGTAGACTGCCTTTCAGTATTCAGCATGAAAAGTACTCTGCCTTTCAGTATTCAGCATGAAAAGTACTCTGCCTTTCAGTATTCAGCATGAAAAGTAGACTGCCTTTCAGTATTCAGCATGAAAAGTAGACTGCCTTTCAGTATTCAGCATGAAAAGTAGACTGCCTTTCAGTATTCAGCATGAAAAGTACTCTGCCTTTCAGTATTTAGCATGAAAAGTAGACTGCCTTTCAGTATTTAGCATGAAAAGTAGACTGCCTTTCGGTGCTTAAACACGAAAAATATTGCGTATGTCATTAACATGGAAAGTATTCTATCTTTCAGTCTTTCATATGGAAGACGTTACACATATTGATATGTAAGAGTTTTGTGTATGATTCATGATCGTAAAGGAGGGCAAATAAAGAAATATTGAGGAGAAAAGCAAACAAACAAAATGAAATTAGAAGGAACGAAAAATCTAACAAGAGTTGGACATTATGAGCATAAGCAATTTCAAAAGATGGACAGAGAACAGTTTAAATCAAAACAGAGAATACAAAAAAATGGAAATTCACCTTATCGGTCTTTACTGTAAAGATGGCAGATGACTGATTTCTAGCCACATAAAAGTACGGGAACTTCTTACCTTTATTATCGACAAACAGTAATAATCTTCATCATGGGCAATAAACTGAAGAGTACAGCAAGAAAATGGAGGCCATGGTGATGTGGTTCATAAGAAGGATGTTGATGGTACCATGGACAGCTAAGAAAACCAACGAAGAGGTCTTAAGAGAGGCTGGAGATCAAAGGCAAATTACAGCAAAGATCAGAGGCAGACAAGCGAGACTTGTAGGACATTTTCTGATAAGAGGAAAATTGGAACACATTGTTGCAAACTGGAAAAATTGAAGGAAGAAGAGACAGAGGAAGACAGCGAGAGAAGTTACGGGATGGGCTGTCAGTGTGGCTAGGAAGAAAGTCACCGGCGGATCTCATAATCAAGTCTAAAGACAGGGAATTGTGGAGAAAAATGATCGCCTACGCCACGCGGCACGGCACTTGATTGATTGATTGGTCAATAAACGACTGTTCTGTGGACTCGGAAAGGTCTCGAAGTCAGTTGAATTTCTTGAAGTTTTGAAAGAATTAAGCATTAGACACTACAAAACATGAAGTTATTTTTCCCCTCACGCTACAGTGAAGTTATTCTTCTCCCCCCCCCCCCAATGCTACAAGTAAAGTTCAGTTTTTTCCCACGCCACATGTTTATTTATGGAAGTTCAGTTCTCTTTGAAAATGTAACGAGTTCAGTTCACGTTCCACGTGAAAATTAGTACAGTATGGAAAGTCATTAAACAATGAAATAGTTTTCACGAAAGAAATTTATAATAAGAGAATTTGTATAATTCAACACCGCTTGTATAGCTTTACATAAGATTCACGCTTTCATTTCTTTTCTTGTCATTTTTGCTGGCTAGGCCTACTGAACATCGTGTAATGTATTGGCAGAACCATCTCACAGCTTCACGTGCTCGGTGTTAATATTCGAACCTCACAATATAGATACAGACAGCCTATCTTTCATGTCTCATTTCTTCCTCCAAAAAGCTGAAACACCACTTTTATGTTAATAATATGTCTCTTTGAACATGTAACAAATGTCTTTTTTATTGCCAGCGCAGTTGCCTTGCTCTTAAACCTCCGCGTTGCATATCTAATGGCCCGAATATATTACAGTCAGCTTGGATGTATGGCTGTTATTAAAATTCCACTGTACATTGAAATGTGTGAATGTATGCCTGTGTGTCCAGAATTTTCTATAGATATTCAGATATGGAAATGGAAGAAACTTAACTGCTATTCATTTCTATTTCATTGCTGGTCGATTTGCTTTTCTAGCTTAACTTTTTTTTTTTTAAATTAGAGTTACAGGAGATGGATTTTTAAAAAGTGAGATCCTGTGTATTTGAGAGATTTTTCTTTACAATGTCTATCCGTCTTCCTTCGAGGGGTCCCTTTGCCCATTCTTGTTTTCTTACAGCTCGAGAACTCTTTGTGCCTTATTCTGAAACATATTCGAAGTATCGTCTAAGTAATTGCTACGTGATATCTACACCTATTTCTCGCTTTTCTTTTAAGAATAGACCTATATAATTTTCCTCAGTCTGGATTTGGCGCCGACAGCCATCATCGACCAACGGGAGTTAGATAAAGTAGATAAGATTTGTTCGAAATCATCAGTAAATTATTCGTTCAATTATTAATGACTGTTTGAAAAGCGCTAGTGAAGGAATCATGCAGCTGCTAGTTCTGGCATTTTGTTTCAGTCTCATTCAACTCGAAATATGTCTTCAACAGTTAAACTCAGAACTGTACATTTTTTAAGCATCATGGCATTTGTGCTCCATTGGTGAACATTACTGAGTAATCAAGCATCGTGGCCCTCCAGAATATTGTGTTATCAATATTTTCCTTGACCTGTCGGCACGCTAGAGAGTGATGTGTCAGCATCATGCCTAGCTGTCTTTCCTTTCCCTTCTTCTGAAGGAATCAGGTACCTGTTTCTATAGCTGGGTTACAGGCCGCCTGCGACCGAAGTCAAACCACTTCTTTAGCCAGGCACCCCGCTTTTTCTGTACACTTTGGAAATCACACGATGAAAAGCAAGCCAGCCATCATCATCATCATCATCATGAAGCTGAAGAAAAATCATCAGGTTCTGTGCCATTCAGAACAAGAAGACACCAGTGGTTGTTAAAAAGATTATGGGGAAAACTACATGAACTGACAAACTCCCAGTTTTTGCCATCCAAAATAAAATTTTTAAAAAGTACCGCTTCAGATATGAATAGTATATTCAATTGTATTTGACAACACATTACAGATGTCTACCTATTAGGTAATCCAACAGGCCATTTATCTATCAAGTATTCCATTAGGTCATTTATCAATGTATGAGGGTTGACTGTTCTGTATACATGAACAAACACAATTGGTTGTTGATTAATCTATCAAGTATTACAATAATCCTTTCATTTGCTTATTAATTATTCCCATTATCTGTCAACATACATTTTATCTGTCAGGTATTCCAACAGATGCATTATCTTTTAAGTATTTCAAGAGAACAAAATTGTCTGTTGAGTATTTTAACAGATCCATAATCTGTCAGGTACTCCAACAGACTAGGATGACATGCGAGACTCTTATGCTTTGACTTGTCTTCCACAATTTATAGATTAACGCTCATTTAAGATCTCATATATTAACGCTTTTTCCCCCATGCCTAATCCTATCTATCCCATCCACAGAATGGCTGAATGGCACCTGCAGTATGAATGTGCTTGCAGACGTCAGGAACAGTACCTACAGCAAATCAAAGAACTCCGCCAACAATTTCAGAGACAAGACAACGATAGAGTTAGAGTGGTTAACGGTACAAGTTACTTCTGGGACCCCCCTCTTACGCCACTTACTAAATCAAATAAGTCTACAAGTATGACTTGCGTTCTGCAACCACAGAAAAAATATAAGGCCTTCAAAGTCCCTAGAAGCATCTGTGACGAGCAATATCCTTCAGAGAATGACGTCGGAGATCTAGCTGTGGTTTCTGATTCTATAAATACTATGAATGAAGCCAGTCAGTCTAATAAGCTGCCACCTATTGGAGGATTTGACAGAAACAAGACAGACTATGAACCAATTGAATACATAGCCAAAAGAAACAAGCTGAACCTTGGTAGATACTTCGAAGATGGTGAAACATTAGAAAGACCTACATACAAGGAGGAGGCAAGTATGCTGGACTGGTCCGGTCCAATCAAAGTTCATGTGCAGTCATCAAAGACTCTCTGAAGTAACATACCATATGGATGATGGACACCACAACAGCATGTTGTATGTGTAACAGTTCATTCATTCATTTGCATGTCCCTTGTGGAACTTTGCCTCCCTAACAGCACTCCTGTAGGCCTCTCGGTTGTGAGCAAGATGGCCTGCTGCTGATGCATCCATTTGCAGATAATCAACGATGTCTTGCAGCCATCTTTGCCTTGGTGTTCCTCTCTTTCTTTTTCCTATTATGTACCCTTCCAAGATGGTTTTCTCTAGATTATCATGACGTTTAATGTGTCCAAAATAGTTAAGTTTTTTTCTCTTTAATCCTCTTTACTAGCCAGCCTTCTTCATTATTAAGTTCTTGTAGTATGGATATATTTGTTCTTTTTTGTGTCAATGATATTTGAAGAACTCTTCTGTAACATTTACATTCAAAGGCAGTGATGTGTTTCTCAGCTGTTTTGTTAAGTGTAACAGTATGAGGCAGTTCAGAAGAGGGATAAAAGTAAGCATGACACCGGACAGGGGGTATTGGATATGAGAAAAACACATAATTGATGGAAAAGAGATCGCCTTAGCAGTTTTATCTTCACTGGCATTGAACTCTTGCTTTTATTGTTCAGCCTGGGCCTAGAAAGATGCCTAATCCTATCTGTTTTGGCAGAGAAGTGCTAGGAGAAGACACAAGCAAAAGCATAACCTGAAACATTTATTGAAATTATTGAGGAGATCATGAAATGTGCATTTGCCAAGTTATAATTTTTGAAGATTCATTTCATGACAAGTAAACTGAATGCTGTCTTTTTTTCTTTTTACTGTCTTTTTTTTCTGTATAATTTTGACGAGTTTTCATTGTCCTGAAACTTCTTTTTTTCTCATTTGTTCTTCTGTCTATCCAGAGTATTTGTTATGTCCTCCAAAATCACATCTCTGCTGCTTCCATTTTCTTTATTATTATTATTTTTTAAAAATTATCCAAGTCTCATAACCATATCACATAACTAGTACTATACAGTATCGCAGAACTCTTTTCCTCACTTTTATGGACATCATCTTATTTGTTAGCATCTTCTTCATGTCACGAAAAAGCTGCTTTTTGATTCGTGATTCAAATTCATGATTTTACTTTGTGCATTTGCCATCAGCTATTATTGTTGTTCTGAAGTAACTGAATTTATTTACTTGTGTCAGTATCTTCTTTTTTGAAAGGATGTGTGGTTATTTTTTTTTTTTTTGATATTATCATTGTTGATGTTTTGTTGCTGTTTAACAAAAAAGACAGTTAAAATTTCTTGGACATGTCGTGAAAAGATGGAAGTTGACTACTTAGTAGTCAAACTGTTGAGAGCTTAGTATTGACTGGAATATTCAAGGGAAAAAAGAAGAGAAAAAGGCCAAAAGAAAATATCTGCACGGTCTGACCAAGTATCTCAGAAAAAGAAAAGCACCTGAATTAACTCTTGGACTATCTCTGTGGTCTGACCAAGTATCTCAGAAAAAGAAAAGCACCTGAATTAACTCTTTTACTATCTCTGTGGTCTGACCAAGTGTCTCAGAAAAAGCACCTGAATTAACTCTTTCGCTGCCAGAGAAAAATCCCAAGCCCACATAAAAAAAAAAATTCATTATAAAAACAACCACTGTATTTTTGGAGATGATTATCCGTTGCATAGATTATATAGTACTTTAAAATTCGAATATCCGAAGCAAAGAGTAAAACCATATAAATGCAGATTATCTTTTTAATGGAACCCATTTAATTGTTCATAGTGGTAGTAGAGTTTGGGTAGTTTCAACACATTACTTGAAAAATACAAACATGCTCATGTACCATCAAACACAGGACTTCATTTACCAAAGAAAAACTACTTTTGTTTTGTGTGAGGACATCTCTTAAGAAGTGAAAGATTAGCAGAGACCAAGAGCATGGTAAAGTATAAACTCTTGATGGATATGAAATTATATGAAAAAGACAACATGTATATCACAAAGAGAAAAGATCAGCACTTTGTCCACTGTAGGATCCAGGCATGCATATGAATATGTAATAAAACAATAGTCATCATTCATTGGACATACAATGGCAGAGGGAGGATCTGAAAACATCATAACAGCAGGAAAGATAAATGAGAAGAGAGGCAGGGAAAGACCTAAAGAAAAAAAATCATGGACGGTGTGTTGTGATGACACAATTCACCAACTGAGCTGATGGACTGCATTCTATGGTGAAGCATGACCACTAGCGTCTAGTGACACGACACCTGATGATGACTGATGATGACATGAATCTCCAAAAAGATTTTTCAAATTTTATATTTTTGGAAAGGGAAGACACTTTAGTCCATGTTTTGGCTCTTAGAAGTTTTCCAGTTGGATACATAGTATGAAAATCTACTATCAGCTGACAGATAAGGAAACTGATATGGTCACTTGACTTGTAATGAGGGTGATATTATCATAATTTTATGTGCATTTTTCTACAGCACACAAGTTGTGCAAATAATTTATGTCCATTTTAATGCACTCTTCACAATAAATTCATTTGTATAGATGAATTTTCCCAGCCTATTTGCAAATTTTATGTGATAAGATGTTTGAATTGTGAAACTTAACATTTTAAATGCAATAAGTGCTTTGTGGTGTAGATATACCTTTGACACCATATGATGACAGATTTCATCCTAACCCTACTTATCCAAAAAATGATGGATGGTTGGATTTATTAAATGATGCAAAAACAAGCAGATCTTGCACCTAACATCCCAGTCAGTCAGGCATCCTGCAAGTCATTTATAAAGTAAGTAGTTTTTCTCCACAACATGTTTCTCTCACAAATATTGTGGGCCAATACCTATGTTGCATCATTTATGGAGCTGACATCTCATTAGTTTCTTTGTATTTCCATATATAAGCACATACTATGCTGCTCATCTTTTATCAAAGAGATGGTATTTCGGTCTGCATGTCTGTTTTTTTTTTAAATTTTGTTTATAAGTAGTGGGTGAAAAATTTGATTCTGCTATCATCTCATGTTTCACAGTGTTGTCAGTCTAGATTTCTTATTTGCTAAGTTTTGGTTGATCATGTGAAACTCCAAAGAGGACATTGTTAAGAGAAGCCAGTTTAGTGGGCATAACATCCCTTGATGAGGTTGAAAAGCTCACCAAAAACAGGAAAACTTGGCGAACTACCATGCGAGCCCTATGTGATTTTTAACTGCACAGGAAGGATGTAAGATGTTTTGGTAATGTTGACTTCAGTTATAAATTGCTTCCTTTTGCTGTTTCTTTGTTGGGTATCATGTTTTGGTTTATGTCTGCCATGAAAGGCCTGGCAGACTCTTGATTCTGTACACCCCTGAAGTGTCCGTGAACCCTTCACCTCTTTTCTTCATCTATCTGCCTGCACTTTAGACTTTTCATGCCTCACTAGCTGTTCAGATCAGTAACACTTTGCTTAAATCTATAAACTAATTATTAAATCTTGATGTTCTGTAGAAGAGATTCACACAGTTTAAATTCTTTTTAAGACTGTCATTTAATAATTATCATTTCAACTTGTTATCATTATGTGCCATGCCAGAAATCATCTTATGTGGCATTGGTGTTTCTGAATAATTTGGCACTTAGGTCAGCATAACAACAAGGGTAAAGTCAGAACAATTACAAGTCATTAATGCTGAAACTCCCAGTGACATGAATTATGCAAAATCAGAACAGTATAAGTCAATAGTAGCAGCCAGCGCTCTTAGCTGAACACAGAATTAACATAAGTAAAACAGTAATGTGTATGTATTATCATTTCAAGTCTGAATGACTGTCATGTGTTGTACTTGAAGGTCAGAACTGATACTGCAGCAATATATTTACTGTTCCAGGTCAGAATATATGATTTAGTTAAGATTATGTTCTTGATGTAACTGAATTTTATTTGAAGTTGTGTTCCTGCTGTAACTGAATGTGTTTTCTGACAAATGTTTGAAAAGAAAGTACTATTTTCAAAAGTTCAACATGCAAATATCTGTATTAAAATGCAAACATTGCATCAGAATTTTCATCTTTTTCAAAGTTCTAACATCTGTATGTATACTCCACAAGACTGTGAAATCAGTGCAGGAAAAAACAGATTCCCTGTCTTCCTTGGCTAGCAAAATAGGTCTTGAAGTTAACAAAGACAAAACAAAAATTATGAAATTTCTCATTAATCAAGAAGGAAAAAATATATGTTGAAGAAACAGCTGTTGATGAAGTAAACTAATTTGCATACCTTGGCAGCTACATAGACCAGGAAGGAAGTTAAAATTAGAATTGCAAAAGCAGCATTGTCCTTAAAAAATCTTGAGATCATATGGAATTCAAAAGTTATGAGCACAAAAACCAAGTTAAGATTATTCAATTCAAATGTGATATCCACCCTCATTTATTCATGCAAAAGCTGGAAATCAACTAAAGAAATAGACAATAAATTAGACTCTTTTGAAAACAAATGCTTCAGAAAAATACTTGGCATCAAGTGGAATGAGTTCAAGAACAATGCAGAGATAAGACAGATGAGCTTCTTCTTCTTCTTCTTCGTTCGCACTGTCTGTCTATATCTGCAGTCCTGTCTCTTGGATAAATTTCACTGTTTTTTGTAACTCATGTATGGAACCGTAGAGCTTATCTTCTTTAGTGGTTTCACTGGGCCAGTAATTATTTCTCAGTGTCTCGTAGTTGATGCAGTTCTGGAGGATATGTTCCACGGTTTGGGGCACCTGGGCACATGTACATAGATTAGTAGTACCAACCTTAAACTTTGTATACATATGACTTCGGAGTCGGCTGTGTCCTGTTCGGAGACGGAAGATGGTGACTTGTTCCTTTCTGTTTAGCATGTGATAGTCATCATGTGGTGGTGTTTGTGGCTTCCTGTAGGTTTTTATCATGCTTTTCTTCTGATTATAGGTGACTGGTATGTCTGGTTGCTCCATTTCAGTGCCCTCTTTGGCCAGATGGTCAGCTTTCTCATTGCCTGGTATCCCACAGTGGGAGGGAATCCATTGCAAAGTGACTCCATGTTGTAAGCCAATTTTTGACAAGGCATCCTTAAGGTCTGGTAGTTTGTTGCACTGAAGAGCCTCCAGTACTGATCTTGCATCTGTGAGAATTACTACAGGACATGTATCAATTCTGGAGTCTGATAGTTTTTCAACTGCAGCAATAATTGCCCTAACTTCTGCATCAAAGTTGTTGCAGTATTTACCAGTGGGTATGGAAATCTTGTCAATGGTGTTGTTTGGATATTCAATATATGCTCCTGCCCCACCATTCTTTATGGCATTATGTGCAGATCCATCTGTATACACACGTATCCAGGTGTCACATGGATATTTGTCATCTAGAACACTAAGTGTGGCTGTTGATCTTACAAGACTGCTCTGCATCTCACCATTCTGCACACCTTTCACTTCAGTCTGAATAGTTATTTGTGTATAATCTGCTTCTTTCCATGGTGTATGCTCTGGTACAGATGATAATGGAGTGACTACAGTTGGAAGGTCAGGTATCAGCTTACGCATACGCTTGGCCTGATGAATGAAGCTGCTTCTTTTAAGCCATCCTAATGCCAAGTTATTGAATCTCTCCTTCAGGGGATGGCTTACAGAGCTAAGGAATTTTTCTCCCATGGTCATGACCTTTGTGTCTCTACGTTCCTTTAGCGGTTGAACACCAACTATTTTCTGCATTTCTACTATTGGTGTGGACCTCATGGCACCTGTGATAATCCGTAGTGACTGTTTTTCCCTGGTTTTAGCAGTGGTACCATGCTTGCTTCCTTCCAGATTTGAGGTAACTTACCTGTGCTCCAGCACATATTGAAAATATCCAACAGCTTTCCCATTGCTGCCATTCCCAGGTTCTTGATCATTTCATTGGACACTCCATCTGGTCCTGGTGATTTCCTTGGTTTCAGTTTACTAACTGCTAGGTCTAACTCACTGCGTGTGATTGGTGCATCCATGACCTCCACTTTTCTGACTTGTTCCTCCTCTTTCTGTGGCTCGATGCGCACTGTACGCTCCTTCTCTGGATGGATATCAATGTTGCAGTCCTGTGCAAACATGCGAGCAAAGTGATCTGCTACCTGCTTACCTGTAAGAGTTTTCCCATCCTCTATTAGTGTAATCTTTGTACTTCTTCCAGTACTCTCATCATTTAACTGTTTGATTAGTTTCCACAGTTTCCTTCCATCCTTTTCAAAGTTTAGGGACTCTGTTTTCTCTCTCCAACTTTCCCATCTGGCTTGCAGCTTTGCTCTCTGAAATTTGGCCTTAGAATGTTGGTAATTATTGTGGTGTTCTTGGCATGGTCTATTTTCTGCTTGCTTTCGAGCTGCTTCCACGTCATCATGGAGTTTTCCCAGCTCACTAGACCAGTATGGTTTATAGTCCCTGCGAGCTCCTCTGGGAATGGTTTCACGAGCGGCCTGAAGGATACAAGCATTGAATTCCTTCACTATGCTGTTAATATCCTTACCTTCTATGGACAGCTGTCCCACCAGGATACCTGTACGATGTCTGTACATTGTCCAGTTTGCTTTTTTATAGTTCCATCTGGGGAGAGGGTTACTGGTGTTAAGGAGTTCATTTTCTATTGTCAGGAAGACTGGTCGATGGTCGCTACCTCCAAGCTGTTTTCCAACTTCACGTGTAACGTTCCACTTCAGATCTGGAGAGTGGAATGCCAGATCTGGTGTTGATTTTGTATGCCAAGCCCTTGAGTAAAATGTTGGGGCATCCATTGGCTGGTTGATCAGGAGAAGTCCATTATCATCCTGCCAGCTCTCAACTTCCTCTCCTCTCTTGTCTATGTGGTCATAGCCCCAGCTCTGGGAATGACTGTTAAAATCGCCACAGACCATCAGTCTCTCTTTGTGTGGGATTGTTCCTAAAGCAAGTGGGCGGTCATTAGGACAGTAATAGTTAAGGAGGTGGAAATCTGTATTACTACTTTTTAGATGGATCATCTGGTATTCGGCTCCTTCCATGTACACTCCCACCTGACATGCGCTGATGTTATTCTTAACAAGTGTGAGTACTCCTCCTTTTCTTCTGTCCTGTCGGTCTGATCTAAAACACTGGTAGCCTCTGATTTTAAAGGCGGCATCTTTGGTTAGGTGTGTCTCCTGTATGCAGCATATACTTACCTGCTCTGCAAAAAGTATGTTCTCTAGTTCAACCTTTTTGCTATAGCCATCTCTAACACTGCTGACACCCTCAGCATTCCACTGCATTATTTTAAGTTCTTGCTTTTTGGCTGTTTTCTTCTGTTGTATTTTTTGGCCAGTAGCTCTACTCTCATGTCTCCTGACTCCACAAGACGAACTGAGAGGACCTCCAGTAGCATTGGGTGGACCCTTTCGAGGCAGGGGGCCCGGCACTGCACCTGCCTGGTTAGTCTTCACAGGGCGAGCACCATGTTTGAAAACTGTAGATATAGACATTTCATTAGCGATAATGCGTGTTACCCTGATTTTTGCGATGCGCCTTTTGGCTGGGTAACTCCGACTTCAGCACCTTTCCTTGCTAGGGCAGACTGTGGTCTTGCTCGGACTGCCATGAAGACAGTGTGGCTGGCCTGGCCAAAACTTTGTTTTCCAGCCTCTGGTGGCTGTACTTAAGCCCCTTCTCCATGTCAGATGGTTTGAGACAGTTCCACAAGACTGTGAAATCAGTGCAGGAAAAAACAGATTCCCTGTCTTCCTTGGCTAGCAAAATAGGTCTTGAAGTTAACAAAGACAAAACAAAAATTATGAAATTTCTCATTAATCAAGAAGGAAAAAATATATGTTGAAGAAACAGCTGTTGATGAAGTAAACTAATTTGCATACCTTGGCAGCTACATAGACCAGGAAGGAAGTTAAAATTAGAATTGCAAAAGCAGCATTGTCCTTAAAAAATCTTGAGATCATATGGAATTCAAAAGTTATGAGCACAAAAACCAAGTTAAGATTATTCAATTCAAATGTGATATCCACCCTCATTTATTCATGCAAAAGCTGGAAATCAACTAAAGAAATAGACAATAAATTAGACTCTTTTGAAAACAAATGCTTCAGAAAAATACTTGGCATCAAGTGGAATGAGTTCAAGAACAATGCAGAGATAAGACAGATGAGCAAACAACAACCTGTTTCATGGGTGATCAGAAAAAGAAGATGGACATTTGTAGGCCATGTGATGAGAAGAAACAATCAGAGAATATCAAAACAAGCTATAAAGTGGAGCACACAACAGGCCAAAAAAAAAGAGGTCGACCACGTGAAACTCTAAAGAGGACATTGTTAAGAGAAGCCAGTTTAGTGGGCATAACATCCCTTGATGAAGCTGAAAAACTCGCCAAAAACAGGAAAACTTACCAAAACAACTGTGCAAGCCCTATGTGACATTTAACATCACGGGAAGGATGTAAGAAGACTGTACAGGCAGTCCCTGATTTACAAATGAGTTCTGTGTCTGTTTCTAAGTCTGTTTGTAAGTCAAATTTGTGCATGTCAGAACAGTTATGCTTGTCTGTAATCTGTAATCAGAGACTGGCATCCCCACACTCCGGGGATTTCCACATATGCTCTGCCTTCTGTTCCAAAGCCCACTGAAACATGCGCCTGCTGATGGAGCCAGTCACACACTGGTTGTGGATAATGCACACTAAACCACTTCATTCAGAAAAAGATTTGGTTTGTATCTAAGAAAGAGATGGTAAGCACATATACTGATCTTAAAACATGTTATAGTAGTGACCTGTACTTAGTCTCTGACCTCCCACTATAATAACTGATTTATGACCAAATCATCTTGCAGCTGAACTCCCTGGTCCAAAATATGGCTGTAAGCCACTGCATGACTGTGTGTAATATATTTTTCTATGCAAAAAAAAAACAAATATTAAAATCAGTAAACTGTTGTAGATGTGTAATGTTTTGATGTACTAGGCAATCATCGATCTTACATCGATCTTCAAGAATCTTGAGAACATATGGAATTCAAAAGTTATAAGCACAAAAACCAAGTTAAGACTATTCAATTCAAATGTAATATTCACCCTCATTTATGCATGTGAAAGCTGGAAAACAACTAAAGAAATAGTCAAGAAGTTAGACTCTTTTGAAAACAAATACCTAAGGAAAATATTCTGCATCAAGTGGAAAGAATTCAAGAACAATGCAGAGATAAGACAGATGACTGAACAACAATCAGTCTCATGGGCAATCAGGAAAAGGAGATGGACATATGTTAGTCATATGATGAGAAGAAATGATCAGAGAATCCCAAAACAAGTTATCAAGTGGAACACAACAGGCCAAAGGAAAAGAGGCAGACCACATGAAACTCTGAAGAGGACATTGTTAAGAGATCCCAAATTAACAGGCATAAAATCCCTTGATGAGGTTGAAAGACTCGCTGAAGACAGGAAAAATTGGCGAACTACTTTGTGAGCCCTATGTGACATTTAACAGCACGGGAAGGATATAAGATAAGACTAGGCAAAGTAGCACCCATTTGCTTTACGAATCATTGTATGTGACTCAAATTTTTAATATAATAGGCTTTACAGAGGTTGTTCACAAGTATGGACTGTATGTAATTTGGACACTCATAACACAGTAACAACTGGTATAGTATATTAATGTTCCGAACAACTCAAAAAACCTAACACACTAAAAAGAACACAGAAAACGCATTATTTTAAAAATGAAAGCTGTTTTTACAAGAAAAATATGCAACATTTATTGTGAACTTTTCAATGTTATTTCTGTGTGAAATAATTTGAAATTGCATACTTACTTCTGTAGCTTTTTACATATATAGAAAGCAATGTATATAAGAAGTTACTGCTGTACAACTGTGGAAAGCAACACAAAGGGCAAAAATTATAGGCAAACAACTTACCTAGTAGTGAGGCAGAAATATGATATTTCAACAAAAGGCCTTCATCACACAATATTAATAACAAAGAAGGGAGAGAAGATGTTATGACTGGCGAAAGGCAAGAGTAAAAGTTAACAGAACTTAGATCTGGATACTGGCTCTTTTAGAAATAACATATTTTTCTTGTTCTAGGAAAAATTTCCTCCTTCAGTTTTTTTTTATCTTCATTTTAGATAACAAAGTGTCTTAGAGGTCTGTCCTGGCATCTTTTGGCACGTGGAGGTATGTTGGTACTGAACACCTGTGATCTTACTGATCTAGTGATGCTTTAAAACACGGACTGAAAAAAATTCTAATGTTTCTAGCAGAGGTCCAGCTTAATAAAGATATGCAACAAGGAGCAATAATATTTAATAAAATGTAAGGCAAAGCAAAATCCCTGTTTCCATGCTATTATGGCATATGGGGGAATACAGTGTTAGGGCCATATTTCCAAGACTTTCAGAAAAGTGTGATGTGGTCAGCATCATGCATAAGTGTGATGTGGTCAGCATCATGCATAAGTGTGATGTGGTCAGCATCATGCTTGGCTGCATTTACCTTCCCAGATTTATCTGATGCCTATTTTTAGAGGAGAACCCCCATCCCCCCATTTTAAATAAAATGTTAAAACTATTTAAAACAAAACTAGGAAAAATATATAATGTTGTGGTGGCCTAGAAAGGCAAAGGCACTAATATTTCACATCCCTTGGTATACAAATGCTATGGCACATAATTTTTTTCTTTAAAACCTGCACTTCATGTGGCAATACTTTAGATTTAGCACTTAGGCTCTCTGAGATATGCTTATAAGTGACAAAATGTAAATAGTTTTCTCCCCTTATATTATTTCACTAGCAACACCTGTTACCACATGACTAGTTCTGTAAGGCTTTTTGTAACAGTCTGTATGCTGTTGTAATATTTCTTTCACCACTCTTTGTACCAGGTTGTAATTTTCCAGAGATCTGTGAGTTTCTCTTGATATTTTCTCTACTGCGTAACTGATGTTGATCAAGAACTCTGTATGTAGTTGTACACTGTCCTGGGGTATATCCTGGCTGAGTTTATTTCTATGATTCAAATTTACTTGTAACTGAACATGCTTGCTGTGCTGAAAGTTGTATATCTAACTGTATATACATCATTCATATGTAAAGAATTTCTCTTCAACTTCATGCAGGTATGCAAGTGAAAACTGGAAAACAACTAAAGAAACAGACAGGAAATTAGACTTTTGAAAACAAATGCCTAAGGAAGATACTTGGCATCAAGTGGAACGAATTCAAGAACAGTGCAGAGATAAGACAGATGACTGAACAACTACCAGTCTCATGAGTGATCAGGAAAAGGAGTTGGACATATGTTCGTCATGTAATGAAAAGAAACAATCAGAGAATCCCAAAACAAGCTATCAAGTGGAACACAACAGGCTGAAGAAAAAGAGGCTGATCACGGGAAACTCTAAAGAGGACATTGTTAAGAAAGGCCAAATTAATAGGCATAAAATCCCTTGATGAGGTTGAAAAGCTTGCCGAAAACAGGAAAAATTGGTAAAGTACCTTGCAAAACCTATGTGACGCTTAATGGCACAGGAAGGATATAAAATAAGAATTTTCTACACTCAATGAACTGTATTTTTCAGTTCTAGAAATATACAAGGTATATTCTTTGTTTTTACTACATCTCTATTTTGATATAAATTATTTGGACACTTTGGCTATCTGAAAAATCTGGTCATGGAGGGAAAGAAAAGCTGATGCTCTAAGGATAGCACAAAAATAGTATCTTTCAACTACCCATTATATGGTAGACAAAGATAAAGATAAAATCCCAGCTTTCACGCCATTAAGGCAAATTGAGGATACTGTGTTAGGCTCGTATTTCTATGTGTGTGGTAGAGTGTTTCAAATGTTTAACCGAAGACTTGGGGTGTGTGACAGGGTGGTAGTAAAAAAAGAAGGATGGATAAAAGCAAAAGGAGAGAGAGGAAGGGATACAGTGGTAATCTAGCCAAGAAAATGGTGGGTGGAACAGACGAATGTGACTTGGGCAGAGAGTTTGTAATCTAGTACAAGGAAGGGGTTCTGGAATATAAGTTACAGGTGAGGAAAGTGTAGAACTTAGGATGGAGTGAATATGATTATGGACAAAGGGAATGTTAAGTACAGCTGATCTTCAAGTTCAAACTGTGTTGGTTCCAGTGTCTCACATTCTTGAAAGTACTGGTTCTTGAGTACTAGGCAGCTTCTGTCATCAGAGTGACTAGAAAATCAGATTTGCCTTCGCCGTTGGGGCCATTTAAATGATTAGAGACTGGCTTAGAAGCATGCTGGGAGATGCTTTTGCATGCACTTACCTAATATGAGACCAGTCTCTCCAGTATAAGTTATTCTACACCTTTTGCACACAGTGGCATATGTTACATTGTGGGACTCATATGTGAATCCCTCATGGAGTGTGAGGACAGTTCTTGGAAAAGTAATCGATTTTATTTCCCAGATTTTCTTCCAGGTTATCAATTCAAGATGGTTTCACCAACATTTCTCACAATGTTATTTATGCCTTTATGTGCAAACGATGTGATATGAAATATATAGGGGAGACTGGCTTACGCTTAGGAGATCAACAATCTGGATGACATACCCAAAAAGGCACTAACGTCAGTCACCAAACAGGACATTTCTGTCACTGTAATCCGCTCTTGTTCTTCCAATGAATGAACTTGGAAAGCTCTGGACAGCCTTATTTTCTAGGCTGGTTATCGCCACCCCGCTGGAATTAACAATAAATTCAGTTTTCTTTGAATTACGACGGGTAATTGATAAGTTCTCGGCATAAGGTAAAAATACTTGAAACACACAGTTGATATTAGGTGCATTTGTAGATCAGGTTAATGTAAGATTAAACACCAAGTTTCAAGAAATTAACTGCAATCAATTTTTTTTTTTTTTTACAGGCTACTGAAGTGGTAAGGGGTGGCAGAAATTGAGAAAATGGATACAATTTCTCATCGAGCTGTCATTTGCTACCTTGCATCAAGGGCTTAACATCAAAGGAGATCCATTAGGATATGGTAGAGACTCTAGGGGAGAGTGCCCCTTCTTACAGCACAGTGAAGAAATGCGCAGCTCAATTCAAACATGGAAAGGAGTCTGGAAGATGATCCCCATCCTGGAAGACCAAGAACGGTAACCACTGATGAAACCAGCGGCAGAATCCATGACATGATAATGGAGGATCGATGACTAAGTGGTACATTTCTCAGTAGAGTTGGGCATCTCTCAGGAACGTGTTCATGCCATTATTCACAATGATCTTCATAAGAGAAAGATCTCTGCTCGATGGGTCCTGAAACTTCTTGGAGCTGATCACAAATGACAGTATCTCAACATGTTAAGAGATAATATTGGCCATTTTTCTGCACATCTTGAAAAGTTTCTTCAGCAATTTGTGACTGTGGATGAGACTTGGGTTCATTATTTTCAAAATAAGAACAGTCAAAGCCGTGGAAACATCATGGATCCCCACCTCCAAAGAAAGCAAGGGTGGTTCTGTCTGCAGGCAAAGTGATGGCTTCCATCTTTTGGGATTCAGAAGGTGTGCTATTGGTAGACTATTTTCAAAAGGGCACAATGGTCACTGGGGTCTATTAAGCTAATCTTGTGAAGCAACTGCGGGTCATATTGAAGGAAAAGCGTGGAGGGAAATTGATGAGAGGTCATCTTTCATCAAGACAATGCTCCAGTTCACAAGTTGGCGGTGGCAATGGCTGCCATTCGTGAATGCGGCTTCTAGCTTCTTTAACATCCTTATTTCCTAGATTTGGCCCCTTCAGACTATTACTTGTTTACCAAACTCAAAAAAGAGCTCAGTGGTCACAAATTTGCTTCAGATGGTGTCATTCTTGCTGTAGACCACTTTCTACTGGCACAAATGCTGACTTTTACAAAGAAGGATCCGTATGCTCCAGGATCGCTGGACTAAGTGCATAAACTTGCAAGGGGATTATGTTGAGAAATAACCCAAAAAAAGTTGTCCACAAATAATCCATTGTACCTTATGCTGAGAACTTATCAATCACCCATCGTAGTTTACATTTCTACCTATTTGTTACCTCTATTTCTGCTGTTGATACCATGCTTTCTTGTCTTAGCCTCACTGACATTGTTGCATTTCCTCATTCTGGTGCGGCTAAGTTAATGTTAATTTTTCCAGCTCTTTCTTCCCTTATTCTCTAGCACTAGAGGACTTTGATACTTTCCTTGTCTAGGCATCCTAAGTGAGCAGTCTTGTCTTTTCAGTGATCTCTGTTTGTTCTAAACTCTCCTTCATTCCTCCCTACCGATACTGTTTTCTCACTTTCATTATCTGCGTCATCTGGGTGGCTTTTGTTTAGACCATAGTTATTAGGTGGGTGAAATTTGGGGCCATGTTCTTTATCATTTTGTATGACGCTGTCATCATACATTTCTCACCAAATGCCTTGCTTCTACTTCATGCTTACCTGTATCTAACTGGATGCATCTGTGCTCATCTTTCTTACAAGGGGGATTCCAAAAGAGTGAAGCTTTTCATGTTTTTTTTCTGTTATGTTGTTTTTGTATATGATCCTTGAAAAAGGCTTTTGCCAAAATGTTGGGTTTATTGCATGTTCTTTGTTTATACTTGCTCATCTTACTTTGTGTAAAATTTTTTCATTCTCAATGATCAGGATTTTGTCTGGCATTTTGTGACAGTCACTCTCAGTGATGATGTTATTAGATCTCTTGTCACTCTCAGTGATGATGTTATTAGATATCTTGTCACTCTCAGTGATGATGTTATTAGATCTCGTCACTCTCAGTGATGATGTTATTAGATCTCTTGTCACTCTCAGTAATGATGATATTAGATCTCTTGTCACTCTCAGTGATGATGATATTAGATCTCTTGTCACTCTCAGTGATGATGTTATTAGATCTCTTGTCACTCTTAGTGATGATGTTATTAGATCTCTTGTCACTCTTAGTGATGATATTATTAGATCTCTTGTCACTCTCAATGATGGTGTCTTATTTTTTTGTTGCACTCAGTAATAACAATCTCATATTGCATTAACAACACAACACCATGTTGCATGAACAACACAAAAAAAAGTCGCAATAACAATACAACTCATCACAATAACAACAAAACATGTCACATGAACAGTACAGCTGCACGTTATATGAACAGTGAACAACACAGCAAAGCTCCCAGGGATTTTTTTCAACTTTATTCCTGCAAAAAAAATCAAGAATATTTCAGATAATCAAAGCTTCAGACAACTTCTGAACGTCCATTGTGACACTTGCTGTACAAATGTAACAAGTTCTAAGAAATACTGAAACATACACTGAATTGTACTAACTACCAATATTTGGACCTAACACGGCACAACTCTGAAAGGTATTAAAATGTCATCTAAACCAATATTTGAATCTAACAACCTTCTGCTGAAAGCAGGATTCATGGGGGGCAACCCAGCTCCCTATTTAGAAAGCTGAGCACACAAAACTGAACGCTGAAGAAGAGAAAGATCTAACAAAGCACAACTCTGAGAGATATTAAAACATAAACTGTATTAAACTACCAATATTGGAATATCTGTGTCTCTGTTAACTTTCTTCTAAAAACTGTTAAGTCCGCTGATTAAAAAAAAAATATTCAGATTTCCACTATGCAAATGATGCACTCTCCACAGAGCCAGTATATACGAAGAATAATCATAGAAAGAGCACTAACATACATTCAACAACCATTACACATTCACACACACACATCAGACTCATTTCATTACAACCTTTCACTTGCCGTATTATTAGATGCATACAGGTAACACATTTAGAATCCAACAATAAAGTCTCTCTCTCTCTCTCTCTGAACCTTAAGTGCCCAGGGCACATGGGGCTTCCGCAAGGGTTTTCCACAAATGCCTGTCCTTCGCCTTTTTTTCTGCTCTTGCCCAGGTGAGCCCTCTATTGCTCAACATCCTTTCTGTTGTTCTTCTCCATGTCTCTTTTGGTCTACCCTTACTTCTGCTCCCCTGTGGTGTCCATCTTAGTGCTATTTTTGGTAGTGAGTTGTCAGTCATTCGGAGCACATGTCCCAACCATTGCCAGCGTCTTTCCTCAATAATTGTTGTCATTGGTTTCATCTGCATTTCTGCTAATAAAATGTTATTTCTTATGGTGTTTGGCCAAAATATTTTTTTAATTCTTCGTAAACATTTAGTCTGGAAAGAATTCAACTTGTTTTCTATGGTTTTGGTGATTTTCCAGCATTCACTTCCATAGAGTAGTACACTTAGAACATTACTCTTAAATATCCTGATTTTCATATTTATGCTTAGTTTTTTTGATTTCCATATACTCTGCAGCATTGCAAAAGCCTGGTTTGCTCTAGTAAGTCTGCTGTTGATGTCCTCTGTGCTGTCTCCATTTTCTACTACTCTGCTGCCAAGGTATACAAATTCGTTGACCTCCTCCACTAACTTAACAATAAAGTCTACATCCTTTTATCTGAATATCCAACAATACATGCTTCTATGAAACATTCATTAACACCAAAAACATGAACATTGATTAAGCTACTGCCTCACAAAACCAATGTTCCTTCAACACAAATATATAATGTTACAAGCTGTCTGGATCTCAAAGCTTCAAAATATACAGAAAATCTTCAAACAGAAGAATATGTACACAGGTTTCACACAATAATCATGAGAAAATAAAATTACAATGTTCAAAAGTTTTTAGCTGGCACCTACATCATGTCATACATGAAATAGATGCACCAAGCTACACACTGGCTACAGAACTTGCTACAACACATCATATCACACTGGATACAGAACTTGCTACAACACATCATACCACACTGGCTACAAAACTTGCTACAACACATCATATCACACTGGATACAGAACTTGCTACAACACATCATATCACACTGGATACAGAACTTGCTACAACACACTGTAAGACTATTTCAACAAAGAATTTTTTGTTAAAAAAAAGTAAGCCTTATTAAAAAAAAAACATCTTCAGAATCTGTACATTCTTGTTCACCGAAAGCACAAGTGATCAAGCCATGATTGGCATGTACTATCATGAAAACAGAATAATTTTTAAAAAATAAATAAATAAACAAAAATTTGCAACTGATGATAAAATCTGCAACTGATAATATAAACAAACAAACAAGTTTTGCTAAAACATAAACACACAAAAAAAAAAGAACCCACCACTCCAGAACAGAAAAGGCAGAGACAACCGACAACCATCCCTACTAGCTTTTGAACTAGAACATATGGTAACACGAAGGTCAAATTATGCCACAGAAACTGCATCATGCCATTTTCAACATTTCAAACACTATTAACCACCCTATCTAAGCTACACATAACAAATTCACTTTCTGCCTGCAACGCTGGAAACAGCTCGCTTACGAACAATGTACAAGTACCAACATCAGTTCTGCTGCTCCAGACATTTCTCTCAATCTCACTCTTCATCAACAACCTCTTTTGCAGTAACTATAAGTATTGCCTCTGATGAATAAAGACAGTGACATCTCAACAACTGCATGTAATAATTGTGTTTTCAAATAATAAGAGCACTACTAAATCGAGAAAGGTTGGGAATCGGAATCAAAGTAAGAAAAATGTCTTAAGTGCATAAAACCATAAACAAGGCGCTCTCCCACAAACCCAGAAATCATCATCATCATTATCACAGATGAGAAATATGAGCCTCGGAGCTGCCACCACAAAAACTGAACCAATGACCCCAAGTTCACAAATGATGAAACAGTTACCGCCTCGAAGTCCCACCAAAGCCCGATGCAGTTCGAGTGCCTGATGAACCTCCGCTCGAAGAAGATGAGAAAAATGAGCTACCAGTACCTGAAGAAGAATCTGAATGATAATACTGCTGGCCAAACCATGGACTCCGGTTGCCATAACCTGGATTGTAGTTGTAGTTATTGCCACGGCCAAAGAGATACCCTAGCAGTCCACCGGTGGCTGCTCCAGTCCAGAAACCTGATCCAGTATCAGTATTTGAAGCTGAAGCGTAGCCAGCGCTGGCATATGTTGGGGACCCAAAACAGTCGTAGGCTGGTGGTGGTGGTGTACCTGCTGCAACAAATCAAAATAAACAAACATTACAAATCAGTTTTTCATGTGCCACACATTTTTTTGTGTGTATGTTTGTGAATCAAGAAAACAGAAGAAAAAATCAGCATTAAAAGTTCCAGAAGTCAACTTTAAATGAGATCCACATTTCCAACAAAAAAAAAAACAAACAAAAAAAAAAAAAAATAGATGTATTACAGGAGAAAATGTGCCCATTGAGTGATGGTGGATTCTTCTGTAACTGTGAGCCAGAGGCCACAACAGATGATGCCACAATGATGAATCTGGCAGGCTTTCATACTGTTCATTATGTGCTAGTTTGAAACAATGGTAACAAAAATTCCTTAAGTTAAGGTGGCTTTTCATTGTTGCAACAAGACTGCCCTACATTAGGTTAAAGTGGCTTTGGCGTATGTCAACAAAGGTCCCCTAGGTTAGCATGGCTTTGGTACATACATGGTAACAAAATTCTCCTAATTTAAGGTGGCTTTGTCACACTAATAAAATTCCTTTAAGTTTTAATCCCACAGCAAACCAAACAGGCAGGTTTCTCACAAATCTTAAAAGCACTGGGAGCAATGTGGCTAGGATATTGTTTCAAAGCAACCTGTTCGAGGGCAGCCTTACACAGAGGTAGGAGAGAGTAACCATACTAACTCTGATGACAGCTGTCACTTCTCTAACATGTCATTTATACTCATTGGTATCAGAAATAAAAGCACATACATCACCATCATCAGGTGCCGGTCTGACTGGCATTGGCGAGTACCTGATCCTTCATGCAGGCCATCAGCTCAGTTGGTGATCTCCTCTCACACCATCCTGTCAGACTGTCCAGTATCATTTCTCCTGGTCTTCCGCTGGCTCTTCTTCCCTCTATTTTTCCTGCTGTTATAATATTTTCAAGCACGTACACATCTCACACAATAAACACTCACCTTGCCCAGGCATGTACTCTGGTCTGAAGCCATATGGTGGGGGTTCCTGAGTGCCACTTCCTGCAGGGATATGATAACTCGGTGCAATGCAAATCTTGTAGATGATGTACATAAGAAAAAGAGCACCAACAAAGACAACAATGCCACTCATTCCTCCAGAAGGCCCTTTCACGCTGTAACTGTAAAATGAGAAAAAAACGCATGAAATGGGATCATAAACTCATGATGAAATTTCTTTGAATAATTCCACAAGTTTCCGCCTTAGCACTAACAAAATAATTACTCCAGAAGTTTTCGTTTCAATGATAACGAAGTGAGTGGTAAAGTTGAGACTTGTGGACGAGGTGGAGCTCAGAAGATGGTTTTACTCTCTGTGTTAGCAATTACAGATTTGTCTGCTGCAAAGGGCCAGCAAAAGTGCAGGAAGTTTGAAAATTTAGAGAATGTCAAAAAGAAACGATTCTCTTTCTGTGTATAAAGCACCATGATTTGGTTTGTTCAGTGTGCTGAGTTGAAAAAAAGGTTGACAATCACTCCTTTCTGTTATAATTTCATATCTCTTATTATTATTACTAGAAGTATCACTTCAACTGCATACAAATATGCAATACTATCTCCACAGAAAAAAAAAAAAACTCAACTTCATTTTGTTATCAATTTTTGTTCACAAGAAAAATAACCTTCAGTAATACAAAGTGTTCCAAAAGCTCAAATTACACTATCTGGAGGCCACCATAAATATCAAGAACTGATATGAGTAACCATCGATGAACATTCTGTGTGGCATTCACTGGCACAGGAGGTGGAGCAACTACGGGAGTGTCTCGTTCATGATGGTACCGAGCACCTACAATGGTACCGAGAACCTACGATGGTACCGAGAACCTATGATGGTACCGAGAACCTATACCGAGAACCTACGATGGTACCGAGAACCTACGATGGTGCAGAGAACCTATGATGGTGCCGAGAACCTATGATGGTACCGAGAACCTACGATGGTACAGAGAACCTACAATGGTACCGAGAACCTACGATGGTACCGAGAACCTACGATGGTACTGAGAACCTATGATGGTACAGAGAACCTACAATGGTACCGAGAACCTAGTTAAACTCAAACTCACAATAAATGGTGTCCTAGATCCCCTGACCCGACACCTTGTAATTTTTCCTTGGGGTACATTAAAAACGTTTATGCACCCTGCATTTCCACAGAATCTGAACATTATGACACACTGAACTATGAATGTTATCACATCTGTTAGTCTAAATATGCTGAGAAGCACTGACATGTGCTGTGCCACCAGGCAGGCTCATATTTAACTCTTTCCTGCCATCGACTGTCATCCACACTATAGTGAATTATTCTTGTTAATCTAGTGCCTGTCATCGACACTAATGTGAATTCTTCTTGTTAGTCTAGTGCCTGGCATCCACACTATAGTGAATTCTTCTCGTTAGTCTAGTGCCTGCCACTCACGTTATAGCGATTTTGTTTCGTTGCAGCGTAAAACTATTGTAACTTTTTATTGTACACAATTTATCTGCGCATGTCTGGTGACCTTTCATAGTTCAATCCAAAGCGTGGCTAACAACCAAGCAAAATCAATGTTTTTAAATGAGAAATTTCAATATTTATTGTGATTTTGGAGGCATAAGGACATGTCTTATGACCAGAACACTGTTCCTGAATGTACCCCAAGTACATCTACACCTATTAAATGGACTGGAGAAGTAGTTAGAAGATTATTTCACACATTATTTTAGTGGGAATGCCACCACACAACAAGATTGGATGAAAATTTAAGTAGATTTGGAAATCATTGATGGTAAACATTGTACATCTAGGCATCGCCGATGGTAATAACTACACAATTATCAGCTAAAATCATCACACAACTTCTTTTTTCCTAAAAAACTCTTCATTTATGAAATCTTCTTACATTTACATCTATTTTCATGCATAATATGTATACTTTTAAAGTGGAAATACTTTGTATATTCACTTTACAACTATACCCCCGCGGTTTTTGTGTGGCACGCATTGGAACATCCACGTTTTTCTTCTGTGGCGCAGGAAGAGTTAATCCTTGTAAGGTATGTCTAAAACTGAAAACTTTCCCCACAACATAAAACACACTTTCTCCATACAGCAGCATCTGACTTCCTACAGCAGCTTCTAGAAAGTAAATGAACTTCTGGAACATCTTGTACTTAAATGGCAAGACTGGGCATGTTCATGAAGAGATTCTGACAAAGACACTGGCTTGAATGACCCGCTAACAAAGAATGAACAAAGAAAGACAACTGGAAAGGAACAGAATGTGACATAAATGAAAAAAATAAATCAAAATATAACAATGCAGAAAAACTCAACAACACTGTCAAACTACACAGTAAAAAACTAAAAAAAAAACAAAAAACCAAACCAAAAACACCAGTAGTTAACAAAAAAAAAAGTTGGCTGATATTTATCAGAACACTTTAAGAACTAAAACACAATAAAACACATTATACAACTGTTTGGTTTCCCATACATACATGCAAATTGTAGACACACAGCCACTTCACTCCTAGCAATGTGTATGTGAGGGAAACAAAAATGTGTCTCTGACATGTTTGGTAAACTATGAAACTTCACTCTGTCTATAAGTGGGCCACGTTATAATACTCTGACAGTAAAAAGTAAGTAAAGATAGTCCCATAGCATTTCAAATGCCGTAGGGGGTGAAGCGTTAGAGACCTCATTATGCTGGGTCATCAGCGTATGAGGTAGGGTGACCAGTTCCTTTCCTCGCTGCCTTTACTTCCCAGATTTTCTCTGGTACCCATTTTACGAGGCTGGGTCGACCTCAGGGCCGTATTGGTCGGAAAAAAAAATCCCGCTCAGCTGGGGATTCGAACCCTCGACCATTTGGTTGCTAGACGAGTGCTCTAACCACTACGCTAGCTGCCCCCATTCTGACAGTGCATTAAGAAATAAAGATGGCCACACTATAATATTCTGACGGTGTATTAAGAAATAAAGAGTGGAACGCTATAATATTCTGATGGTTCATTAAGAAATAAAGATGGCCACGCTATAATATTCTAACAGTGCATTAAGAAATAAAGATGGCCACGCTATAATATTCTGATGGTGCATTAAGAAATAAAGATGGCCACACTATAATATTCTAACAGTGCATTAAGAAATAAAGATGGCCACACTATAATATTCTGATGGTGCATTAAGAAATAAAGATGGCCATGCTATAATATTCTGATGGTGCATTAAGAAATAAAGATGGCCACGCTATAATATTCTAACAGTGCATTAAGAAATAAAGATGGCCACACTATAATATTCTGATGGTGCATTAAGAAATAAAGATGGCCACACTATAATATTCTGATGGTGCATTAAGAAATAAAGATGGCCACACTATAATATTCTGATGGTGCATTAAGAAATAAAGATGGCCATGCTATAATATTCTGATGGTGCATTAAGAAATAAAGATGGCCATGCTATATTTTGATGGTGCATTAAGAAATAAAGATGGCCATGCTATAATATTCTGATGGTGCATTAAGAAATAAAGATGGCCATGCTATAATATTCTGATGGTGCATTAAGAAATAAAGATGGCCATGCTATAATATTCTGATGGTGCATTAAGAAATAAAGATGGCCACGCTATAATATTCTGATGGTGCATTAAGAAATAAAGATGGCCACGCTATAATATTCTGATGGTGCATTAAGAAATAAAGATGGCCACGCTATAATATTCTGATGGTGCATTAAGAAATAAAGATGGCCACGCTATAATATTCTGATGGTGCATTAAGAAATAAAGATGGCCATGCTATAATATTCTGATGGTGCATTAAGAAATAAAGATGGCCATGCTATAATACTCTGATGGTGCATTAAGAAATAAAGATGGCCATGCTATAATATTCTAACAGTGCATTAAGAAATAGAGAGGCATTCATGAAAAAAAAAAAATGGCCTCACATTTACAGGACTTCAGTGTGCAAAACAAAAAACCCCCCCAAAAAATTCAAAAGCAAGACCCTACAGAAATATACTAATGTAAACTTGTACGTGTACAGCAACAATCAGATGTGAGTGTGTATTCTGGAGAGAATTAAAAAAACTGGTTCTTACGCTGTGTGATAAACATAACCTCCATTTTTTCTCTCTCTTGCCAGCCCTTCCTCTGTAAATTCAATTGTGTATTCAAGCTGTGAAGAGCAATTAATATATAAGATTAACAAGACACCGAACATATAAAAATTTTCTTAGAATATGCAGGAAAACCATTATGCTTCTTGTGATTAAAATATACTTGTAATAAGTCAGTCAGTCATTCATTTGCATGTCCCTTGCAGAACTTTGCCTCCCTAACAGCACTCCTGTAGGCCTCTCAATTGTAAGCAATCTGCTGATGCATCCATTTACAGATAATCAATGATGTCTTGCAGTCATCTTCGCCTTGGCCTTCCTCTCTTTTTTTCCTATTATATACCATTCCAAGATGGTCTTCTGTAAATTATCATGACGTTTAATGTGTCCAAAATATTTAAGTTTTCTCTGTTAACTCTTCAAGGGCTGGAGGAAGAAACACGGACGTTTTCTGGAGTGCGGGTGTAAAAACGCGGGTCCTTGTCAGTAAGGGGTCTAGGTGTAAAATGGAATGAAAAACAGTGTTTCCATGTACTTCCGTATACGTAATATGTATCAAAGTGTAGCTAAATGAATGAAAATTTCATAAATGCAGAGTTTTTTTTAGGAAAAAAGAAGTAATGTGATGTTTTTAGACACTGATTGTGGCCAGCTCACCATCGGCTAGATCTAGATTCGCGCTTCTTACCCCTACTTACCATCTAAGATGTGTAGATCTACTTATCGATCTCGTATTGTGACTCCGTATGGCATTTTCGCTTACTGAATGTATGAAATAACCTCCTAACTACTCCTAACTACTTCTCCAGTCGTCTAAATATGTCTAAATCTACTTAGAAAACATTCAAGAGCAGCGGGGTGGCCATAGGCTATGTCCATACCCCTATCTACATCGTAAAAAATTGAAAAATTTCCATACTTCGCGTCCTTGTTCTCGCTCGGCATCGCTCGTAACTAGGCACGCATTCGCCATTTTGAAAGTGTCACCGGAATCGCGGACGAAATATGTACAATCTAAATGTTACACCGGTTGTTTTAAATGAAACAAATCGTCAGTATACTGCCCATTCCCGCACGCATCGGGAAAACCGGAAGCGTCAGTATAGTGACCTACGCCTGGGAAGAGTTAATTCTCTTTACTAATCAGCCTTCTTCAATATTAAGTTCTTGGTATGGATATATTTTTTATTTTTTGTGTCCATGATATTTGAAGAACTCTTCTGCAGCATTTACATTCAAAGGCACTGATGTGTTTCTCAGCTGTTTTGTTAAGTGTCCAGATCTCACAGGCATATGTTGCAACAGGAAAGATGCATGCCCTTAAAAATCTTATTTTTGTAGTTCTGTCTGTTCCTCTCCACAGCTTCTTTAGTTGTTTTACTTTTTGAAGAGCGATAGATGTCCTTTTAATTTCCCTCACTGTATCTCCATTATTAGTTAGTAGTGATCCAAGATATTCAAAACTCTCCACCTCTTCCAATTTTTCCTCATTGATACATATTTCAGGTGCCTTATTTGTTTTATCAGGTGTCATCAATTTAGTTTTCTTTGCATAAGATAGAGCTTTTACTCTTCACTATTCTTGCGGACTGACATAATCAATTTTTCCATTCCTTTTTATGTTGTGGACAGCAATACTGTATCATCAGCATACCTAATCTCTGGTATTTTATAACCTCCAACTGTTATGGTATTATAATATACTTTGTCTACATCTTCTCTAACATTCTTCATTATATTTTCAATATACAAGTTAAGTAAGACGACAGTATGCACCTCTGACAGTTTTATGTTAAACCAAGTTTGACGTACATGTAACAGCAACTCATAATGACCTGGAATTAATAAATAATATTGCAAGATTTTGTTCTGAACTTGTGCTATTTTCTTTAATACATTTTTAGCCCATTCACTCACAAGCATCTGTTGTCATTTTTTTTTAGAAGCTGTGAATGGTTCCAAAAAAAATGATTACACACTGAATGAGTTGAATGGACAAAAAAAAAATCTGGTGGTGTGCACAACAAACAAGGCTACCAATCCTGCCAAGAAATCATAAAATCTAGCTGCTCTTGAAGAAATGATTTAGTAATCATTTTAACATATTGTAGCTTTGTCCAGAGAATACTGTTCTTGCAAGAATATTTTTTTCTGTTATTTTTGGGGTTTCAGACCACTGTATCAGACTATCCACTAATTTTTCTCTTGGCTTCCATCTCTTTCCATTGTATCTTTCCCATTTTCCAGTTCATCCCACCTCATTTACACATCTAATGATGTTGATCATCTTCTTCATGTTTAGTTCGAGCAAATAAAGAAGATTTATGCCATCAACTGGCCAGCTAGTAGTAAAATATTCATTTCAAAATATTTAAACATTACACTCACCCCACAAGAGCCTTTGAGAACATATGGATCATTTGGGTAATCATAGCCTTCACATGTAACTTCAACATGGCCGAAGCGGTAAGCATTATCCATATCTGTTTTACATTCCCACTGAAAGAAAGAAATCAAATAAAATATAAAATCTTTAGTTACTTCAAGTATTATAATGTGAATTTAAACACAAGCAATGTTTTTGCTCAAAGTCATAAGCACAAAACTCGCCGAAAACAGGAAAACTTGGTGAACTACCATTTAAGCCCCATGTGACGTTTAACAGCATGGCAAGGATGTAAGATGTAAGAAAAGTGGCTCTGTTATACCACGGAAGCACCTAAGGAATATAGTGTTAGTGCCAACATCTTTCTTGACCTGCTGGCACACCAGAGGGTGATGTGGTCGGCATTATGCCTGCCAATTTTCTTTTCCCAGCTTCAGAAGGTGCCAGGTACCTGTTTCTACAACTCAGTGCAGCCCCTTTGGCCAGATTCAAACCTACATTTGGCACAAGAGGCAAGTGCACTAACCAGTCTCTATTCTTTGGGGAACCAAGAAAAACATTGCACTTGGGAGCTGTGTTAAATACTTTCCACATCCCTGGCATTTCAAACCATCACTCATTTCCCCTTGTCTATTTTCAGATCAGATGTCTGAAAGATAATTTTTAAAATCAGTCAGTCAGAACCATATATAATCTATCTGAAGAGATATAGCATTCAGGTTTTGTATTATTTCCACAAGATCAAAGAGTAAAGATTAATTTGGTTCCAGGTGGTCATGCCATCTGCCAAAAAAAAACCTCATCTACTGGGTTCATCCAATATTTGGAAAAAAAAATTGCTACTCTCTTCACTTCATTTGATGAAGTCTGTGTTTCAAACTTTTTGTTGAATTTTATTGAAAGATAATTGGTAAAAACTGATTTCATAATGAGAAGTAAATTGATTTTATAACAAAATCTATCAGTGAACATCAGATTTTAAATGCAATGCAAGCAAAGCAACTGTCCAATATCACCCCACCCCAAAAAAAAAAAGTTTATATTGTCAGTAACATGTGTGGCCACCATTTTCTTAACAATATCACAGGTGACTCTACAGAGATCTGGGATGTGACCAGCAGGGACCATGGCATGCAGAAGCCAGTTCCCTCAGTGAGACAAAATGATGCAGGACTCTGGCTGAGAAGCTCATGGGTAGCCACGCCTGACCTGGTCACAGATGCTCCCACAGTTCTGGGACCACCTCTGTCACACAAAACAATGAATGCTGTACACCAAAACTGCATAGCTGACATAGTGTAGCTTCTAACAGCCCTTCAGTGTTCTTGGTATTTTGTAAGTGATTTAAATGCATGTGTTGCTGACTTCATGGGCACACAGCTAAAAAAAAAAAAAAAACACAATTTTGAGACAATGACTTGTGTGTGGCCTTTAATGTGTCTGCATCCAATAAAATCATGGGAGACTATATCATGACTATTTACAGTCGGAATAATTTTCACTACTGCTTCCTCATTTTGAAAATACAATCAAACCCGGTTAATGTCACATTATCTGGACCATCAAAATGTGGTGACATTAAGCAGGTTCCATTACAAGGGCGTTAAATGGGATAAAGCAAACTTTAATCATTGAATGACTGACGTTATTCCATGCAGCATGCATAAAATTAATTGCTATCTTGATGTGGATCTCGGCAACACAATTCTTTTCCACAGCATGCAGTACATGATGCACTATCTGCTTTCTATACTGTTGCTTGAAGGTGTAAATGATACCGTAAGCTGGTTGTGTTAGGTGACAGGAAAACAAGCTTTGTAGCCATCAGATTAGTGACGTCAGTGTGCGCCGAACAGTTATCAATAAGCAACAAAACTTTTTTGTTCATTCAGTTCATTCTGCTGTCGAAAAAAATGACAGTCCTCAAACAGTTCACTTGTCATCTAAGCACGCTGGCTAGCCGTGTAAGTGACGGGCAGGCTCTTTACATTCTTGAAGCACTGGCAATTTCGTTACTTTCCCATAACTAGAAGTGGAGTCTCCACAGTGCTAGACATGTTACAGCACACGACAGCTGTTAAGTGATCTTTAGCTCATTTGCCACTGTGGCACGTCTCATCACAAAAGCACAAAGTTCTGTTTGGAAACAGTTTATAAAACACACCTGTTTCATTCATGTTAAAAATGTCATCTGGGCTGTATGCATCAAAAATTGTTGGCAAACACGAAATCCATTCATTAACGACATTGGTTTAACTTGGGCCACTTCACCTGATGCGACCTTAAATGTTATGTTGTGGCACTTCAGCGCTCAAGAAAGCCATTCGAACACTTCCAGTCAGGCATATTCATTTCTTTTGCAAAATATTCCACAATTTCCGCCAACATAAGACTACACACAGGCAACTGTGCAGAACGTGTCTGCTTGAACCATTTCAGCAGAGAAAACTCAATATCCATGTAAGAACTTGCATAGACAAGTGAAAGTCTTGATCAATTTTGTCTTGGCTTTTAAACAAGTTTCAATACAACTGAAATGTCAATTTCAAATTTATCCACTATATCCTTTCTCATAACCTTTTCATCAACTTGGTTCAGAATATCCATTTTTAGTGCCCAAATCCAGATCACCGCATTTGCATTTAGTAGCCATTATCTACCACAAAAAGAACCAGAGAGAACTTCACACTACACTATTCGAGACTGACCAACTATCAACTCGGGTTGCCAACTTAACACCGCCCATGTCTTGATAAAGAAGCCAGATTTTAAAGCGCGGCTGTGGTAAGCCTTTCATTCGCACCATCTGAGTTCTGATGCCCACATGTTCAAAAGGTTGATGCGGCACGTACTTGGTGACCAAACGGCTGGCCCCTTCTTTGATGAGTCGTAAAGGTGATAACGCTTTGTGAGATGGTTATAGCTTGTATTCGCCCAGTTTGTGATACAAAGTGCAGCCTTTAACTCCTCTGGGTGCAAAAATACTGTGACATTAACTGATTTGTGCCAATAAGCGAGGTGATATTAATGGGAGTAAAGCCCACTAATTACTTATGGGAGCTGGCCGGGGATACAAATTTTTGTGAAAATATCTGGGTTGTGACATAAAGTGATGTGATACTAAGTGGGTTTGACTGTACTGCATATCTAAAACTGATCAGTTATTTCTGCTGTTGATTATACGTGAAATGACTGATAAACACCATATTATATGAAACAGAATGATCATTCTTGATAAGACATGGCTTCCCTGACCATGACATTCTTTTTACACATAATGAAATAACAGTATGACAATCAAAAAAAAAACAAAAAAAGAACAGCTGATGATAACAATACAACAATTTACCTGAATATCATACCCATCTGATCCCTTGTTGATGCACTGGACAACTTTAGGTGTAAACTTGTAGTGTGCTGAGCCACCAACACATTTTAGCTGTACAGATAATGAAAAAATAAAATGTACAGTAACGATGTGCTTACATACTGAGTTAAAGTTCTGAATGCATTATGGCAAATTAAAATGAAAACAGTCTACAAGAAAACATACCAGATAAGATTATCTAGGAATGCACAGCTGCCGAGCCAGCTGATGCAGATAATCACGCCTCTTTACAGATCTAGAATATTGTAATAATTAAAATTTTTTTTCTTAAATCATACATCATGACAAATTTCATATCTTATCTATTGGTCTCTGAGATGGCTCAGACACTTGCAGAGGACGGACGAGAATAGACAGACAAAAAAAAAGGTTTACACAGACATGATTAACAGAAACAGCCCAATAGGTAGTCCGAGACAGTGGTGGCATGGAGTGGACAATTTGCAGGAGAAGACTAAGAATGGAGATGAATGGAGACAAGTCTTGTCTGTAGCAATGAGCCGCAATGGCTCTTCTGAGCTTTCTAGATGAATGAATCTACTAGTCTCTGTTTCTCTTCCAATTTTTTTATAGTCTGTCTCTCATTTCACTTTCAATGAATACTGGCTTCTTCTTTCAATTATTTTAACGTTACTTATCATTATTATTTATATTATTCAGCGTTTCAGGGCTATCTGTTTTGTTATTCAGCAACCCACAGGTGACATGCTGGTGTGACAGGGCTGACAAGCCAGAGCTAATCAACACCCTTTCCCACCCCTCTGTTAGTAAACCTAGTAATAGGCCTAGCCTGTATAACAGGGCAGGAATTGGCTTAGGGCCCCCTCCCCCCACAAGGAGGTGGAGTCTGCTGAAGAACCCATGCTTTGTTCAGCACTGTAACTCATCATTACTGTGTCATTATCAGTATCTTCATTATCATCTCTGCCATCCTGTTATTATCTTCACTGTCATTTTTTTCATTCTTATAGCCATCTTCATCATCATTTCTTGCTGAAAATCATTTGTACCTCTTTAACTCCTGGCTAGCAAAAACAGTATGCGTTTTCATATGTGAAAATGAAGTTCTGCAGATCCAATGGGCTGACAGACTTTCTAATGAACTTCAGAACAAGTGCTGCCAGTAACAACTGCCTTTGGATCATACCAACTGCAGCCACGAGATCAGGTTATGGAGGAAAGACATTTGTCAAGATATTAGGATTCTTTGAAAATTACATGAAAAGGATGATGCAACCTTGAACTACAACAGGATATTTGTGGGCTTGAAAGCATTTTCAATTAAATTCGCTCTCACCAATCTTACAGTAATGCCAGAAAAAAAAAATTTTTTTAAACATTTTATTTGTTGTTAAAAGGTGTTTTCAATTTTTGATAATACAAAATGGTTACAGTAACCAATAACCTCCAAAAGTATCTGTTTTCTTTTTTTTTAAACCGGTTATTTACCTGTACTTACCAGTTAAAGCAATCATTGCTTCCCAATACTCAAAGCTGGTGATATACTACAAAATTCTTTATTTTCCTGGATACATTTTCTGGCCATGCATATTCTATTTTCTATTTCTACAGCGAATTTCTGTGCAAGTTTTGGGACTATTTTTTATAGCATGGTTACCTGTGGAACTGGAGGTGATCTCCTAGCATTGGTCATCTGCGCGTGATGCAAGGTCAGTGCTTTCACGTCTGAGAGTAGAATTTTATCTGAATGGTACTGCTCATTAAAGGCAGCTGATAAAAAAAGAAAACATAATAATAAACCAGAAATGAATTAGACTTACGGATTTAAAAAAAAAAAAAAAAGTAACAAAATACAGGACTGTGACATTTCATTAATAATTTCTACCATTTATTAACAAATACAAAAAAGATGAGAGGACGAATTCACATGATAAGATATACTAGTTTATGGTGCATTCTTAAATATGCAGAAAATGCATAAACCTTCAGCAGTTTTTTTCACTTCTCAGTTTCTGATGAATGATTTTTTTTTTTTAATGGTTCACTACACAAAGCACATGGATGGAGTCTACAACTTGCATGATCAATTCTTACATGAATATCCATTCTATCTCAGGAGGCTGCCAACTGTGTGTACAGTCAAATCAACTGCACTTCACCTTGCAGACACACATTCTCCATTTCTGAGGCTGCTGTCAAGTTTATAAGCTGGGACAATATGAGATGGAATGACACCACCCCCACCCCCCCCCAAAACAAGAACATGAGGAGGAAGAGATCCATACTATTCTGTGAGACTTAAGGATTTATTCTGCTTAAAGCATGGGTCAGCAAACCAATGGCACGAGTGGCAATTGGAACAATTTACAATAACATGCTGTCTGAATTGAAATACAGTAATTATGATCTCTTAAAAAATGTTAATTTTTAATTAAATAGAAGCATATAATTCTTTAAAGCTATTCATGTTTTCACATCCCTTCAAAACAAAAGCTGTTTGGTATTATAGGTAAGACTGTACAATCCTATGCATGATGACTTCAATCTATTGGACTTTCTGTGTTAATACACATCTGACAATTTTGCAATAAAGTTTCGAACTAATGTGTTCACAACTTAAATTTTGCAAAACATAGTTTTTGTGTTTGTTCCTATTCACATTAAAATAATGAACAATCAAAAAGGAATAAAATAGCTATACCATGTGTTTCAATGGTTGCTGTATAATAAAGGTAGGCTTAGGTTGGCACACTGAGTAACTTTGCAACATTACTTCGACACAACACTACTCAAACGTTTGCTGACCCCTGGGTTAAGGTAAAGGTAGCCTTGTCACACCATAAAAGCACTTAAGGCTCTTTTCTCAACCAGTGGTTTGGGGGGGAAGGAGGAATGAGAGAGAACTGAAATCATTCACAGACTGACAGACTCAAATAATATACATATTATTTGGGACATATCTGAGTCAGGTGCTCTTTTAGGGAAGGGGAGACATTCTGATATATGGTGAAAAGAGTGCATAGGACAAAAATAAAAGACTGAGAACCATTGAGCTAAGGGATACAGTATTAGTGCCAATACTTTCATAGACCTTCTCAGGCACAACATAAGGTAACATGGTCATCATCATACCTGACCATCTTTACTTCCCCAGCTCCTGATCAAGCCAGCTCCATATTTCTACAGCTGACTGACCATGGTGGTCCCTATGGCGTGGCTATATTTCTACAGCTGATTGACCATGGTGTTCCCTTGGCGTGGCTATATTCCTACAGCTGATTGACCATGGTGGTCCCTTTGGCGTGACAATATTTCTACAGCTGATTGACTGTGATGATCCCTTTGGCTTGGCTATTTGCTTGGCTGACTGATACCTTAACAATTTCACTTGCCAGATCAAAACAGTTCAACATGGGGAAAAAAAAAAAAAGGATTCAGAACTGTACAAATAATACAGAAACTGAGGGAATTTACCTGTGGCCAAAGTGATAATAATTATAAGAATCAGTGACACAAGTGTGGACTGTAACGACTTCGTATCCATGTCAAACATTATTTTTCTCTTTTTTCCGGATCTCCGTGCTGCAAACAACTTGAGGAAAAAAACCTGGGTGCTGGGAAAGATCAAACAGAATTTGACATTAATGACTGAGAAAAATTTTTTTTTTAATCTAAAACAAACAAACAAAAAAGTTATCAACTTTGATTTACAGAACTCATTTTGTTGTGGATCTATATATTAAAATGGGTCTTTACGTCCAAGAAAACAATTCTGAGACAGGCAAATATCAGTTCTTGTGGGTTTTACCAAAATGTGTTACAAAGTCCAGCGTGCTTGTATCTTCTAACTTCAGGTTTGGCCCTTTATTTGGCCCTGCATTTTTCAGCATATATTAGTGCCCACCACATAGGCAGACTTCAGAGTTAAGTATTGTAGGTTCCAGACTGATACAATGACTTCATAATGACCGTAAGTTGAAGTATGCCCTTTTATTTACTTGTTAATGCATGTAATGCACTGGAGGAGACTATGTAACTCCTACATCTTAAGACATATTTTAATCACAACAAAATCAGTAAAATAAAAAATTATAAACAATTTAATATTCAATTAGGCTACACTAATACTGATACTACTGTACACAAATTCTCCAACTTTTCTACTTCCATCTGCTACTATTATGTTTATAATTTAATCATACCTGAGAAGTTAAATAAAAGTTATAGAAGTTTAACAACATACAACCTAACAGTATACAATATGCCTGACAAACATTTAATCACATAACACAAAGTAATCTGCATTTTTAAACAAACTTGAAAACAACGACACCCTGTAAGTGGAAAGCTATTGGGAGGTGCCCATCATGCCGAAACTCTGAAACAAGCACTGCAACTCTGCGCCGGAGGGGGGGTTGGGGGGAGGTTCGCAGTTTAAAAATGTCCGTTAAGGTTGAAGGCCGTACGTCGAAGAGCCGTAACACTGGGTATACCTGTACTAGGAAGGTGACGTTGTTACAAACTCATTACAAAATGCCACGAGAAAACATCCAAGATACACCCATTTTCTGACATAATCCTCTGTGCTAATCTGAATGAACACAACGCGTATAACCCTATGTGTATGTATTCCGTCAGTCAGGTATTTACAAACACAGCCAGTCATCTTTGACTTACCTTTCTGATTCAGCTTTTCTTTCCCCCTTATGTAGTGAAATGAAGAGCTGACAGACGGTTACAGTGTTGTCCAAATGTCGCTGTGTTGTCCTGAAGTGTAAGGCTAGATCGACTGTATATATTATCAATGTACGTCCTGCAGAATATTGTGAATGCAAACCCCGGGCTCATAAGCCTTACCTCAATAACGTTTGTTCAAGAATGACGGAGCTATTAGCCTCCGCACAGGAAGTTACACTCAGCATTCCCCAAGCCAATCACATTCTAGATTTAACAGTTATTTTTAGCATCGAGTTTAAAAAAAAAAAAAGGATTTGTTTTACAAAACAAGTCTACCCGACTTTAGACTGACGCAATGCTGCTTGAGTTTTCAAGATGTTACAAATTCTTATGATATCATCTGATATGACTGCAGCGTTTAAAAAATGCCATTGCTTTTAATCAACAATAAAATCAGGAAGCACGTTCAGAGTTAACATTGATCAGAGAAATGTCCGCACCCAACCCTTATTAACAAAAGCACACTTAGTAAAAGAGAATACTCCGTCTTTTATACCCCTCAGTATAATTGTAGTTTTTTTATGTTACAATTTATCTTACTGCTCCTGCACTAACAGATACAATTTCAATTACCTAAGAAAAGCCTTACTACAGTATGCCAATAGCAACCAGTCGTTGAGCAAGCGAGTCAGTATACCCAAGTCTACCATTTTTAACCTCAAACACTGACATGAATACGTGATGACAGCTCACGGACAACACAGGGAGAATTATAAAACAAGCAAAGACACGCACGCACACACACACACACATAATATACATTCATTTGCATGCCCCTTACGGAACTTTGCTTCCCTAACAGCTCTCCTGTGGGCCTCTCGGTTGTGAACAAGATGGCCTGCTGCTGATGCATCCATTTGCCGATTATCAACGATGTCTTGCAGCCATCTTCGCCTTGGTCTTCTTCTCTTTCTTTTTCCTATTATGTACCCTTCCAAGATGGTCTTCTGTAGATTATCATAACGTTTAATGTGTCCAAAATATTTAAGTTTTCTCTGTTTAATTCTCTTTACTAACCAGTCTTCTTCAATAGTTCTTGTAGTATGGATATATTTTTCTTTTTTTTTTTTTGTGTCCATGATATTTGAAGAACTTCTCTGTAGCATTTACATTCAAAGGCATTTATGTGTTTATCAGCTGTTTTGTTAAGTGTCCAGGTCTCACAGGCATATGTTGCGATGGGAAAGATCTTATATCTTATCTTATATCTTATATCCTTCCCGTGCCGTTAGACGTCACATAGGGCTCGCAAAGTAGTTCGCCAATTTTTCCTGTCTTCGGCGAGTCTTTCAACCTCATCAAAGGATGCTATGCCTGTTAACTTGGCCTCTCTTAATAATGTCCTTTTTAGAGTTTCACGCGGTCTGCCCCTTTTTCTTCGGCCTGTTGTGTTCCACTTGATAGCTTGTTTTGGGATTCTCTGCTCATTTGATGGGAAAGATGCATGCTCTTAAACATTTTATTTTTGTAATTCTGGCTGTTCCTCTCCACCCCTTCTTTAGTTGTTTTACTTTTTGAAGAGTGATAGATGTCCTCCTTTTAATTTCCCTCATTGTATCTCCATTATTAGTAATGATCCAAGATATTAAAAACTCTCCACTTCTTCCAATTTTTCCTCACTGATACATATTTCAGCTGCCTTGTTATAATATACATATACATGTATATAAAGACTTACCATAAAATTTGTTTCTCAAACTGGGACGCCTACCATAATTTTTTTTCTCAAACCGGAACAATTTTGATAAAATACTCGCAACAAAAAAATAAAGCCTACTAGGATAAGTACCTATGATTGAAAAGGCTAAAAAACATTGTTAAAAAACAAAGAATTCAAAGCAATTTTTAATAACTCAACTGAACACACCTTATTATTAAGAAGTTATTAATATTTATCACTACTGTGAACTATCTGTAAAAATTCTTTGTTATTTTTAATGGCATCGAAAAATTCACTGCAATTTAGTTCACTGTTAATTTTGCAGCGTAGTAAAGCTCTGATGATTGATTCAGCCAATCTACCTCTTTCCTCAGACAATATGATATTCAATATTGAGAATACTCTTTCGACTGGTGCAAATGTGCCTGCATCACTGAAAATGTATTCTATAATTCGAACAAGACTGGGCAATGAAATGTGCTTTTCTTTGAAATGACTGAAAAGTTGTATCTATTTTTCTTCAGATCTTGTATTTTTCCAAATTTCATAGCTTGCTAACCAAAAAGCTTTTGCAATCACTACTTCACCAAACAGTTGATCCATGTTTATTGTATTATTTGTAACAGTTTCATTAATTGTTTCACCTGAAGCTTCAATTTCAGACCATGTTAATTCAGTGTTGTTTATCCAAATAAAAGATTCTGCTCCAGCAAAACTGTTTTCCCATAGCTCAATATATGAAAGACATCTGTCATAAAATGCTGTAAACATGTAGGATTATATTGATATTAATACTTCATTATTTTCTAGTATTCTAAAATATTTTTTTGCTTGGCTTATGTTTCGCACATTTCAAGTGATTTTTAATATCCGAACACCACCATGAGCTACTGAAAAGTCTGAAAATCAGTTCACATTTCACTTTGTCAGTACGATCACAAACTTTTTTCAAAAATGGATAATCCTTTTTTAATTCATCAGTAAACACGCAGTTTCTTTTTGGCATTTTGGAGATTAATTTAATGTACAGAATGATGACAAATGCCAACTCGCAATTTGAACTCAACTAAGATAGGACATGCACAACAATGATGTGGCCAGCGTAAGTTCCAGTGTGGTCAACTCTAAATGAAACAAAATATCTAAAAAATGAAACAAAAATATCTGGATCTCATAGGCTACATGCTATTATAAATTCTATGAAAAAATATCTGAATGAAAAAATAAAACATCTAAATTCATTAGGCCACATGCTCTAAGACAACTTTATAAGTACTTAGATCTTCTAATATCTTATATCCTTCCCGTGATGTTAAACATCACATAGGGCTCGCAAGGTAGTTCTCCTGTTTTTCCTGTCTTTGGCAAGTTTTTCAACCTATCAAGGTATTTTATGCCTGTTAATTTGGCCTCTCTTAACAATGTCCTCTTCAGAGTTGTATGCGGTCTGCCTCTTTTTCTTTGGCCTGTTGTGTTCCACTTGATAGCTTGTTTTGGGATTCTCTGATCGTTTCTTCTCATCACGTGATTAACATATGTCCATCTCCTTTTCCTGATCACCCATGAGACTGGTTGTTGTTCAGTCATCTGTCTTATCTCTGCATTGTTCTTGAATTCATTCCACTTGATGCCGAGTATTTTCCTTAGGCATTTGTTTTCAGAAAGTCTAGTTTCTTGTCTATTTCTTTAGATGTTTTCCAGTTTTCACATGCATAATTGAGGGTAGATATTACATTTTTATTGAATAGTCTTAACTTGGTTTTTGTGCTTATAACTTTTAAATTCCATATGTTCTCAAGATTCTTGAAGATCGATGCTGCTTTTGCAGTTCTAATTCTAACTTTCTTTCTGGTGTCACCATCCTGGTCTATGTTAGATCCTTACTTAGATCTAGAAACAAAATATTTAGATTGGCAACAGTGAGTGTAACAGAGGGGATTTTTTAGTTGCCAAATCACCATTTTACCAGAGGATGCACTATTTTTTTTACTTCTTGTATATTTGGCACTTTTAAAATTTTATCAAATAACCAGGACAAAATGACAAACTGGCAGGGACACAGGGACCACATCATCAAACTAGGACAGTCCTGGTCAAAGCAGGACGTCCGGTAAGCCTCTGCGTGTGTGTGTGTGTGTGTTTGTGTGTATGTTTTTTTCTTTTTTTTTTCTGACATTCTACTGGAGATAAACAGTGTAAAATGACTCTTTTTTTTTAAACAGGAATGCAAGCTAACAGCATTTTTAAATGTATGTTTAAAATATTCACATCTCTCTCTCTCTCTCTGAACCTTAAGTGCCCAGGGCACATGGGGATTTTCCAAGGGTTTTCCACAAATGCCTATCCTTTGCCTTTTTTTTTCCGCTCTTGCCCTAGTGAGCCCTCTATTGCTGAACATTCTCTCTGTTGTTCTTCTCCATGTCTACTTTGGTGTGCCCTTACTTCTGTTCCTCTGTGGTGTCCATCTTAGTGCTATTTTTGGTAGTGAGTTGTCAGTCATTCGGAGCACATGTCATTCACATTGATATCTTTATCATACATGTATAAAACATCATTTACGAGCTGGATGTAACTTTTCAGAAAAATGATAGAAGAAGAAATGAAAATATAATTTCTGCATCAGCTCCATCTATCAGTAAAATATCATGGACTCTGTATCACTCAAAACTTCTGTACAGCAAATAACAACAGATGGGTCAATGAACCTGTGAAAAATGCTATATAATCATTATACAAATGCACCTGTGACACAGGTAGTTATTAGAAAGTGTCACGTCTATATGTTGAAAAAAAAGCTCAATTTTGCTTTGTCCATGAACCATACAGTAAGACACTAGAAAAAGATATGTGAGGGAAACATGTAGTACAGCAAAGTACAAGCAACAGTAAAAAAGAAAAATGTAGATGCATAAATCAAGAAAATTGTGTCCATATATTACTAGAAAACTCATAAAAAACAAACAAAAATTGTTCAGACAAGATATGAGGACTACCATTTTTAACCTCATCGCAGTCTCAAACACTGACACAGGTCTGTGAGGACAGCTCACATACAGTTGAGAGTGAGACAAGGATGTGTTCTATCTCCTGACCTCTTCTCCTTGTGCAGTGAAAGCATAATGAGAAATATAGAGAGCTTGCCAGGAATATCAGTTGGCGGCTACAACCGTAACAACTTACGAAATGCAGACGACACAATTCTGATTGCTAAAAGTGAAGGGGAGCTACAGGCTCTTCTGGACATCGTGGTTCGTGAAAGTAAAAATAAGGCTCTCAGCCTGAACAAAAAGAAGACTGAAGTGATGGTCATCTTGAAGAAAAGAATACCATCAAAATGTAGCATTACCATTGATGGCACAAATCTGAAACAAGTTGATAGATTCCAAGTACTTAGGAACGATTATAACAACTGATGGGACATGTCACAACGAAATAAAAAACAGACGTGCTCAGGCCAAGTCAGTATTCCAGAAAATGGGACAGGTCTTGTGCAACAGATCCATATCAATGGAAACAAGATTCTGAGTTCTTAAATATTACACTGAGCCAATTCTGTTTTATAGGTGTGAAGCATGTTTATGAATAAAAGAGTACAACGAGAAATGGAGGCCATGGGAATGTGGGTTATAAGAAGGATGTTGAAGGTACCATGGACAGCCAAGAAAGCCAATGAAGAAGTCTTAAGAGAGGCTGGCATTAAAAGGCAAATTATAGCAAGTGAGATTTATAGGGCATTTCCTGAGACGAGGAAAATTGGAACACACTGTGGCAACTGGAAAAATTGAGGGAAGAAGAGACAGAAGAAGACAAAGGGAGAAGTTACTGGATGGCCTGTCAGTGTGGCTAGGAGCCTATAATCATCTCAAAAGACAGGGAATTGTGAAGAGAAATGATCGCCTAAGCCATGTGGCATGACACTTGATTGATTGATTGATAGGTCACTGCACAAAAGATTATACAAAACAGAGAAGTTTATGTTTTTAGTGAAAAACATCAATTCAGAAAGTGCAAGAAATTACTTCTGTATCTTCTTCTATTTCCATGGAATTGTGAACTTGATGGTCTTTGCATCCAATGCAGCGAAGGTGTTGAAAGATTTCACTGTGCTGGACTGGGAGCGGGTTATGGTGGCTATTTTTTTTCTTAGCTGCTCACCATGTTCAGAGTAAATGCAAAGTGTGAAAGCAAGCATGTTCAATTAATTATCCTCAAAAAAAAAAATTGCACGCAAAGCACTTTGGATGTCAGGAAAGAATAATAATAACAACAGAAAAACTGTGAACCAAACCCATGGGTTCATCACCTGGACAAACATTCACCAAAACATGAGAGGGCCACTCAGCAAACAATGTCACAGATGATGGACTAAATGTTATTCTGTTATTTCTTCACTGTTTTTCTCCCACTTCTCCTTTATGACATTTTCCCAGATTCCCGAGGTCTCCTCCAACCTCCTCTCATGCTTAGCTGAAGCATGAGATCTCCCTGTAACTGTGAAGACCCAAATCTCATATCTCTGGACTTAAACTTTCAAAGCTCCATGTGGTATCTATGGCACTGTATACTGTGTTAGCAGACACCAAGAAAAAAACATGTTGCTCTCACATAGTGGAGAACTATCCTTGACTGTTAACTACTGAAGCTGTTGACAAGATGAGCCCTGCAGTCACTACTAGCATCCAACAATCTTCCATCTTCTACACCATTTGTAACAATGAAATTATTACTATTAATCATTATTTTTTCAGATTAGTTCACACTGTATGTAATTTATTGAGCATTTATTCTGTTTTTTTTTCCATAAGTAAGATGTAACCCAATTAAGGCTGGTCTAATATACAGTTTTGGTGGCCTGGTTCGTCGAGTATTCTGGTGGTGCCAGGCTCAAGTCCCAGCGGTGGATATTTTTTTTCTAGTACCACTGCACCTAAAAAGCCCCACGGTCCATCCAGCCTCTATAAAAATGGGTACCAGAGATATCTGGGAAGGTAAATGCGGCCAGGAGTGATACTGAGCATATCACACTTTCATGTGCCGAGGGTCTTGGAAATATGGGCCTAACACCATATCTCCAATATGCCTGGCATGGAAACGTGGATTTTACCTTACCTTTTACCTTAATTAGAAATAGTGCTTTATTATCTTGGCTTAATGAATGATAAGTATGAGTGCTTTATATAATTTCTCAAATATGGGAGTTGGCAACCTTCTTCCACTCTGGGGCCAGATACCATGTCCATGAGTTGTTGGTGAGCCCCTTATTTCTATAGGTAATACACAAGGGTAATAATAACAGACATAATAAAACTATGAACAATATTTGTTTCACCTACACCAAGAGTCAGCAACAAGTGGCCTGTAGTTTGCCGACCCCCGATCTAGTAATGAGTAATGCTTTATTTCTTTGACCTAATAAATAATAAGTATCAGCCTTTCAGTTTTGTGCCCTAGTAACTGATAAATATTATTTATTTCATTGACAGTTATTTTGCATCTTTTTTTTTTTAAACCCATTCACACTCTTGGAGTCACGTATTTTATTTTTACATTACCATCCGGTTTTTCGTTGCTGTGCCAATCTCTCTCTCTCTCTCTCTGAACTATAAGTGCCAAAGGCACATGGGGCTTCCACAAGAGTTTTCCACAAATGCCTGTTGTTTGCCTTTTTTTTCCATTCTTGCCCAGATGAGTCCTCTATTACTCAACATCCTCTCCGTTGTTCTTCTTCATGTCTAATTTGGTCTACTCTTACTTCTGTTCCCCTGTGGTGCCCATCTCAGTGCTATTTTTGGTAGGGAATTGTCAGTCATCAGGAGCACATGTCCCAGCCATCACCAGCGTCTTTCCTCAATAACTGCTGTCAGTGGCTTCATCTGCATTTCTGCCAACAAGATGTTATTTCTTAGGGTGTTTGGCCAAAATATTCTTTTAATTTTTCGTAAACATTTAGTCTGGAAAGAATTCAGCTTGTTTTCTATAGATTTGGTGATGTTCTTCCACAGAGTAGTACATTTACATCTCTTCTTCTTCTTCTTCATTCGCATTGTCTGTCTATATCTGCAGTCCTGTCTCTTGGATAAATTTCACTGTTTTTTGTAATTCATGTATGGAACCACAGAGCTTATCTTCTTTAGTGGTTTCACTGGGCCAGTAATTATTTCTCAGTGTCTCATAGTTGGTGCAGTTTTGGAGGATATGTTCCACAGTTTGGGGCACCTGGGCACATGTACATAGATTAGTAGTACCAACCTTAAACTTTGTATACATATGACTTCGGAGTCGGCTGTGTCCTGTTCGGAGACGGAAGATGGTGACTTGTTCCTTTCTGTTTAGCATGTGATAGTCATCATGTGGTGGTGTTTGTGGCTTCCTGTAGGTTATTATCATGCTTTTCTTCTGATGGTTGCTCCATTTCAGTGCCCTCTTTGGCCAGATGGTCAGCTTTCTCATTGCCTGGTGGAGGGAATCCACTGCAAAGTGACTCCATGTTGTAAGCCAATTTTTGACAAGGCATCCTTAAGGTCTGGTAGTTTGTTGCACTGAAAAGCTTCCAGTACTGATCTTGCATCTGTGAGAATTACTACGGGACATGTATCAATTCTGGAGTCTGATAGTTTTTCAACCGCAGCAATAATTGCCCTAACTTCTGCATCATAGTTGTTGCAGTGTTTTCCAGTGGGTATGGAAATCTTGTCAGTGGTGTTGTTTGGATATTCAATATGTGCTCCTGCCCCTCCATTCTTTATGGCATTATGTGCAGATCCGTCTGTATACACACGCGTCCAGGTATCACATGGATATTTATCATCTAGAACACTAAGTGTGGCTGTTGCTCTGCATCTCACCTAGTACATTTAGAACATTACTCTTAAATATCCTGATTTTCATCTTTGGCTGCACTGCTACTTACATGTAAAACACTCTCTGTGGTGCCTCAGCCTACAGACAATCTCTAACTTCTGATGCAGTTCCCCAACACAAGAACCCAGATTTTAACACCGTGTCCATTCTGAAATGTCAGGCAAGCCACTCTGTCTCTGTCTGACTCAGAGTGGAATGTGACAGGAGCTGGTCACCCATTCCCCCTGAATGAGAACCCAGTTTGCTATGACTGCGCTACTCTGTCTCTCTCTCTTTTTTTTTAATTGCGGTAATAGTGAAAAGGGTAGCTGTCTTGTCTAGAAATCAGCTTGAGTGTGTAAAATTATGCCCCTTAGCATTCACATGTCATAGTGGTGTGAAATGTTAGTGCCCTTGCAATCCTTGGCACAGCAATGTGTTCAGCACTTGTTCTCACTGCTTTATTTTGTCAAAGAAACATCAACCATCCATTTATTTAGGCTGGGTTGACCCTAATGCCAGGCAGTTTGAGACAAAAATTCAGTCTCATTTCAGAAGTGAACTTGGACCTTCTCGTTGGCAGGCATGTGCACTAGTCATTACACAAACAATTATGAATGATGGTTCACTAAAAAAAACAGAAGGGATTCTTATATCCTTCCCGTGCCGCTAAACATCACATAGGGCTCGCATGGTAGCTTGCCAAGATTTCCTGTTCTGGTCGTGCTTTTCAACCTCATCAAGGGATGTTATTCCCAATAAACTGGCTTCTCTTAACAATGTCTTCACGTGGTCGACTTCTTTTTCTTTGCCCTGTTGTGTTCCACTTGATAGCTTATTTTGGGATTCTCTGGTTGTTTCTTCTCAGCACATGACTGACATATGTCCATCTTCTTTTTCTGATCACCCACGAGACAGGTTGTTGTTCGCTCATCTGTCTTATCTCTGCGTTGTTCTTAAATTCGTTCCACAGCAGGAATAGTTGTGTAAAAAACAACAAAGAAAACCAGAAATTTCCATCACAAAAATGTATTTTGTTAACAGTAATGAACTTATCCAGACAACAAATTCTCAACAAAAGTAGACTATTATGAAAAAAAAAAATTGCTAATTATTGCTCTGGACTTTCTCTTTCTTTTGAAACATTCTAATCATCATCTGGTGCCATGTCCTGAGACATGGATTATCACTTTTCTCCACAGATCTCAATGTCTGATACTTTTCAGTGAATTCCCTATAGTCCCCATCCTATAAACTTCACCTGTTCTGCAATGAAACTGGTAATTCTGGCTTCTGGGATTTCAAATCTCAGAATTTATTCTCATAAATATCAGACAATTATAAATACACCACAAGATCAGTACCAAACAGGAGTGTATCCATGCTGTTATATAAGTTATGTTACACTGTCTCAATGGTGTCTACAAATGTCATCAGCTGATCCTCACTCATAAATGTTGTTTCTCCTTTTGCTATGTCCACAACTTCATACAGGGGAGGAGACTCTAATGCCTTCAAGAATGAGAAAAGACTGCATTAAACTGTGTTTATGTACACTTATGTAAATACTGTATTATGATACTCACTGTCATTATCTCTCTCTCTCTCTCAACTGGGAAAGGAAATTATTAAAATGCTAAAATTAAACATATAATGATTTTTTCATCTTAAAAGAGAGTTTTTAAGCAGGTTAAGTGTTTGATGTGCACATATTCTTCTTCACTTGGGCAGCTGGTATGCTGGAAGTGTCTTGCCCATATCACACTGACCTTTGTTTGACTGCCAACCAGCTCTAGAGGAAGAGGGAAGTGTTGCAAAGGATGCCAGAAGCTGGGCAGGCTGAAGAACCACTCCACCAACTTAAGTATTATATGAAACATCTTTTAAATGACAAAATTACATACTTTTCACCCAGTTCATCTATGTCATCTATGTAATATTGGCATGGCTGAAACTCCATGATCCTGAAACACTTCTCCTTTTCATAGTACCACAATATGATCAAACAGCAAAGGCATATTGTTTTATACAAGAGAAAATGCAGTTTTTAGCTCAGGAAACAAAGCTGGCCAAAACTATCTCAGTCGTAGACTGACCAGATGCAAACTACTACACTTCTTTAATCTGGATAATGGGAGCATTTTGGGTCAATATGTTCCCAAAAGTAGTGGAGTCTATTAAGAAGTCTATTTCTTGGATACATTCTGGGATTTCAAGTAAACTGTTGATCATAGCTCAATATAAAAACAAATGGGAAAGAGAGCATTCAGACTATCAAACAAATTACTCCTATCACCAGATGAACAGAGAAGAACAGGTCTAGATCTTCAGCCCCTGCACTGGCCACAACAGACCGAGTTATAACATGTCAGCGGAAAAATGACACCTCAACACCTGCTGTTAGACTTCCCAGCATTCAGGCAGCAAAAGAAGGTACTTGACCACTATCAAAACCAATCAAGTTCTAGCTGTATGGTGACATCCACAACTGAAGGCAGACTGCTCGTTCTTCAAGAATACCCAAGCTGACGTTTGAGAACAGCCAATGAAAAAGGAGCAAGTAACTCACTTCCCATCTGACTCAGTGCTTCTGCTACTAAATCTCCACATCACTGGTTTTCACAAAAAATTGATCTTCACAATTACAGGGAGATCCCACAACAATCTTTTATGTTTTTTAAGGCAAGGGTGAAATGTAACAACTACCACAAAGATACAAAGCTAGGAAGCTGCGGAAGGTCATAAACTGTACAAAATCTGGAAATACATACTAACCTTGACACCCAGGATCACTATGTAGGGGTAGCCAAGCCTATCAGCATCAATCTGCCGCCTGCCAATTGTCATAGTCATTCTGTCATCGATCACTACCTCCCCTCTCAGATGAGGCTGCTGTGTGAACAGATCACTCAGCGATTCTGCTTTGGCCATATACTCATCTCCTCGAGTGCCATCCTATGAAAGGTAAAGATTTAAGTTCAGCTATATATTGTTTTTCACATATTTAGGCAGCACAGTGGATGAATATGGGGAACAGAAAAGGATGTTAAAGCTAGAATAACCAAAGCCAGGACAGCATTTATCCAACTTAACAAAATATGGTCATCTAAGAACATCAAAACAAGAACCAAACTTTTCAATACAAACGTAAAGACAGTCCTACTATATGGTTCAGAGACATGGGTTATGGCCAAGACAATACAACAGAGGATACAAACATTGATGAACTACTACTTGAGGAGGATTTCAAACATTAAATGGCAGGACAAGATCAGGAACGAGGGGGTCTGGGAAACGGCAGGAAAAGAACTAAACGAGGAAGACGCAGACTTACTTGGAGAAGAGAAATTATGACAGTGCTAAGAGACAAGGGATGCACATGGAAGGAAGCAGAGAATAATTCCAAGAACAAGGATGACTGGAGACCCTTTATCCATGGCCTATGCTCTCAAGGGAGTGAAAGGCGATGATGATAATGATGATGATGATATATTGTTGCAATGAACAAATGTAATATCACCTTCATTTATGCATGCGAAAACTGGAAAGCAACTAAAGAAATAGACAATAAATTAGACTCTTTTGAAAACAAATGCCTAAGGAAAATACTCAGTGTAAAGTGGAATGAATTTAAGAATAATGCAGAAATAAGACAGATGAGCAAACAACAACCTGTCTCATGGGTGATCAGAAAAAGAAGATGGACATATGCAGGCCATGTGATGAGAAGAAACTTCTTCTTCTTCTTCGTTCGCACTGTCTGTCTATATCTGCAGTCCTGTCTCTTGGATAAATTTCACTGTTTTTTGTAATTCATGTATGGAACCATAGAGCTTATCTTCTTTAGTGGTTTCACTGGGCCAGTAATTATTTCTCAGTGACTCGTAGTTGATGCAGTTCTGGAGGATATGTTCCACAGTTTGGGGCACCTGGGCACATGTACACAGATTAGTAGTACCAACCTTAAACTTTGTATACATATGACTTCGGAGTCGGCTGTGTCCTGTTCGGAGACGGAAGATGGTGACTTGTTCCTTTCTGTTTAGCATGTGATAGTCATCATGTGGTGAGAAGAAACAAATCAGAGAATATCTAAACAAGCTATCAAGTGAAGCACGACAGGCAGAAGAAAAGGAGGTCGACCACGTGAAACTCTAAAGAGGACATTATAAAGAGAAACCAGTTTAGTGGGCATAACATCCCTTGATGAAGTTGAAAGACTCACTGAGAACAGGAAAACTTGGCAAACAACTGTGCAAGCCCTATGTGACATTTAACAGCGTGGGAAGGATGTAAGAAGTAAGATATTATCATCTAAAACATTGCCTGATGATCTTATTGTCATCTAGCATATCTTATGGTGACCTTTTTATCATCTGGCATATCTTATGATGACCTTTTATATCATCTATATCTTCTGATGACCTTATTTGTGTGATGCAAATGAACTATTTCTTTCTGATAGCTCATCATCTTCTTATTGGTCAGTTGCTTTGGTTTTACACATTGTTTTCTGATGCTGACATCCAACTAGAATACACATCAGTTTCAGTATGGGGGATCCATGAGGTGGTCCACACAGCAACTCTAAATTATGTGGAATATTGGCAGTGTGTGAGCATTTTAAATTTAATACCAATTAGTTGTGGAGTGTATGTGCGCATGTGTGCATTTTTTTTTTTTTGGGGGGAGGGGAGGGTTGAGGTCTTGCAACCTGAAAAAGTTTGGGAACCCTTGAATTAGATCAGAGAGTAGAGGAACTTGAATGAACAGAGTAACAGTTCTGACACCCAAGTAAGTAAGGCTGAAGAAAAAGAGGTCGACCACGTGAAACTCTAAAGAGAACATTGTTAAGAGAAGCCAGTTTACTGGGCATAACATCCCTTGACAAGGTCACAGAGAACAGGAAAACTTGGCAAACAACTATGCAAGCCCTCTCTCTCTCTCTGAACCTTAAGTGCCCAGGGCACATGGGGCTTCCGCAAGGGTTTTCCATAAATGCCTGTCTTTCGCCTTTTTTTCTGCTCTTGCCCAGGTGAGCCCTCTATTGCTCAACATCCTTTCTGTTGTTCTTCTCTGTGTCTCTTTTGGTCTACCCTTACTTCTGCTCCCCTGTGGTGTCCATCTTAGTGCTATTTTTGGTAGTGAGTTGTCAGTCATTCGGAGCACATGTCCCAACCATCGCCAGCGTCTTTCCTCAATAATTGTTGTCAGTGGTTTCATCTGCATTTCTGCCAATAAGATGTTATTTCTTATGGTGTTTGGCCAAAATATTTTTTTAATTCTACGTAAACATTTAGTCTGGAAAGAATTCAACTTGTTTTCTATGGTTTTGGTGATTTTCCAGCATTCACTTCCATAGAGTAGTACACTTAGAACATTACTCTTAAATATCCTGATTTTCATATTTATGCTTAGTTTATTTGATTTCCATATATTCTGTAGCATTGCAAAAGGCTGGTTTGCTCTAGTAAGTCTGCTGTTGATGTCCTCTGTGCTGTCTCCATTTTCTACTACTCTGCTGCCAAGGTATACAAATTCGTTGACCTCCTCCACTAACTTGTTATCTACTCTGAGTACATTTCTGTTGTTCACATTTTGCTTCATTAACTTTGTCTTTCCTACGTTGATCTTTAGTCCTATGTTGTTTGCATTCTGGGTTAACTTGTTTATTTTATCTTGCATATCTTTGTGACTGCTTGATAATAGACAAATGTCGTCCGCAAAGTCAAGGTCCTCCAGCACTGTGTCAAGGGTCCATTGTAATCCTCTGCGTTTGTCTGATGTTGCCTCCTTCATTAACCAGTCTACTGCCAAGATAAATAATGTTGGTGATAGTACACATCCCTGTTTCACTCCTGTTTGTACCCTAAAGCTGCTGGAGGTATGTTCTCCACAGATAACTTTGCACTGAAAACCCTCGTATAGGGCTTTGATTACATTAACTATTTTATGGGGGAGGCCATGCCATCTTAGGATTTTCCACAGTGCATCTCTGTTGACACTGTCAAAGGCTTTCTCAAAATCTATGAATAATGCATATGTTGTGCTATGCCACTCATTTGCCTGTTCTAATATTTGTCTAAGTACAAATATATGGCCTATGCATGATCTTCCTTTCCTAAATCCTGCCTGCTCTTTCCGAAGTTTTTCCTCAAGTGTTGGTACAATTCTGTTGATGATTATTCTGCAAAATACTTTACTAGTGAGTGGCAGTAGGGTAATGCCTCTCCAGTTCCCGCAATCTCTGAGGTCACCCTTCTTTGGTAGTTTTACTATAAGACCAGTTTTCCACTCCTCTGGGGCTTTTTCTAAATCCCAAATTTGTTGTAATATCCGGCAAAGTTGTTTTGGTGTTTCTGTTTCTTCTGCTTTCAACATCTCAGCAGTCACTTCATCTTCACCTGGTGCCCTGTCTGATTTTAGCATCTTTATCGCCTCTTTTACTTCATTTATTGTTATTGGTCCTGTATTGATGTTTAGTTCCGCTTTTGCTTCAGGTATATCTATTGCTTGTGCTGCTTGTGTTCTGTTTAGTAGGGTGTTAAAGTGTTCCCTCCATCTTTCAATTTTTTCTCTTTCTCCACTGACCAGTTGTCCATTTTGTGTTCTTACTGCACTTTCACATCTTGTATTGAAGTTACCTGTCATCTGCTTTGTGATTTTATATATGGTTTTCATGTCATTTGTATATGCTGCTTTCTCTGCTGTTTCTGCTAAGTTTTCATAATATTGACGTTTATCTTGACCGTTTGATTCCTTCACTTCTTTGTCTTTTTGTGCATAATTACTTAAAACTCGTTCTTTAAGCCGTTGTGATTTGGTGTTCAGTAATTTTTTCTTGATTTCTTTTCTTTGCTCTATCTTTTCCCATGTGGTCTCACTTATCCATTCCTCTTTTCTCCTTTTCCGATATCCCAGCACCTCTTTTGCTGTTTCCTGTAGTGTTTTATTGAACTCTAATATGGACATTTCTGCTTCGTCTTGTAGGACACTGAAGCGGTTCTTAAGTATTATTGAGAATTCATTTCTTGTTTGCTGGTCTATCAGTTTTCTTGTATCAAAATGTATCTTTCTGTGTTCTCCGATTCTGGCTTTCCTTAATTTTAGTTTTATTTTGGTTACCAGAAGATTGTGATCACTTCCTATATCTGCTCCTTTCCTTGCTCGCACATCTTGTAGTGACCGTTTCCACTTGTTGTTTATTAGTATGTGATCGATTTGGTTTGTGGTTTTATCTGGTGACCTCCAAGTCACCTTATGGATGTTTTTGTGTTGGAAAATTGTCCCTCCGATGGTCATCATGTTTTCTTCACAGAAACTGCACAGTCTTTCTCCATTTTCATTTATTTCTCCGATTCCTTCTCTTCCCATGATTCTTCTTCTATCTTCATTTCACTTAACCTACTTTTGCATTGTTAAGTCGCCCAAGATGAGTAGCATATCATGCTTGGGTATTGTTTCTACTGTGGCTTGGAGGCTGTTGTAAAAATCTTCTTTTAATTCCTCTTCAGCTGCTTCTGTTGGTGCATAACAAACTATAATAGACAGCTTCGTGAATCTTGAGTTGAACCGTGCATATAATAATCTCTCATTTATTGGGGTCCATTTCAGCAATGCTCTTGATGCTTCTTTTGTTATAATCAATGCTACTCCTCCTTCATGAAGATCTTCTTTACCTGACCATATTATTGTATCTTCTGTGTGCTGTGTTGTTAATTTCCTTCTGCCTTGTCCTGTCCATCTTGCTTCTTGTATTCCTAGTATGTCTAGTTTGTATCTGTGCATTTCCTTGATGGTTTGTGCTAGTTTTCCAGTCTGGTTTAGTGTTCTTACATTCCAGCTGCCTATTTGCATCTTTTGTTTAGGTTCCAGGAGGTCTGCAGTCGGGCTGGGGACTTCCAGTGGCTGGCTTTCATCCACAACCTTCATGGGCTCAGTTTCCTGATACGCATTTCTCCTTCCACCTGCATTTGCTTTTTCCCTTGCTTCTGTTTCTGTAGCAGTCTGATAGTTTTTTACCAGATAGGGTTGCTGGCCCTATGCTGAACCCTCCTTAGTCGCCTTTTACGATCATGCATGGTAGGGTACAGTGGTCCTATTCTTTGCAGATCCCGGGTACCACACGGGGGATGCAAGCCCTATGAGACGTTTAACGGCATGGGAAAGATGTAAGATATATTTTGCATCCTGTTTTTGTAAAAAATATGGGATTTACAGGATTAAAGTTCCATTTCGGTGTTTTAAAAATATTTTTTTAAAACTGACTATAGATGGACAGCTGGGAAAAAAAAAAATTAAAGCCTATCGAAGACATAAGTGACAACTAATTAAGATCTCTATGTATTAACACATCTCCATAACAGTGCTCAAAACTGCCACAGCATTACAACAAATTCAAATTATTCTATATTTCAAAGACAAGGAAATAGAAAAATAAAATGAATGAAACAGGGAAACATGAACAGTGAGTACTAGTCTTTAGAAGTTTAAGATGTATCAAGTAATCTCATAAGCCTTCACTAATATAACTGTTATTAAATGCCAAAATTTTAGAGTTATCCACTCTCACCTTCTTAGGAATGATGTATATCTGATGCGGAGCTATTAGGCTGGGCCATCTTAAACTGTTTTCTGTTGACAAGACCTCTAGGGTGGCCTGCAAGATGCGTGTCATGCCTAGACCAAAGCACCCCATGCTGTACTCTCTGCAAGAATGAATGCACAAAATTACTCAAGTGTTAAATTTATCTAGTTTTAAATCACAAGTTCTTGTAAATGAAAGAAGATTCAATGAATAATCTTTTTTGACAAAAAAAAAAGCTGGTGTGAAAATATGAAAACATATTTTCAGCATATGTCTGGTTCTTCTTCTACAGCTTTCCAAGTCATTAAGGCTCACTGCTGCAGATAAAGTTCGCCTCCATTCCTCTCTGTTCCTAACCTTCTCTCTCCAGTTGGTTACATCAATTTCTTGAACATCCTCTTCTATGTTGTCTTTCTATCCCCATCTTGATCTACCCCTGGGTCTTGTTTCCCTCATCTATTGTACATACATAATTTTTGTTTGTCTGTTCTCTCCCACATATGGCATTCAAAAGTTATAAGCACAAAAACCAAGTTAAGATTATTCAATTCAAATGTAATATCAACCCTCATTTATGCATGAGAAAACTGGAAAACAACTAAAGAAATAGACAATAAATTAGACTCTTTCAAAAATAAATGCCTCAGGAAAATACTTGGTATAAAGTGGAATGATTAAGAACAGCACAGAGATAAGACAGATGAGCAAACAACAATCTGTCTCATGGGTGATCAGAAAAAGAAGATGGACATATGTAGGCCATGTGATGAAAAGAAACAATCAGAGAATACCAAAACAAGCTATCAAGTGGAGCACAACATGCCGAAGAAAAAGAGGTCGACCACGTGAAACTCTCAGTTTAGTGGGCATAACATCAGTTGATGAAGTTGAAAACTTGCAGAAAACGGGAAAACTTGGCAAACAACTATGTGAGCCCTAAGTGATATTTAACAGCATGGGAAGGATGTAAGATGTAAGTTTTAAATATCCCACATCCCAATCATAACTTTTCAACCCCAGCTGCCCCTAGATCATCCAGAAAGGGTTTTCACCATATACTGTCTCTTACAGTAGTAAATTCAACATTTTTCCCCAGGGACTCTCCTTAATGAGAGTCATTTTTTAAAAAACTATATGAACTAGATTTTCAATAACTCTGCAATGAACAAATATGTCCTGCTCTGCTATGATCTTAACTAAAATGTGTGATGTCCGGATTACAGAACTATGTCCAAAACAGTCAATAACTGTTTGGTTAGGTGAAGATAACCATGTGTTCACTGCAACATATACTGGAGCACTAAAGTCAATCATTTCACTTGTCAGGACCCCAGAGGGTGATATGGTCTGTATCATGCCTGACATCCTACTTTCCCTAGTTCCAGGACCCAGGCACCCATTTCTACAGCACCTCCAGTCGTGAGTGAAATGCCAATCTTTGTCATGTCAGATAAATGTACTATCCACTTACTTACTTGGGTGTCAAAACTATTATTCTGTTCATTCAAGTTCCTCTACTCTCTGATCTAATTCAAGGGTTCCCAAACTTTTTCAGGTTGCAAGACCTCAACCCTCCCCTCCCCCCCAAAAAAAAATGCACACATGCGCACATACACTCCACCACCAATTGGTAATAAATTTAAAATGCTCACACACTGCCAATATTCCACATAATTTAGAGTTGCTGTGTGGACCACCTCATGGATCCCCCATACTGAAACTGATGTGTATTCTAGTTGGATGTCAGCATCAGAAAACAATGTGTAAAACCAAAGCAACTGACCAATAAGAAGATGATGAGCTATCAGAAAGAAATAGTTCATTTGCATCACACAAATAAGGTCATCAGAAGATATAGATGATATAAAAGGTCATCATAAGATATGCCAGATGATAAAAAGGTCACCATAAGATATGCTAGATGACAATATTATCATCAGGCAATGTTTTAGATGATAATATCTTACTTCTTACATCCTTCCCACGCTGTTAAGTGTCACATAGGGCTCGTACGGTTGTTTGCCAAGTTTTCCTGTTCTCAGTGAGTCTTTCAATTTCATCAAGGGATGTTATGCCAACTAAACTGGTTTCTCTTAATAATGTCCTCTTTAGAGTTTCATGTGGTCGACCTCCTTTTCTTTGGCCTGTTGTGCTCCACTTGATAGCTTGTTTAGATATTCTCTGATTGTTTCTTCTCATCACATGGCCTGCATATGTCCATCTTCTTTTTCTGATCACCCATGAGGCAGGTTGTTGTTTGCTTATCTGTCTTATCTCTGCACTGTTCTTGAATTCGTTCCACTTTATACCAAATATTTTCCTTAGGCATTTAGATGATAATATGTAACTTGTAATTCATATACTGGACTTACATCATGCTGTTTCCATCTTGACCTCTGTATGTTGACCTGAATATGGATGAGTACTTTGTTCCAAGATAAAATGTGTGACCAACCTAAGTGATGGGACACATACAGAAAACAATTTGTTATCATCAGAATCTTACATGACATTTAAGAATATGCTATTCTGATATAAACACACACACAAAAAATTGCTGCATATACATATATCTTCCTTTTTTCCCTTTACAACCCACCTTCAGCTCAGTGTATTTTTGAGACAAGGTCTTGACCAGATATGATTCACCAACCCTGACACAGGTAGTCAGCTATGGGCCACTGGCTGTCTCATTCAGCTCGAGCAATGCATCTTCACCCATACATGTATATAACTGGATGTATAAATACATAGGAGGTCAGTGCAGTAAAGCTGTGATAAAATCAGAAGTTCAGTCAGTCAGTCAGTCATTTGCATGTCACTTGCAGAACTTTGCCTCCCTAACAGTTCTCCCGTAGGCCTCTCAGGTGTAAGCAAGATGTCCTGCTACTGATGCATCCATTTGTAGATCATCAACAATAATCAGAAGTTACACTTGTAAAATATCTTGACAGAATATGAATGAACCAAACTTTTAATGCGCAAATGTATTTATCACAAAATACTAATAAATTACGTATATTATTTAGAGCTTCTGGTCTGATAAACATTTGCTGTGTCTCTCAACTTAGTTCTGTGGTCTATAATCTCCCTGCAACAGAAACTCAAAGACTTGTCTGCTCCTAAAGCCAAGTAAAATTGGAGGATGGGTTAGGGTTGCATCCTCAACTCTTGGGGCGGATACAAAAAGCAAGCTCTACCATCATCAACAATACATCAATACCCACCCTATTGGCCTGTTTTTGACAGTATAGAACATTGCTTCTGATACACTTTTTAATAGCCAGGTTAAGATTTTTTTTTTTTTGTGGGGGGGGGGGGGAGAACCATGCTTAATTACTGATGAGGAGTTTCATCTGAGTCCCTCACTCTCTCTCTCTCTCTGAACCTTAAGTGCCCAGGGCACATGGGGCTTCCACAAGGGTTTTCCACAAATGTCTGTCCCACCTTCAGTCATGATGAATAATTTAGGAACATAAAAATTCAAACATATACAACACCAAGTCTTTCAGTTTTCTGACTGCTATACCAACATCATCTATTACCATATTCTTATTCTCACTTGCCCCATGTATGTCTTACCAAGAGAAACTGCAATATGGCTAGATTTGACTTTCCTGCCCTTATGTGTATAGGTTAGTTTCAGGAACCAGCACCACAACATTCAGGACACACCCACACCTGCTCCAACACAACATTTGGGACCCACCCACACCTGCTCCAACACAACATTTGGGACCCACCCACACCTGCTCCACCACAACATTTGGGTCACACCCACACCTGCTCTAACACAACATTTGGGACACACCCACACCTGCTCCACCACAACATTCAGGACACACCCACACCTGCTCCACCACAACATTCAAGACACACCCACACCTGCTCCACCACAACATTCAGGACACACTCATATCTGCTCCACTTCTCCATCCAGCAACAATTATAGAGTAACTTTTCCGTTCCAATTAGAAGGGACCTACATGACCATATCTGTGACAATCACTATTACAATGCCTTTTTATCAACCTGCCTGTGACTCCTGCCATCTCCGCCCTCATGAATGTACAATGTATGACAATCAATCCAGCCTCCCTTTTAACCTACACAACCACAGGAAAATCCAAACCATGTCTGTCTGCATTCTGTGCATCACACATACACTTCATACCTATAAGGCAATAAGCCCCTTTTATACATTTTTCATGATACCCTGTTTCAGTACTGTAAATAATGATTATGAACTGATACTCGGATTCACACTGATTGCCTATGATACCAGCACAAAAGACCACACACAAGTAGTCTCTCTGTGGTCCACTACCTCTATTCCTTTACTTTCTTGCAATTCACAATCTGAAGCAGGTAACTGGCAGGAACTTGGCAAGAAGCTTGCTTCTGTAAAAGAAAAAAGTGCTAAAATAATTTTTTTTTTTTAAATGAGTACTAAATTTGAAAATTCAATGTATATCAGACAATTTATTACACATTCAATTAAATTCAAAATAATGCAATTATCATCCTAGAATATACCATACCATAAGAGGACCATTGTTTTTTTTCTTCTTCAGAGTTGGTTATAAACAGCAATTAAAATTAACCTGCAAACTTTCTTTCAGGAGATTCAAATCACCATCAGTTAGTTCAAGAAATCATCCACAAATCACTATCACTTAGTTCAAGAAATCATCCACAAATCACCATCACTTAGTTCAAGAAATCATCCACAAATCACCACCAGTTAGTTCAAGAAATCATCCTCAAATCACCATCAGTTAGTTTTAGAAATCCGCAAATCACCATAACCTGGTTTAAGAAATCACCCACAAATCACCATCAATTTAAGAGATCATCAACAAATCACCATCAGCTAGTTTAACTCTTCACGTGCCACAGATAAAAAAACACAGACATTCCTGTCTGTGCCAGACAAAAAGTGCGGGTCTTGATATGTATAGGAGATAAGTGTAAAAGTGAATCTAAGAAATTATTTCCACGTTATAAGTATACGTATTAAACATCCAAATAGCTGTAAATCTATGAAGATTTTATAAATGCAGAATGTTTTAGGAACAAAGAAGTAATGTGATGTTTTTAGACAATAATTGTGTCGTACTTACCATCGGATAGGTCTAGATCGACACTAGTTATCATCTGAGATGTCTAGATCGACTTGTCGATGTCGTATTGTGATTATATGTGCCAAAAATCGCTAAATAATGTCTGAAATAACTTTTTAACTGCTTCTCCAGTTGTCTAATATGTCTAGATCTACTTAGGATACATTCAGAAACAGTGCTCTAGTTGTAGGGAGACATGTTTGCCTCTGAAGTCACACAAAAAAGCTGAAAACTTCGATTGAAAACATTGAATCTGACTGCCATTTGACCCCGTTGTCAATTAACCTTTGGGATAAGAATGCTGGGTAAATGTGACGTGTACACATAACATGCAATCTAAAAATTCAGCTGATTGATGAAGGAGCATAGAAACTGGATGCGGCCTGTCACAAGGCCTATGGCAGGGAAAGAAGCACAGTTTAACATCTTAGAATGAATTTCAAACTCACCTGAGGCCAGCTCTTTATTCATCTTCACACCACATCTGAGAAATAAAGAAATGCCAATGTGAAAATGCATGAAAACTTCTGGTTTTCTACAGGATAAAGAAAAAAAAAAAATGCTTGTTAGGTCCACTCTGAGATTTAAAAACAGCTGTAGTTTGCACCCTTTCTAATACAAACTATACATCAACAAATTCTTCACCACTACATCAGCTGCCAAGTTTCATATTTTCTGTCACAGGAAAATATTTTAAAATATAAACAACAAGTCAAGTTTCTGAAGTGAAATGCCATAGATGAATGCCACTGTGTAAACAGTGTACAGATATTAGAACATGTGATTCTGGAAATGTCTGCCGACTTGCACAACCAAACTTGTTTTTGGATCTATATCTGAGACAGAAACAATGAAGCTGTCATGAGAACCAACAAAGTTCTTCTAGGCACATGGTTCGTCATTTAGCATAATGTAGCACTTGAACACTACTGAAGAAGAATAGGAGGTGGAAGAAGAACAAAAACAGGAGGAAGATGAAGAGGATGAAGAAAAAGCAGAAGAAGAAGAGGAAGAAGAAGAAGATGAGGAAAAGGAAAAAGAGGAGGAGGAGAAAAAGGAGGATGACAAAGAAGAAGCAAAAGAAGAGCAGAAAGAAGAAGGTAAGGAAAAGGAAGAAGAGCAGAAAGAAGATAAGGAAAAAGAAGAAGAGGAGGAAGAAGAAGATAAGGAAAAGGAAGAAGAGGAGGGGGGAAAAGGAAAAACAGGAGGAGGAGGAAAGGAAGAAGAGGAGGAGGAAAAATAAGAGGAGGAAAAGGATGAAGAAGAAGAAGAGGAGGAGAAGGAGGAAAAGGAAGACGAGGTGAAGGAGAAGGAAGAAAGAGGAGGAGGAAGAAGAAGAAAAAGAAGAGGAAAAGAAGAAAAGGAAAAAAAAGAAGAAAAGAAAGAAGAGGAGAAAAAGGAAGAAGAAGAAGAATGAGACCATGCTTGAAGCTGGTCTAACACGTTGCAAAACACTGTCTGAAACTGACCTGTCATATAACAAAAAACCTGAAACTGACCTATCATATAACAAAACACTGTCTGAAACTGACTATCATATAACAAAACACTGTCTGAAACTGACCTATCATATAACAAAACATTGTCTGAAACTGACTCATCATATAACAAAACACTGTTTGAAACTGACCCATCACATAACAAAACACTGTCTGAAACTGACCTGTCATACAACAAAAAAACTGTCTGAAACTGACCTATCATGTAACAAAACACTGTCTGAAACTGACCTATCATATAACAAAACACTGTCTGAAACTGACCCGTCATAAAACAAAACACTGTCTGAAACTGACCTGTCATATAACAAAACACTGTCTGAAACTGATCCGTCATATAACAAAACACTGTCTGAAACTGACCTGTCATATAACAAAACACTGTCTGAAACTGACCCGTCATATAACAAAGCAGTCTCTTGAAACTGACTTGTCACATAACAAAGCAGTCTTTTGAAACTGAACTGTTATATAGAAAAAGTCTTCTGAAACTGACCTGTCACATAACAAAACAGAGTCTTGGCCAACATCTGCCAGATAATGATACTCATGGGACAAATCTCCTCCAATAATACCAGTGGCACCAGACACTGTTTCAAACAAAAAAGAAAAGGTTACACCAGTGGGTTTTTACCCCATGCATCCTTTTAACTCTTTCCCTGCCATCAGGACTATAGTGAATTCTTCCTGTTAGTCTAGCGCCCGTCATGATCGTTATAGCGATTTTGTTTTGTTGCAGCATAAAACTATCATAAAACTTTTTATTGTACACGATTTATCTGCGCATGTTTGGTGACCTTTCATAGTTCAATCCAAAGTGTGGCTAACAACCGAGCGAAATTGATTTTTTAACTCAGAAATTTCAATATTTATTGTGATTTCGGAGGCATAAGGACAAGTCCTATGACCCGACCACTGTTCCTGAATGTACCCCAAGTACATCTAGACCTATTAAATGGACTGAAGAAGTAGTTAGATGGTTATTTCTGACATTATTTTAGGGAGAATGCTTCCACACGACGAGATCGCATGAGAATTTAAGTAGACCTGGAAATCACCGATGGTAAACATTGTACATCTAGGCATCACTGATGGTAAGCACTACACAATTATCAGCTAAAATCATCACACTACTTCTTTTTTTCCTAAAAAACTCTTCACTTATGAAATCTTCTTACATTTACAACTATTTTCATGCATAATATGTAAACTTTTAAAGTGGAAATACTCTGTACATTCACTTTTACAACTACACCCCCTATACATATCAAAACCCATGCTTTTTGTGTGGCATGGACGTTTTTTTTTAGGTGGTCCAGATAGAGTTAACTATGTATCAGAATGTCATTCCTCACACCCCAAGCCCAGTACTATCCGACTCAAAATGTGGATTCCAAGTATATAAAGATCAATATTCCAGCAGTTGAGTCTGTCAATCTGTGGTCCTCCCCACAACTCCAAAATTTCCCCACTGTTTAAGAACCCCGGCTTTAGACTAAACACATTTCAACAAACCAGAAACGTAAAATCTGAAGGTATCTTCAGAAATTCCAGTTTGTGTGGTTCCCCCCACCATTACACAAAACTTTTGTTTTAATCTTGCCAACTGTACTCAAGAAGCAGGTTTATTAGCAAGCTCCACCACCAAAAAAAAACATATTGATCATAACCTGCATGATATAGCTGAGCCATGCACTGGGGGCCTTGTATATAGGTGGATGTTTACTAAGAGCCATGTACATAGTCAGATGTTTACTGGACACCCTGCACAAAGCCAGATTTTTACTGGACATCCTGCATAAAGCCAGATGTGTTTTGAAAATCCTGCATGTAGTCAAATGTTTCTTAGAAATCCTGCATAAGCCAGATGTTTACTTGACACCCTATATTTAGTCAGGTGTATACTGGAAGTCCTGGACATAACTAGATGTTTATCTGATGTACTGAATATAACCAGATGTTTATTGAAAGCCCTACATATAGCCAGATGTTTACTGGAAGCCCCACATGTAGGCAGATGTTTCTGGAAGCCCTGAATGCATATAGATGTTTATTTGTAGCTTTCACCAAGAAAAACTGATGGGCAGCCTAGTTGGCTGAGTGGTTAGACACTAGACCTACTAATCCAGTGGTACTGGGCTCAAGTCCCAGCAGTGGAAATTTTTTTTCTGGTACCACCACGCCAAAAAAGGCCCATGGGTCCACCCAGCCTCTAAAAATGGGTAGCAGAGAAATCTGGGAAGGTAGATGTGGCCAGGCGTGATACTGACCACATCACACTTTCATGTGCTGACGGTCTTTGGAAATATAGGCCTAACACCCGTATCCCCAATATGTCTTAATGAAACGGATTTTACCTTTACTTTACCCTATTGGTTATTATTATATGACTAAATGGAAGCAGCAGCTGGGGCAGAACTAATGATCAGTCTGAGAAGCCCTGCTGAAATCCATTCCATCATTCCCAACCACAAGCTTTCATCTGGCACTAAAGTTGCATAACTTACCTTTGACATAGTCCACACCAATCCTATCAAAGATACGATCATAAGCCATGCATACAGTGTTGTATGTTTCTAAAGCTGTTTCTTCGTTTGTGTCAAACGTGTACATGTCTGAGAAATAAAGAAATATGAAAAGAAACATTTCTAAAATCAGCACTTTTCATCCTAGAGTTCAGCTTATGAACTGTATTCTTTTTTTAAAGTTTAACAGCTTACTACAAATATCTCTATTGATCAGTTAAACTGGATTTTTTAAAATTTCAATAATTACAAAAGAAAAATCTTAAACATTAACTGAAAATTTTATTTATCTTTGTAGAATTTTTTTTTTCATTTTTAAAACATGGAATTTATAAAATACAGTAAATATCACATATGCCTGTGAGATCTGGACACTTACAAAACAGCTGAGAAACACATAAATGCCTTTGAATGTAAATGCTACAGAAGAGTTCTTCAAATACCATGGACACAAAAAAGAACAAATATATCCATACTACAAGAACTTAATATTGAAGAAGGCTGGCTGGTAAAGAGGATTAAATAGAGAAAACTTAAATATTTTAGACACATTAAACGTCATGATAATCTAGAGAAAAACGTCTTGGAAGGGTACATAATGGGAAAAAGAAAGAGAGGAAGACTAAGGTGAAGATGGCTGCAAGACATTGTTGATGATCTGCAAATGGATGCATCAGCAGCAGGCCATCTTGCTCAAAACCGAGAGGCCTACAGGAGTGCTGTTAGGGAGGCAAAGTTCTGCAAGGGACATGCAAATGAATGAATGAGTAAATATTACAAAACTCATTGAAATGCTGAGAAGAAAGATGTTACAACAGCAATATTTTCTAATTTTAACTTATTCTGGCACTGAAAACTGGCCCAACAGACCTACGTGCCTGCAGCAACAAGCAGCAAACTCCACATCACATTCTCCAGAGTTGCCAGCTACACAATCCACTCATGCAAATGACCTGGCCAGACCCCAACCCTTTACGTTGATACTGAAAACCTGACATGAACTGCCACATTTGTGAGAGAGATCGGTGTTGCTGTCTGAGCAAACGATGGAGACGAAGAAGACTTATTCTAGTGAGTTACTCTAAACTAATTATCTTAATATTTTTGCTGCTACAAGCTTCATGGGTTTGTGATGACCTCATAAAAGGTAAAGGTAACCCTGTTATGCCTTAAAGGCACACAAGGATATTGTGTTAGTGGGCATAGTTTCCTTGGCCTGTCAGCACACTAGAGAGTGATGCTGATGACCTCATGGGGCAATGTGATGTCACTTACTGTAGCAGGAATTTTTGCTATTTACAACATGCAAGGTTCTGGATATTTGCTTACCACAACAGGCACAAGACACATGTACAGTAATAAAAGCATTTAACTATAATTTACTTAATACTGCTAACTGCATTTAATAATGACTTTCACCAAAGCAATCATTAAAGTACACTATACCTTTCATGTCAAATTCTCTACCTCTTAAGAGACCATATTTTGGAGCCATCTCGTCCCGAAATTTCCTGGTAATCTGAGAAACCAGTTCAAAATGTGGATACAAGATTTTTAAAAACATAATACACTTATAACTAACAAACTACTTGTGCATGCATCCATGCACATAAACATGGGTGTGCACACATGGACACATGCACAGCAGTAGGCTGCAGAAATAGTCTATAGCAAAACAACTGCTTCATTAACAAAAATGACTAGAACAAAGGAGATATCAGATACTGAGAGTCAGGTAGAAACATCATCATGGTTTTAAAAAGTATACAGTAAACCCTCAATTCAGCTGACCCCTATATAACAGACTTCAGATTTGATAAATAATAATACAGTACATTAATTAATAATAATTTTTTTAAATTTACATTAATTAATAATAATTTTTTTTTTAATTTAATCTTAAACTTCATAACGCATTTATTTAGGGCAGATTTACGCCATTCTGATCTCAGTCTGCCTCATCTATCATGCAGTCAGGCTGCATAAGATTTTACCAGACTTTCAGTATTAACGGACAGCCTTTCCCTCCACTTTTCTGTTTACTGTACCTGCTAAATCCTTTTTTTTATTTATTTTTACTCAGTGTGCTCATATATTTCGAAAAAAAAAAAAAAAGAGAAAGAAATCTTTTAAATTAGTTAAAAGAGTAAGCTACCATGCTTAATAAATTCAAACTCAGTTTAAAGATGAAAAACAAAGCAGACATCTTGTATCACAAGAGCAGATACTTGCTTCAGGACCTACCTGATACAGCCTGATTGGTAACTGCTTATAGGAAATGTTGGCCATACTTGCTAACAGATTAGTGACAAGCTCTTCATGAGTCTGAAATCAAAATTGTCTGGTTATATTTATTCTGTAAAAAAAAAAAAAGGGGGGGATAATTCAATTTATCTTCCAGAACAAAAATAAAGACATTAACCTTATCCCTTCCTATATCAAAGATTTATTACACAAATATTGACATTCTGGTCCTACGTTATATTTTTCATAGACAAGTGGCACATTTCCAAAACGAATTTTATTATTAATTACAAGGAAAGAATATTAACTCAGGCTTCTCATCGGTTCATTTATTAGAATTTTTAAAAAAAATTGTAAATGAAAATAAACTGGCAAGTGATGACATAAATAAACTGGATTCTATACCAGCTCTCAAAAGTTTTAAGTTTATAGGCTACAAAAGCTGTGATGAAAATACTCACATCTCAGCTGCCAGAACTGGCAAAACACAGGAAAATGAGACTCAAAGTTCTATTTTTCTCACAAAACAATGTTTTCCCACACATTTTACAATATTATTCCTACATATATTATAACACTTGATGTAACATTTAAGTACTTGGAATCTTGTTTCCATTGATATGGATCTGTTGGTTGCACAAGATGTGTCTCATTTTCTGGAATGCTGACTTGGCCTGAGCACATCTGCTTTTTATTTCGTTGTGACATTTCCCATCAGTTGTTATAATCGTTCCTAAGTACTTGAATCTATCAACTTGTTTCAGATTTGTGCCATCGATGGTAATGCTAATTTTGGTGTTATCTTTTCATTGAGATGACTATCACTTCATTCTTCTTTTTGTTCAGGCTGAGACCTTTATTTTTACTTTCACAAACTACGATGTCCAGAAGAGCCTGTAGCTCTCCTTCACTTTTAGCAATCAGAACTGTGTCATCTGCATATCTTAAGTTGTTAAGGTTGTATTCCTGGCATGTTCTCTATATTTCTCATTATTTTTTTTCACTGTACAAGGAGAAGAGGTCAGGAGATAGAACACACCCTTGTCTCACTCCCAATTTTATGTCTTGGAATGCTCCTATTTGGTTCTCAACCCTTATTGCTGCTAATATATATTTTTGATGAGTTTCAGATCTTTCCCATCTATGTTGATGTCTTCCAGAATTCTTATAATTTCTGTGTGTCTCACTTTATCAAATACTTTACAGTAGTCTATAAAGCATAAGTATAGGTCCATCTTTACTTCTATTGATCTCTTCATCAATGTTCTTATTATATGTATGGCGTTACTTGTACCTTTTCCTTCAACAAAGCCACACTGTTCTTCAGCAATTTCTGGCTTTATTTTGCTCCTGACTCTTCTCATAACAGTACGAAGTAGGATTTTGGTAACATGGCTCATAAGTCTAATGGCTCGATGGTCTTCACATTCAACTGTACCTTGTTTCTTTGGTAGGGCAATAAAAAAATTGATTGCAAAAGGTCTGATGGGACATAGTTACTGTTATAGATGTCATTCAACAATTCTTCCTTGGTGATTTTATCTGGTCCCAGTGCTTTCTTATTTTTCATGTGTTTGATGGCTTCTTCCACTTATGCTTTTAATATGTGAGGCCCTTCATTATTTTTTCTTATTTCTATTTCACTTCTATTGTCCTCATAGAGTTCTCTAATGTATTCGCTCCTTCTTGCCATTATTTCATCTCTGCCCATGATGGTGTGTCTCTATTTCACTACATTTCTAATTTAGTCACTCCTCCTTAGCTTTGTTGTGTTTGTGTCTTATTTCTTTATTTATTTTGTCATATTCATCTTTTGTTTTATAGGTGTGTCTATGAATAAGAGAGTACAGCGAGAAATGGGGGCCATGAAGATATGGTTTACAAGAAGGATGTTGAAGGTACCATGGAAAGCCAAGAAAGCCAATGAAGAAGTCTTAAGAGAGGCTGGAGTTAAAAAGCAAATTATAGCAAAGATCAGAGGCAGACAAGCAAGATTTATAGGACAATTTCCTGAGAAGAGGAAAATTGGAACACACTGTAGCAACTGGAAAAATGTAGGGAAGAAGAGACAGGGGAAGACACAGAAAGAAGTTACTGGATGGGCTGTTAGTGTGGCTAGGAAGAAAGTCACCGGCGGATCTCATAATCAAGTCTAAAGACAGGGAATTGTAAAGAGAAATGATCGCCTACGCCACGTGCCATGGCATTTGAATTGAACTGAATATTATATCACTACTCTTGACATCTGAAATCAGTTTTCTGCTCCATCCAAAGTTAACTGACTTCACTTTCCTTGAAAAACAAATGCTTTCATCATAATCTATATCTAACATTTTTTTTGTCAGCTTTTTTAAAAAACACATCCGGTGACAAAAAGCACTAAGAAATCAAGAATCAACATACTGGCCCAAGACAAAACTGATGCTTCTGTCTGTCTTTCAGTGTGAACAATTCTGCTCCTGCTGAATTCCAACGACCTGAAAATACAATACAGTGTCTGCAGACAGCTATAACTTATACACTTGTATATTACTAGCACTTTATGAAGAATTCAAAGAATATTAAGAAGAATATTTTGGCTACACATTGTAAGAAATAACATCTTGTTGGCAGAAATGTTGGCAGAAATGCAGATGAGGCCACTGACAACAATTACTGAGGAAAGATGCTGCTCCGGATGACTGTCAAATCACTACCAAAAATAGCACTATGATGGACACCACAGGGAAACAGAATGGTAGACCAAAGAAGACACTGAGAAGAACAAGTGAGAAGATGTTGAGCAACAGAGGTCTTGGGCAAGAGCTAAAAGGAAGGCAAAGGACAGGCATTTGTGGAAAACCCTTGTGGAAGCCCCGTGTGCCTTGGGCACTTAAGGTTCAGAGAGAGATATTACTGGTACACTTTTTGGCAGGTTCAAAACAATAAGACTTCCATACAGTAAAATGTCTGAACATCACAGTAAACAAAAGCAGTTAAGACATGAGAGAAAGAAAACATTAAGAGAAAGGCTATAACCCTTATCAAAATGTCTTTAGTATGCTTTCTATTAGCAAGTTCTCCCACTGTAGTTTGTACTCTTTCTTTTATTAATATCTTTTATAATTATTATGAATTACTGAATTTTCATTCAGTAAACAGATGGTTCCAAGCTGAACTGACTTTAATTTATAATTATAAATTCCAACTATCATCATAATCATTTTCATTAGTACAAATAGCAATTTACTGAATTTTCATGAGTAAAAATGTCTCCTTCTGTTATTTATTTTCTCTACCACATTTTAGCTCTCCTTTAACATGATTTAAAATCATTACAGCCAAGCCCTAAGAGTATAAAACATCACTTATTTCTCACAGCCAGGTCAGTGTTTCAAGTCTGGCTGGAGACCAGTCCCAGTCACCCAGTTATAGAAATGGTAACTTGGAACTGAGAAAGAAAAGCCAGACTGCCATGTTGCTGATCATGTCATCTTGTCAATGCTGACAGGCCAAGGTGAACATGGGCACTAACACCAGATCCCTGGATACCTCTATGGCACGACAGGTTATCATTTTTTTTTCTTCTGTAGAACATGTTATGCTATATCTCTGTATGAAACATAAACATGTAGATATAGCAGTTAAACAGAAAACATGTTCCCTTACAGTTCTATATCAAACAGAAACATGGAAATCTGGTCATAAAATAAAAAAACATGTTCCCCTACAGCTCTATATCAAACAGAAACATGAAATCTGGCAGTAAAATAGAAAACATGTTCCACTTACAGTTCTATATCAAACAGAAACATGGAAATCTGGCAGTAAAATAGAAAACATGTTCCCTTACAGTTCTATATCAAACAGAAACATGGAAATCTGGCAGTAAAATAGAAAACATGTTCCCCTACAGTTCTATATCAAACAGAAACATGGAGATATGGCAGTAAAATGGAAACCATGTTAAAAAATTCAGACAACAAAACACTGAATAGAATATTGGGAATAACTTTTTAAAAAAAACCCTGGAAATATAAGAGGAGATCTGGATACTTACATAAGCCGTATAAAACTAAAAATGTGAAATGGATTGGTCAGATATAAAACAATATAAAGAAAAAAAAATACATAGCCAAAACAAGCAATGGCCTGGACTCCACCTGGTTTAACCAAGCTCAGACAGAACTCTGATATGCAGAATGCAGAAACATGCAAGGCAGTGCTGGAACATGATTCTGGCCCCTGCCTTTGGTGTCTCTGGTCATGAAGAATTATAATGATGGTAATGGTGCTGGTGGTGGTGGAGGTGCTGGCAACCTGAATACTGCTTTTATGGAGACTGGTTCAAGTGCTCTAAACCAGGATCATCTGCCACTCAAGTAAATAAGCAACACTAAGATAACATCCCAGTTGTAGGAAAAGTGAGAATCTGGCTAAAGAGGTTAAAGGTATCAGCTAAAAACAAAGAACTAGATAGAGAGCTAAGATAAGACAATACAAGAACAATATAGGACCATAGTACATGATAGATATAATGCTATAGAGAAGATTGAAACAATTGATGAGCAATGGAATATGCTCAGAGACTCTATTCAGCAAACATCTATTGAAATCCTACCTCCAAATAAAAGATATGCTAAACAGGGGTGAATGACAGAAGAAATTTTGCAACTAATGGATCGGAGAAGTCTTAAGGAAGATAAAGATGAATATGACAAAATAAATAAAGAAATAAGATGCAAATGCAATAAAACTAAGGAGGAGTGGCTAAATAAGAAATGTAGTGAAATAGCTTGAAGAAGATCAGGTAGTAAAGAGGATTAAAGAGAGAAAACTTAAATATTTTGGACACATTAAACGTCATGACAATTTAGAGAAGACCGTATTGGAAGGATACATAATGGGAAAAAGAAAGAGAGGAATACCAAAACAAAGATGGCTGCAAGACATCGTTGAGGATCTGCAAATGGATGTAGCAGCGGCAGGCCATCTTGCTCACAACCGAGAGGCCTACAGGAGTGCTGTTTGGGAGGCAAAGTTCTGCAAGGGACAAGCAAATGAAAGAATGAGTGAAAAAGAGACACACCATCATGGAAACACAAGAGATATGTACAAACAAATAAAGGAGTTAACAAACAAAAAGAGATATCACAAGACTGGTTGCCTGAAGTCAAAGGATGCAATAATGGGCAGAGATGAAATAACGGCAAGAAGGAGCGAATACATTAGAGAACTCTTAGAGGACAGTAGAAGCGAAATAGATATACAAAATAATAATGAAGGGCCTCGCATATTAAAAGCAGATGTAGAAGAAGCCATCAAACACATGAAGAACAACAAAGCACCAGGACCAGATAAAATCACTAAGGAAGAATTGGAAGCATTAGGAGAGCTTGGCATAGAAATAATTACCAGATTGTTGAATGACATCTATAACAGTAACTTTGTCCCATCAGACCTTTTGCAATCAATTTTTTCATTGCCCTACCAAAGAAACAAGGTACAGTTGAATGTGAAGACCATCGAACCATTAGTCTTATGAGCCATGTTACCAAAATCCTACTTCGTACTGTTATGAGAAGAGTCAGGAGCAAAATAAAACCAGAAATTGCTGAAAAACAGTGTGGCTTTGTTGAAGGAAAAGGTACAAGTAACACCATATATATAATAAGAACACTGATAGAGAGATCAATAGAAGTAAAGATGGACCTATACTTATGCTTCATAGACTACTGTAAAGTATTTGATAAAGTGAGACACACAGAAATTGTAAGAATTCTGGAAGACATCAACATAGATGGGAAAGATCTGAAACTCATCAAAAATATATACTGGCAGCAATCAGCAGCAATAAGGGTTGAGAACCAAATAGGAGCATTCCAAGACATAAAATTGGGAGCGAGACAAGGGTGTGTTCTATCTCCTGACCTCTTCTCCTTGTACAGTGAAAAAAAATAATGAGAAATATAGAGAACATGCCAGGAATATCAGTTGGCGGGTACAACCTTAACAACTTAAGATATGCAGATGACACAGTTCTGATTGCTAAAAGTGAAGGAGAGCTACAGGCTCTTCTGGACATCGTAGTTTGTGAAAGTAAAAATAAAGGTCTCAGCCTGAACAAAAAGAAGACTGAAGTGATAGTCATCTCAATGAAAAGATAACACCAAAATTAGCATTACCATCGATGGCACAAATCTGAAACAAGTTGATAGATTCAAGTACTTAGGAACGATTATAACAACTGATGGGAAATGCCACAACGAAATAAAAAGCAGATGTGCTCAGGCCAAGTCAGCATTCTAGAAAATGAGAAACATCTTGTGCAACCAACAGATCCATATCAATGGAAACAAGATTCCGAGTACTTAAATGTTATATCGAGCCAATTTTGTTTCATGGGTGTGAAGCATGGTCTATGAATAAGAGAGTACAACAAGAAATGGAGGCCATGGAGATGTGGTTTATAAGAAGGGATGTTGAAGGTACCATGGACAGCCAAGAAACCAATGAATACGTCTTAAGAGAGGCTGGAGTTAAAAAGCAAATTATAGCAAAGACAGAGTCAGACAAGCGAGATTTATAGGACATTTCTTTGAAGAGAGTTCAAGAGTATGTGAAACCGCCCAGAGGTAAACGGGTGGATCCGCAAAGTCGGCCCGCGGAATTCAGCGCGGTGCGCTGCTGCTGGCAAGATTCTTCAACTGCCGTGCGTGGAGCGGTGCTCCTCCCGGCTAATGAAGAAAGGTGCAAATGGGGTTGCTGCGCGCACCACTGCAGAAAATGTGGTAGAAAATATAAAGCGACGCAAACAGTCAAATCACGGCACCTCTGGTCTGGAGGTCGCCCATGTCCTGAGTGCAGTCATATCGGGTGAAATGCATGAATCGGCTTAACTCAGAGGTTAAGACACTGCTGGAGAGACTCTTCGAATGCCACGCGTGGAGTGAAGCTCCTCCCGGTCAAGGAAGAAACTGCGGAAAAAGAAATAAGGGTTGCAGTGCGGCACCGATGTGAAAAGGTGAAAAGGTGAAGGAAAGAATAAAGTGAAATTTAATCGGTATGTCCAGTAGTATCGCTATGAGAGCTACACATACTACGGCACCTGCCCTGAGGTCGGCCACGTCCGAAATACACCTACACTGGTGAAATATGACTAAACCGGCACACACCAGGGGTGAAACTTGATGGCCAGGCATGTCACGCCACCTCCGCTCTAGAGGTCGGTCACCCCGATGTACACCCATACTGGTGAAATATGCCTAAACCGGCTCATACCAAGGGTGAAACTTGAAAGCTAAGCATGTCTAGGTATCTCTGCTCTAGAGGTCGGTCACGTCCCAAACACACCCATAATGGGATAATATGCCTAAACCAGCTCAACCCAGGGGTGGAAGTCACTAATGGCGAGGATTTGTCCTCCTGGACAAAAGCTCCATTCTGGTCACAACTAGGAAGGGTAGCGGCCACAACCACAAAATGCTGAAGTCGGAGACACTGGACCAGGGCAGTCTAGATAGGCAACCACCTCTCACCCGGCGGGGATGTATGCGTATCCTAATCACGCTGAGGTTTTCCTGTGAGAAAGTTCAACACTGGGCTGGATGGGCAACCACCTCTCACCCGGCGATGATACACGGGTATCTCAAAACACGTCGAGGTTTTCCGGTGAGAAAGTCCAACTCTGGCCTGGGTGGGCTACCACCTCTCACTCAGCGGGGATATACTGATATCCAAAACACGTTGAGGTCTTCCAGTGAGAAAGTCCAACTCTAGACTAAACTGGTGCAACGAAAACCACGGTGTTACGCAATCCCACTTCTGAGACCCACCAAGAATACAGGCTCAAGCACTGAGATACTCTGAACATCTTGTGGTCCTCTCAGGGATCTCGTGTGGTCCTTTCGGGGTCCACAAGGGGGAACACAGGACTTAACGAGGACCACAGGAGTAAATTCAGTAGGATCACAGGGCGGTCTTGGTGGTAGAAGCAAATGAAGAAAAAGAAGAAGAACAAGATAGGACATTTCCTGAGAAGAGGAAAACTGGAACACACTGTGGCAACTGCAAAAACTGAGGGAAGAAGAGACAGAGGAAGACAGAGAGAGAAGTTACTGGGTGGGCTGTCAGTGTGGCTAGGAAGAAAGTCACCGGCGGATCTCATAACCAAATCTAAAGACAGGGAATTGTAGAGAGAAATGATTGCCCACGCCATGCTGCATGGCACTTGAATTGAAGATAACATTGCTTAACCCATAGCTAATATTATATATAACAGTAAACATACTTGTAACAGTGGCATAAAAATGTTCTTATGCCCGAACCATTTTTTAAAGTGCCAGATCCAAAACAAGCTGTAAAGTCTATAAGTTTAAGCACCGAGATTAAGTCTGCCCCAAAATGTCAACCTGGCATGTTTGATTTTCACACCATATAACAGTCACAAGAAACAGCAATAAACATTTGTACAGCTGCCACACAAGGTGGTTCAGAGCTCAATACTTCCTACCTACCAGATTTCTGCCACAAAGCATCTCGTGCAAGAGTGGTCATTGCTATCTTCTGCCCCCCAATGGCTTGCATCTCCTGATCCACAAGTCGGGTCAGTTTCTCCAGGGCGCGAAGTCCCAGCGGCAGAAGATGAAAGCCCCCAGCATAGCTTTGAGCTATGATATCATTATACAACATCAGCTGTGAAGTTCAGCAAAAAGTTAAATACTTGTCTACGTGGGTGTACATGCATCTGTATTGTGTGCTTGACTGACTGACTGACTGAACTTAATTCACAAAGGATGAAGAACTGGGCACAAAGGTTGATCTGACATTCTGCCTTTTCCCACACAAATTTTTCTCTACTCCATACATTCTACATCAGACAGTACAAATATGCTATGCCTATGAAAAAAACACACTAAGACTGAAATAACAAAGCTGAAATGACAAACTTGTTACATTTCGCTCTTACCCCCATGCTCATACAGGAAATAACTACATACATGCAACAAAGTTACTCTTGCAGTCTTGAATATTAACTCTTTCCCTGCCACAGGAAAAAAACACGGATATTCCACTTCTGCCAGATTAAAAGCATGGGTTTTGATATGTATAGTGGGTATGTAACAAAGTATTTCCATGTTAAAAGTATATGTATTATGCATCAAAATTAAATGTATGAAGATTTTATAAATGCAGAGTTTTTTTTTAGGAAAACTGAAATATGAGAACACTTTTAGCTGATGATTTTATCCTACCTACCGTCGGCTGAGTCTAGATCTATCTACTTACCATCGGATAAGTATAGATCTGCATGATCTTGTCTTGTGATGATATGTGGTTTGCTCACTAAAAATAATGTCTGAAATAACCTTCTAACTACTTCTCCAGTCCATTTAATAAGTCTAGATCTACCTGGGGTACATTCAAGAACAGTGCTCTGGTCATAGGGCATGTCCGTATGCCTATCTACATCACAAAAAATTGAAAATTCTCAATGAAAACATTGAATTTCACACTCGTTGCTAACCACACTTCGAAGGTGATGAATAGGGTCACTGGACATGCACAAATAAATGTTTACAATAATAAGTTACACTGGTTACTTTCACTTTGTCAATGAAACAAAACACAGTGCCTTAGAGGGCTGTACAAGTGGCACACGTAGACTGGAAGCAGTCGTAAAGGGCTGTGTGCCAGGGAAGAGTTAATGAATATCTGCCGAACTACTATGCTGTAGGAGAATTCAGTATAAAATCATATCTTCACATTCAGTGCTTGCATTAAGAGTCTAAAGTAATGTAAAAAGTTATGAACAGACAGATTAGCAGGCAGACAGAACAATCTTTAATATGAAAGGGCAGAGTCAGAGAGACAGATATAACAGATAAACTTATTTTCAAAAAGTGAAGAACTGGGCATGCAGGCTCATTATAATACACAAGTATGTAACAGTTATGTATGAATTCTTTTTTTCTGAGAGAGAACAAACAGTCAACATTCACCTGCTTCATAACTGTCCTCTAACATGAAAAGAACCAACATTGTTTTACACATTTCACTGTGAACAAAAATATCTTAAAATGTTTTTTTTTAATAAAATAATTCTACTGTGACTATATGTATATGTGATAGTAATAATATCACCAGTGACCTTAAGTATCCGTTCTTATAAATATTACTTACATTATAAATATTATTACACTTTACTATGCTTCACAATTAACCTTCACCTTGTGACTATTGCAGGTCAACCCAGCCTCATGATCAAGATGATCAGATTTAGCTTTAGGCTGAAGCTTTCCAAAATTCTGGAAAAGACGACTCACATAACGTCTATGACAGAAAGAGCCCATTTCTCCTTGCACTGCCAAAAAAGTAGAAATGTCAAGATAAAAGTGCATCATAACAGTATCTAAAAAAACTCATGAATTTCTTTGGTCAGTGTTGGCAGATCTTGCACAGCTATGCAAATCAGTGCTCAGAGCATATTTAGACAAAGTCTAAATAAAATGAAATGTAGCAAATTTCTAACCCAACCCATATTTTTAAACTATAGAGCAACCTTCTTTCTTTCTACCAAAATTTCTTGTCCATGTTTATTCTGGCAGAGCATGGAAATTAATTCAGTAGTTCATTCATTCACTCATTCATTTGCATGTCCCTTGCAGAACTTTGCCTCTCTAACAGCACTACTCCTGTAGGCCTCTCAGTTGTGAGCAAGGTGGCCTGCTGCTGATGCATCAATTCAGTAGTGAAAGAGTTAAATCATTAAAAAATGGCAAGAAACATTTTAAAATGCCCATGAATTGTGTCCTATGTACCAGGGAGTGCCCATGAATTGTGCCTCATGTGCCAGGGAGTGCCCATGAATTGTGCACTATGTAACTGAGTGCCCATGAATTGTGCCATATGTGCCAGGGAGTACCCATGAATTGTCCCTCATGTGCCAGTGATTACCCATGAATTGTGCCCTATGTAACGGAGTGCCCATGAATTGTGCACTATGTAATGGAGTGTCCATGAATTGTGCACTATGTGCCAGTGAGTACACATGAATTGTGCCTCATGTGCCAGGTAGTACCCATGAATTGTGCCCTATGTAACGGAGTGCCCATGAATTGTGCCTCATGTGCCAGTGAGTGCCCATGAATTGTGCCTCATGTGCCAGTGAGTGCCCATGAATTGTGCCTCATGTGCCAGTGAGCGCCCATGAAATGTGCACTATGTGCCAGGGAGTACCCATGAATTGTGCACTATGTGCCAGGGAGTGCCCATGAATTGTGCCCTATGTGCCAGTGAGTACCCATGAATTGTGCCCTATGTGCCAAGGAGTGGTATAGGCCAGGACAATGTTAAGAGAGGCCAAATTAGTAGGTATAAAATCCTTTGATGTGGTTGAAAAGTGCATCTAAAAAAAGAAAACTTAGCGGACTACCATGCGAGCCCTATGAGCTGTTTAACGGCACAGGAAGGATGTTAGATGTTGCTGAATATGATAGTGGCCATCTATCCATAACTCACTGTTTGAATCTGGGTTAGTGAACCACAGCTGACCAGGATCAACATGATGTCACTGGTATCACAGCTTTACTTGCAGTGCTTCGTGTACAGTTGTATATATTAATTATTGTATTTTAGCTCAGGCGCGCGTAGATAAGAGCGAGGGCTAATCATTTTTTCCAGTAACAACTGCAGAACTCACCTGCACAAGTCGAATTAAGCTGGTCAATAAACCACAAAAATAGTCAAAACACAGGTCTGGCCGGCTCAGAGCATGTGTTACTTTCGACATTCAGAAAATTAAAAAGTTGAACTCTTGCGTTCCGTTGCCAGTAAAATGCTGCAAATACAAAGAGAGCGTCTTCTGTGACCAAAAAAGATCCTGCGCCCGCCCCCTCCCCCTCCAAAAAAAAAACCTTATCAAATCACTTGTCATGATCGGTTATATTAATTAATTAAACCATATTAATTAACCATATTAATTAATTAAACCATATACACTTTATTATATATAAACCATATTAATTCAGTGTATCTTATATCTTATATCTTATATCCTTCCCGTGCCGTTAGACGTCACATAGGGCTCGCAAAGTAGTTCGCCAATTTTTCCTGTCTTCGGCGAGTCTTTCAACCTCATCAAAGGATTTTATGCCTGTTAACTTGGCCTCTCTTAATAATGTTCTCTTCAGAGTTTCACGCGGTCTGCCCCTTTTTCTTCGGCCTGTTGTGCTCCACTTGATAGCTTGTTTTGGGATTCTCTGCTCATTTCTTCTCATCAAGTGGCCAACATATGTCCATCTCCTTTTCCTGATCACCCGTGAGACTGGTTGTTGTTCAGTCATCTGTCTTATCTCTGCATTGTTCTTGAATTCATTCCACTTGATGCCGAGTATTTTCCTTAGGCATTTGTTTTCAAAAGAGTCTAATTTCTTTTCTATTTCTTTAGTTGTTTTCCAGCTTTCGCATGCATAAATGAGGGTGGATATTACATTTGAATTGAATAGTCTTAACTTGGTTTTTGTGCTTATAACTTTTGAATTCCATATGTTCTCAAGATTCTTGAAGATTGATGCTGCTTTTGAAATTCTGATCCTAACTTCCTTTCTAGTGTCACCATCCTGGTCTATGTAGCTGCCAAGGTATGCAAATTGATTGACTTCTTCAATATCTGTCCCTTCTATGTGTATTTTTCCATTTTGATTGATGGGAATTTTCATTATTTTTGTTTTGTCCTTGTTAATTTCAAGTCCTATTTTGCTAGCCAGTGAAGATAGGCTATCTGTTTTTTCTTGCATGGAATTCACATTATGACTGATAAGAGTTATGTCATCAGCAAAATCAAGATCTTCTAGTTGGGTCCCATGTACCCAGTCAATACCTGTGTTACCTGTGCAGCATTTTTTCATTATGAAGTCTATTGTAATCCCAAAAAGTAAAGGAGACAGTATACATCCTTGTTTCACGCCTGTTTCAATCTGGAACCATTCACTCATCCCTTCTTCTGTCTTGACTGCACAACCATATCCATTGTATAAGTCCTTAATGATGTTGACAATTTTAGATGGTATTCCATATAGACATAAAATTCTCCATAATGAATCTCTGTGTATGCTATCAAATGCCTTCTTAAAATCTATGAAATTCAGTATTAATGGTTTCTGCTTTTCAATATGTTCTTCAAGTATTATTCTGAGAGTAAAGATCTGGTCGAGACAGCTTCTCCCTTTTCGAAATCCTGCTTGTTCTTCTCTCATTGCAGTATCCACTATATCTTTGAGTCTATTCAAAATGACCTTGCAAAATACTTTTGACACAACTGATATTAAGGTTACTCCTCTCCAGTTGTTACAGTCACTAAGGTTGCCCTTTTTTGGTATTTTCACAATGATTCCCTTCTTCCAATTAGAAATTATTCAGTGTATATTCTCCTCTTTTTACATCTTACATCCTTCCAGTGCCGTTAAACGTCACACTGGGCTGACATGGTAGTTTTCCTGTTTTCGGCGAGCTTTTTAACACCGTCAAGGGATTTTGTGCCTACTAATTTGGTCACTCTTAACAATGTCCTCTTTAGAGTTTCGTGTGGTCGGCCTATTTTTCTTCGGTTTGTTGAGTTCCACTTGGTAGCTTGTTTTGGGATTCTGTGATTGTTTCTTCTCATCACGTGACTGATGTCCATCTCTTTTTTTTCTGATCACCCATGAGACAGGTTGTTGTTTGTTTATCTGTCTTATCTCTGCGTTGTTCTTGAATTCGTTCCAATTTATATTTTGCTTAGGCATTTGTTTTCAAATTTGTTGTTTATTTCTTGTTGTTTTCCAGTTTTCGGGTGGATATTACAATTGAATTGAATAATCTTAATCTTGGTTTTTGTCATTATAACTTTTGAGTGTCACATGTCCTCAATATTCTTGAATATTGAAAGTGCTAACACACTTTAACATCCAAGAAGACTTTATACATGGACATCACTTGATGGGAAAACCAAGAATCAAACAGGAAACTCTCTACCGTAGAGAGCGGAACAACAACACAACTCCTTCAGATCATCAGAGGAAGTACCCCCCCCCCCTCAGACAAGTGTTTCAGCCCTTTAAACTCCTGACACTCTAATTGGGGGGGGGGGGTGGGCCCCTCTGGGTCATGACTCCCAGAGGTCTTGTTGCTTTTTTTTTCCAGTTGGCACTGCACTTTTTGAAGTGCGTCTTTAGCGATTTAGCTACGGAGGACTGGTATTGGTTGTGGCAAATGAAATTACTTATGTTCCCAATGCTTGTTTCGCATACTCCACAGCCAGCATGAGGCGTTTTCTGCTGTTTCTGAAAGGCTTCTCAATGCCCTTGCTCTTACTTGTCCCTTTATGTCCAGTTGCTTACATAGGTCATGTGCTGATGTTGTTACGAATCATCTTGCTCCCATTTCTACAGATATCACTTTTGCCTTGATTCCTGCCCCCTGCCTCAGTTGCTTGACCAGATCATTGTACTTCTCCAATTTGAATAAATGCTGTTCCTCTATTCTAGTTTCGTATGGGACCGTAAGCTCGATCATTATTAATTCCTGTTTTTCTGTGGAGTACACTACAATGTCTGGTCGCATTCCTATGTTCTTGATGGCAGTCGGGTATTCTCTTCTTTCTGGAAGGTCCGCTGCCACTTCCCAGTCATTTGTACCATCTAGCAGTGATGGTAAGGGAATGTCCCTGATTTCAATATTTGATGTCGTACCAGCACCTATGAAGTATTTAGGTGGGACCTCAACTCTTTACATTTTAGTGCAAAGAAGGTAGAGATAAGTATAATATCAGCAAAAAACATTACCAGGTGCCGATTGTGACACGGACCATGAGTTATTAATAGCAGACATGAAGATAAAGATAAAAAAAGACAGTTAGGGGATCAAGACAACTCCGCTTTGATCTTACAAAAATACCAGAACAATACGGTTTAGAAGTGACGAACCGTTTCGAAATCCTAATGGCTGTACAGGAGGAGATGACACCAGAGTTTAGTCCTCTTTACATGCAAGTAAAAACTTGAATATTTTGGACACGATAATCTAGAGAAGACTGTCTTGGAAGGGCACATAATGGAAAAAAGAAAGAGTTGAAGACCAAGGCGAAGATGGATGCAAGGTATCGTTGATAATTTGTAAATGGATGCATCTGCAGCAGGGCATCTTGCTTACAACTTCGAGGCCTGTTAGGGAGGCGAAGTTCCGCACGAGATATGCAAATGACTGACTGAACTTCCTTTCTAGTGTCACCATCCTGGTCTATGTAGCTGTGCTCCTCGCCCCCCAAAATAAAAATAATACGGATCATTGTTTTTAATCAACCATCAAAAATTTCCTGTAGTGTTGCCCTGCACACCGGAAGTGCAACAAGCCGTTGCTAAGGTCGAGTTTCAAAGAGAGGAAACTGGCCGTGGCCAGGATTTGGGTTTGTCTTTATTATTATTTGTTGTTGTTTTTAACTAAGACCAGGTGATGTGTTATATTTAGTCGAAATGCCATAGTCCAAATACTCAGTGATTAACTATGTCACAGTTTTTCACAAGCATTGATCACATTTAGTTTTCTCCAATGAAAGGTACAAAATCAGATTCCGGTTTCACTGCATTCAGGACAGCACCATATATACTCCAGCGCATGCAGCAGCATCAATCTAAGACCATGTCTGCTAATAGTTCCTATCAAGTGTTGGTTCTTTACGTTGCGTTTTCTGCGACACAGTTCAGATTTCCTACTAGCACCCATAATTTATCATAGCTTCTGCAATCGCTTCACAATTACATTGTTCGTCTATTCCCGCTCTTCATTTTCCCGCATTCTTTCCGATACAACCTTATCATTGTCATTTGAAGATCATTGTGAATAATGGCATGAACAAGTTCCTGTGAAATTCCCAACTCAGTAGCAATGTACCGCTCAGTTAATCGTCCTTCCTCCATTATGTCATGGATTCTGCCGGTGATTTCATCGGTGGTTACTGTTCTTGGTCTTCCTGGATGGGGATCATCTTCCAGACTCTCTCTACCATGTTTGAATTGAGCTGCCCATTACTTCACTGTGCTGTAAGAAGGGGCACTCTCTCCTAGAGTCTCTACCATATCCTCATGGATCTCCTTCAATGATAAGCCCTTGATGCAGAGGTAACGAATGACTGCTTGATGAGAAATATCCATTTTCTCAATTTCTGCCACCCCTTACTACTTCAGTAGTCTGTAAAAAAATTGGTTGCAGTTAATTTCTTGAAACTTGGTGTTTAATCTTACATTAACCTGATCTTACATTAACCTGATCTACAAATGCACCTAATATCAAGTGTGTGTTTTAAGTATTTGCACCTTAGATCTCGAATTTATCAATAAATCCTCATATGTATGTGTTCAGAATTCATGGATGATAATCCTTCCTGACTAACTAACTATGCTGTCAGTTTTAGTTCCAAAAGCCTACATATTTGTTGAAAACTGTTTTATAGAAGAAAACATAGTACAAAAATTAATAAGAAAATATTTTCTCACTATACCATTTGTTCTACAGATGAGCAAAGTGCATATGTAAACAAGAAAGTATTTCAGATAAAGTGTTGTTTTAAGTTGTTCTCTATCTCAAAAGTATTCCGTAGGCTATTACTGCGGCAGAGAGATATCCACTCGAACTTTGCTAGATTCACTTTTAGCATACTTGATATAATTTAAATTAATAAACATTTCATCAAGAGTAATAGCTACTTCAATTTTTTTTAAAATGATGAAATGAGCTGTTGTCTTATACAAAATTAGAATTTATAAATGCAGACTTAGAAGGACTACTTTGATTCATATGGAGGATCGTTGGAAGACACTGATCAGTAAAACTGATAAATACAATACTTAAATTCACTGTAAAATACAGATAATGTAGCTTAAAAAATAAAACAAGTAAATAGCAAGTGCCAGACCAAAGGAGTAATAAGATCCTGGTGGGGTATCATAATTAGGAAAAAAAGGATCAAGGAATGGAAATTTAAATAAATTTGTATATGAGAACATAACATATAAAGCAGATTGAATTCTGAATGGTTCTAGACCCCAATCAACTTGCTCATAAAACTTGCATGAACCACTGTATAAGGTTATATTTGTTGAGAAATTCAGTTGATTGGAATATAGATACATTACAGAACAGAAAAAGGCAACAAACTGGTATAAATGGACAATAATAAAGAAATCTTTTGTGAACATTTGAAGATACAGGTGCAAGAAAAGAGAACAGAAGTTGCCAAGTACCAATAAAATTCCATGAACCATATTACAGCAATTATGACAGTGCTCAGAGACAAGGGATGCACATGGAAGGAAGCAGAGAATAATTCCAAGAACAGGGATGACCGGAGAGCCTTTATCCGTGGCCTGTACTCTCAAGGGAGTGAAAGGCAATGATAATGATGATGATGATGACGACGACGACAACGACGACGATGATGATGATGCAAGAAAGAAAACAAGTTTGGTTCTGATTTTTTTTTTAATTGGAGGTTAACTGCTTTTGTAGCTTAAATAAGAATTAATTCAATGATCTGAATTGTTGCTTTATTACCCACAGTTATAGCTGCTGAAAATGTCGATCGCCATTGCCCATGCTCGACACATTTTTGGCTTGAAGCCTGGGGTGGCTGGAAATATCTGCTTTCATGATGAGCAGACAGTTGTGTATCCAGCTGGTGCCAACTGCATTCTCTATAATATTGATCAGAAGTCACAGAAGTTCATTCCAGGTACAAAGTTGCACATAATGTTGCAGTTGAAGCTAACATTTTAAAATCTTGTTATTATGTGTATGCTTTTGTATTTATTTCCAAAACAGAGATAAGTTTGTTTGTCATCTCTGTACTGTTTCTATCTCCAGTGGAGTTGATTTATGACACATTATTGATAAATTTCTTACTCAAGGCCATTCATCAATTTCTCATTTGGGCAATTCATCAGTTTCTCACTTGAGACAATTCATCAGTGTCTCACTTGGGGAAACTCATTAATTTCTCACTTGGGACAATTCATCAGTTTCTAGAATTGGGCTTTTCATCAATTTCTCACTTGGGAGCCTTTCATCAATTTGTCACTTGAGGCAACTCATCAGTTTCTCACTTTGAGTCCTTCTTCAATTTCTTGCTTGACACCATTCATCAGTTTCTCACTTGGGGCTATCTTTCTTGATAGCTATGTTATCTAAATGTGTGTGTTCATGAGGGCTTGATTTCTGATAAGAGAATTTCTGATCTTATTAGATTTTGTTTTCGCACCAAGTATCATGAGATAAGATAGCATGCGAAGAAAGTGTGTTTTCACAAGCATCCTTTTTTTCTTAAGTGACATTCAGTGGCTAAGTCTTTAGTGCACAGTCCTCTTGTGGCCAGATAACTGTTCATTTTGTTATTCAAAAGTGAGTCAGTATCTTCAGAATCCCCTACTTTGATTATTTTCACACAAAACTGCTTAAACTTCAGTAATTGATTATTGTTCATCATTTCAGTGCTTTTTAAAAAATTTTTTAGCATACATGAAAATCCTAAATAGTGATCTCAAATTGATGACAAATAGTTTGTTTGCAATTTTTGTAAAGAGCACATACTGCAGTTCTGTCCCCTCTGGCAAGAGGGGCAACTCCAGCTCTGGTTACAGGTGCCACAAAGAAAGATAACCTGTGGAGCCCAAAGCATGATCTCCAAAAGATGATGCATTTTTTTCAGACAATAGACATCTAAGGCATGGAATGCAGAAGAAGAAGAGGAAGAGGAAAAGGAAGAAGAAGAATTAGAGGAAGAAAGAAGAGGAAAAAGAAGAAGATTCTCAACATTTCAGGGAGTGTAATTGTTTCATCCCTGGAGTTTTTGTTTCCCATTAAATTCTTGACAGATTACAGTTGCTATCTCAAGACAAAGCCTTATGTGGAAATCTCACTGTGATATAGGCCACAAGCAGTCGAGTGTGTTTTTAAAAATACTGATGATCAAAGGCAGAAGTAAAAATAAATAGCATGAAAGGGACACTTTAAATGGAAGATATAATTTGAGTTATCATAAAATTTCCCTCACAAGTAACTCTTTTTATGAAGTATTGAATTAATGAGGGAAATTAAAAGGAGGACATTTATCGCTCTTCAAAAAGTAAAACAATTAAAGAAGCTGTGGAGAGGAACAGACAGAGCTGCAAAAATAAGATTTTTAAGGGCATGTATCTTTCCCATCGCAACATATGCCTGTGAGACCTGGACACTTAACAAAACAGCTGAGAAACACATAAATGCCTTTGAATGTAAATGCTACAGAAGAATTCTTCTAATATCATGGACACAAAAAAAGGAACAAATATACCCATACTACATGAACTTAATATTGAAGAAGGCTGGCTAGTAAATAGGATTAAACAGAGAAAACTTAAATATCCTGGACACATTAAACGTCATGATAATTTAGAGAAGACCATCTTAGAAGGTTACATAACGGGATAAAGAAAGAGAGGAAGACCAAGGCGAAGGTGGGTGCAAGACATCGTTGATAATCTGCAGATTGATGCATCAGCAGCAGGGCATCTTGCTTACAACCAAGAGGCCTACAGGAAAGCTGTTAGGAAGACAAAATTCCACAAGGGACATGCAAATGGCTGACTGACTGATTGAATTAATATTGAGAAATTTCCATTCAAAACATCAGTGTATGTTTTGTTATTTTTTTCCTTTAGGCACAGACAGAAGTGAAGGAATGACAGCTCTGGCAGTTAGTCCAAATCGCAGGTATGTGGCTATTGCTGAAAAAGGAGAAAGGCCAACAGTCACAATTTATGACCTACATTCACTGCGTAAGAAGAAAGTGCTGAGCTCAAGTGAGGTGCAGTCAGCAGAGTATGTGTACCTGGCATTCTCTCCTGATTCCAAGTACCTGATCACTCAGGGAGGAAGGCCAGACTGGGTGCTGATATACTGGACATGGGAAAAATCCAAGGTCATGGCCTCAACAAAAGCATCCAATCCCCAGAACCTAAACTCAGAGGTGTATCAGGTAATCAGAATATTTTTTTTTAATTGTCGGTAATGGTTTCTCACAAAAAAAAAAAAATTTTTTTAAGCGTGATTTTATATCAGACAGAGACAAAATTAATTGATACAACATTTATATGCATGAAGATGTATGAAAAGAGACGCTATCGACATTCAAGGACAAAATTATTTTTTTTTTTTTTTAGTAATTCAGTTTATAATAGTCATTCAGTTTTAAGGCACACTTAACCACGAACTACAGTTTTTAAATCATGAAGGCAACAAAGATGTGGTTTCTCAGGAGAATATTAAGAATAATTTAGACATCTAAGATAATTAATGAAGAATGTTTAACAGAAGCCAGTTAAGAAAATAACTTATTTCATTTAAGCATAAGAAAAAATAAAAGCAACACAGTGAACATTTTAACAAAACAAAAAAATAAACTGGAAGAGAAGCAGCGGAAGACCAAAAGAAGACAGTGAACACTGGCACGAAAGTAAATTGGGAAAAGTAAAACAAAAGTTGGTCAAGACTAACTGAGATATATAATCTGCCATGTCAACTGGCATGGCACTAAAAAGACGAGGGCAGCTTACGCACTAACGTACAAACAACTTACCTTATTTCCCTCTGTATGAGATGCCTCAGTATATAAGCTGCATCTGTAATTTAGCAAGAAGTATTTGAAAAAAAAAAAAACCATACATTGTCCATGAACTTTAAAGGCCACACCTTAATACTATTTTGGTGTAACTGCAGTGTTTGAGCTGGGCATTTTTAACAAATTGCCATTGTTTTAATATTTGTCTCTGTGATCCTTTTGATTATAATGCTGAGGAACAGGTTCACATGCCTTGTTAGAGATGTCATTGAGCTGTTGGCAAAATCGATCCCCTAATCATAAGCCAGTCTCTCTAGCATACATCATATTACAATGATTCTGAATTATCACACATATGATGCTATGGGATATGGAAGTGAAGCCATCATGAATGGATACCGTGGATTTTGGAAATGCTGCCTGGCTAGTTTCAGCAATGTAGGGGGCAAGTGTTATGCCTGTGGCAACCACAGTGTCTTGTCTGGTGCCAGTAAAGGATGTGTCGACCAGTCTGAGACGGTTTCATACTAGCAAGTCCTTTAAGTTCTTGTCCCATCTATATGCTAGTGGGGGGGGGGGGGTTTCAGTAAATGCCACAATAAGTTACTTTTCTGTTTCACTAGGTCAGCTTCAATCCTCAAGATAACACACAGCTCTGTGCAGTTGGTAACACAGTTTTCAGGTACTTCCGCTACAGCGAAGGAAACCTCAGACCTTTCAACTTCCAGAAGTCCGAGCCACAAAATTATTTGTGTCATGCCTGGATTTCAGAAGAGAGGATCATTGTTGGCACAGATAAGGGTCATCTGTTGTTGTTTGAGACAGGAGAGATCAAGTACGAGATAAATCTTGTTTCTTTAGGAGAAAGGTTAGTTTTATTAATTTTTTGCTAATTCAGAGTAGTCTACCCCTTTAGGTGTGTCCACAGGTGGACAATGATGAGAAACTCCTCAGAGTTATTAGTCGGCCACATGAATCTCTAAAAACTGATAGTGGAGCATTACAGGCTCTGCTTCTGTGCATCTTTCTCTTAGTGCTTCTGATGCACTGCTATGTTGTAAGAGTCATTATGAAACATTATTTTTTATGCTATTATTATAAACCTGCTATTGTTTAAAGTATTTGATGTATGCTATTTCAATTTATTTTAGGTTTTCATAAAACAAATTTTACATACATCAAATGATGCTTGGAAATAAAAGAAATTTTAAAAAAATTACTCTGGATATGGATAGGGCGTGTAATGAGATGGTAGCCTACAGACATCATGGGCATAATGTTTGAGGAAACCTTCAAGAAAAATATGAGTAAACTTAGAAATACTTGAAGCAGGAAACTGGAATTTAAAAAAAAGAGAGAAAGATTAAACAAATCATGGAAGGAATAAGACCATATATGTGAAGCCAAACTGGCATTCAGAGAATTCTTCAGGATCTTTGTTCCACTGAAGCAGATGAAGGGTTTAATGATAGTAATGCTGACATTTCTTCTGCATTCACTCTCAGAGGGCATTAGTTGTGTTCTGTTGCTGTTATGTGCCTTGCAAAGCCCACTTTGGCTCAGATGATGATAGTGAGCTCAGTCTATTCTGAATTTAGACAAAAATAACATGAGACTTAAATTATTTTTTTTTTCAGAAACAACACAGATGATTTACCTGAGGGACCTAATATAAATGTCTCAGCTGTAGTAGCTTACACCAAGGGATTTGCCTGTGCCTTTGGAAGAGGAACTGTCTTCCTGTTTGAGAAATCTGAAGAGAAAGAGATCTTCAAGAAAACAAGAGAAATTTTGGTGAGATGTTTCATCTAGAAGAAATACTGGAGAGTGTAAAGAAAACATTCACACACATGTACATACAAATAACGCAAACTATAATCAGAACAGCAATAGTATTCATTCATTGCATATTCCCTGTGGAACTTTGCTTCCCTAACAGCTCTCTTGAAGGCCTCTCATATGTAAGCAAGATGCCCTGCTGCTGATGCATCCATTTGCAAATCATCAACACTGTCTTGTTGCCATCTTTGCCTTGATTTTCCCCTCTTTCCCATTATATACACCCTTCCAAGACTGTCTTCTCCAAACTCTCATGACATTTAATATGTCCGAAATACTTGAATTTTCTCTCTTTAATTTTCTTTACTAACCACCCTTCTTCAACATTAAGCTCTTGTAATATGGACATTTTTTTTATATGTCCATGATATTTGTAGGACTCTTCTGCAGCATTAACATTCAGAGGCACTGTTGTGTATCTCAGACGTCCGGGTATCACAGGCATATGTTACAATGGGACAAATGCATGCTATTAAAAACTTAATTTGTTTTGTAGCAACATGATACTGATAGCTAATAAAAAATGTTGAAACTATTTGAGTGCAACAAGAACAGGAATAATACAGTGGATTAGTAGTTTGAGTGCCAACCTTTGGCAGATTAGCCATTAGGCTGAGCAGGCTTAACCCTAAGGGCCTGAAATGACAGGGGACCCAGTGTCATGAAAAACAAAATTCTATAAAAACAGTCATGTTCTGCACAGCATCCATGATATGTCCTGTAAAATAGGACATTATGTTTTTTGGACATTGTGCAAACACCATATTATAAACTTAGCAAACCTGTGTGAAATCATATTATGTACTTGTACTGATTATGTTTTGTACCATTATATGCCCGGTAGTATAAATGTTTTGTTTATGTGAGACTTGAGATGCATGTGTTGTGCCCCAGGAAGTTGTAGTGTTCATCATGTCTGGTTATGTCCACTACATCCTGTCCTCCAACTGTGATTTTTTAGCTGTTTTTTATAACAGTATGAAAGCATAGATGTATATGCAGTTAGACATTGTCTGAATGGACATTATGTGACACAGATTATACAGATTATTATTTTTAAAATTGTAAACTCCTATCTACAGAACAAAACAATTTAATTGTAGTTATTGTGTTTAATTTTTTGAAAAGCTGTTTAATGGGTTATGGTATATTAACTCTTCCCCTACCAGCGTACTTATATTAACACTTCCGGTTTGTCAAGTTTCTGCCAATGTACTTATATGTACACTAGCTTTGTTTCATTAAAACCCAGTGTAACTTTTGATTGTAAACAGTTTAGTGCGCATGTCTAGTGACCTATGTCACCATTTTGAATGCGTTCTTAACAATGGGGGTCAAATGTTTCGATCGAACGAAAAAATATCAATTTTTTTGTGTGTGACTTCAGAGGTAAACATATCCCCCTTTTACTAGACCACTGTTCGTGAATTTACCCCAAGTAGATTTAGACTATTAGATGAATTGGAGAAGTGGTTAGATAATAAATAAATTACATTTAGAAGGTTATTTCAGACATTATTTTAGTATGCCACACAACGAATTCGGATACAAGTCGATCTAGGATTGCCAGTGGACAGTAGTGCACAAATATCAGCTAAAATCATCACACTACATATTTTTTCCTAAAATAACTTTCATTTATGAAATCTTCTTACATTTACAGATATTGTGATGCATAATATGTATACATAATACGTGGAAATAATTTGTTCACTTAACTTTTACAACCATACCCCCTATACATATCAAGACCAGTGCTTTTTGTCTGGCCTTATTGGAATGTCCATGTTTGTTACCTGTGGGACAGAATGATGAAGGATTACAGTTACTATGGATTAATTAGGCTTTGATATAAATTAAAGAGTTTTTCTTTTCAGATTCCTCCAGACCTATATAACAGCCAGGATCCTGCCATTGCTCAGAGACAGATAATCACTTGTTTGGCTATAAGTCCATCAGAAGAAACACTGGTTGCTAGCACAGACCAAGCTCAATTGTATTACCTAGCACTGTCCAGTGCTGACATAACTAAAGTATGTGAATGCTGTGGGTTTTTTTTAACATCACGTATTTTTAACCCATACCTATTCTATGTCAAAACGTTCTTATTCCAGTAAATAATTTCAGAAAAAAATTCTAGTGCTCATTATATACAGAAAAAAAACTCACTCCAGTCAGATATCACTTCATATGTAAAATTATCCTCTATGAATTTTTACAAATGAACCAAAAATGAGGGAGGTGAAATATTTAAATGAAACGAAAAATGGCAGATGATACTATAAGTAAACTGGACTCTGCAGAATATTTTCACTTTTTAGAAGTGTCTTATCTTATATATCCTTCCTGTGCTGTTAAACGTCACATAGGGCTCGCAAGTTCTCCAATTTGTCCTGTTTTTGGCAAGCTTTTCAACCTCATCAAGGGATTTTATGCCTATTAGTTTGGTCTTTCTTAATAATGTCCTCTTTAGAGTTTCCCCGTGGTCGGCCTCTTTTATGTCTAGGGTTTCTAAATTAATTACAATAAACACTGTTGTTTCTTTGTTGATTCTTGTTGCTAGATGTGACAGGAACCACTAGGTAGCTGTCTATCAAAAACATCACAGTAACATGTTTGATTGATTTTCTGAACATCAGGGTGACCAGGCAACCTTTGAAGTTATGTCTCAGGTTTTTCACACTGCCCCTATTACTGGCCTTGATGTCTGCACAAGGAAACCACTCATTGCCACATGCTCTACAGATCATACAGTAATGATATGGAACTATGAGACCTGGTAAGTTATTTTTGTCTCTTTATAATGGAGAGTTCAGTTTTGACACACATAAGATAGGACTTTTTTTTTTTCCCCTACATCTTCACCATTATCACCATCTTCATAAGTCACCATTATGTGATATTTTTTTTCTCACTTCTCAGCTGAAAAGGAATCCACTTAACTCCATGAATTTTAAAAGAACAAATAATATTTATATATACAATGAATGAACTGTTGCCAAAATGCAGTTGTAGGTGAGTGATAGCGCTTGTTATAAGAAGACATATATGGTCATCACAACAGAAAACAGATGTTTCTTTTCTCACTTTCTCTCTCTCTCTCTGTTTCTGTCTCACTCTTTCTCTGTCTGTCTGTCTCTTTCTCTTTCTCTATCTTCTTCCCTTACTCCCTCACTTAAACATACTAATGCATCACACACATATATATATATATATCTTATATCCTTCTCGTGCCGTTAAACATCACATAGGGCTCGCAAAGTAGTTCGCCAGTTTTTCCTGTCTTCAGCGAGTCTTTCAACCTCATCAAAGGATTTTATGCCTGTTAATTTGGCTTCTCTTAATAATGTCCTCTTCAGAGTTTCACGTGGTCTGCCTCTTTTTCTTCGGCCTGTTGTATATATATAGTGTGCATGTGAATTAAAAAGATATATTTCACTACACTTCAGTATTTTTTCAGTTACCTGACTGCAAAGTTATAAAAAAATCAATTATATCTAAATCCAAAACTGTGGTACATTTTGCTGCAGTATTCCTTATTTTGCTCACTGTTATGTTAGCAGGCCAGAAGATTTGCATGTGGACTGTGAAGTGGATTTAGACTATGAGACCAGGAAGAGAGTATGAATCAGATTCAAGAATGAGGTCAGGTAGAGAATATGAATCAGATTCAAGAATGAGATCAGGAAGAGACTATGGATCAGATTCCATCATGAATACAGGAATAGAGCAGACAGTAGCAAATTGACTTTGCAAAGAGAAATTACTGAATATAAATAAGACCAGCTCCTTCATGCTCTAGTTAAACCCATTATTAAAATATGGCTGTTTAACCCTTGCTTTCTTCAAGGCAAGACACGCCATTCTGCACTGCATACACTGCTGTCAGTGTATTAATTCTTCTACCATGAGGCATGTAAATGACTTTGCAAAAAAAGAAAATTACAAAATAAAATAACTCCTACCATGTGGTTTTATTCAAGTTTTTGGGGATTCAAATTTTAAATTACAATATAAGCTAGCTCACAGTTTAAAGCAAAATGTAGACATTACATCAATTCATAGTAAAATTATAATAAAGGTGAATAGAGGTGTATGGTGCAGTTTTACAAAGCAGCAGAGGGAATGAGTAAAATGAGAAAGAAAAAAAACGAATAGAAAGCATGAGAGTAAGATGAGAATGTATAAATGAAAAAACATACAATATCCAATATTTCAGCGTGAGCCTTTTTCGAGGATTACATACACAAACAAAACAACATATAACTTATCTGAGTGGCATCTTCCTGAATAGGAAACAACACAAAAATGCCTGTGAAGAAACAATCAGAGAATACCAAAAAAAGCTATCAAGTGGAGCACAACAGACCAAAGAAAAAGAGGTCGACCATGTGAAACTCTAAAGAGGACATTGTTGAGAGAAGAAAGTTTACTGGGTATAACATCCCTTGATAAGTGGATGCATTATAACATTGTGTGGTCTTTGAATTTTAGTCTGGTGCTATAAGAGTTAAAAAGAAAAGACACAGGATATTTCACATAAAAATCATTTTCATATTGAGGAAAAGCAAGTAAAACAAACACAGATTTGTTAAATATCTGGGACAGTTTTCTGTCTTCTCATTTTGTCATATATAATTTTTTTTTGTCACTACAGTAATTTAGAGCTGTACAAAGTTTTTGCAGAGGAGGCTTACAGTGTAGCCTTGCACCCATCTGGTTTATACATCTTGGTAGGCTTCAGTGACAAACTGCGGTTGATGAATCTACTTATTGATGACATTAGAACTTTCAAGGAATTTACAGTGCGAGGTTGTCGCGAGGTATGAATTGATGTATCCGTTCATTAAAAGATTCTTATAGAATCATATGAATGTTTAAAGTTATTTTAACCTTCTTGGCATTAACCTTGTACAGTATATGGGCCAGGTTTCCCTTTGCTGAAATAATTATCACTATATGTACAGGCTAATCTGGTTTTGATCCCATACAGAGCATTAATTCTTTCCATGCCACAGGAAGAAACATGAACATTCCATTTGGTGCCGGAGTAAAAGCGTGGGTCTTGATATGTATAGGGGGTATAGTTGGAAAAGTGAATGAAATACAGTATTTCCATGTTATGTATACTTATTGTGTTTCAAAATAACTAAAAATGTATGAAGATTTCATAAATGCAGAGTTTTTTTAGGAAAAAAGAAGTAATGTGATGTTTTTAGACAATAACTGTGTCCTTCTTACCATTGCCTAGGTCTAGGGTACAGTACGTATCATATGAGATACCTAGAACTACCTGTCGATCTCGTCTTGTGATTGTATGTGCCTTTCTCCTTAAAATAATGTCTGAAATAACCTTCTAACTACTTCTCCAGTCATCTGATATGTCTAGATCTACTTGGGATACATTCAAGATCAGTGGTCTTGTCACAGGGTATGTCGATATCCCTATCTACATCACCAAAAATTAAAAATTCGTGACGATCATTTTGATTTTCTCCCTCGTTACTAGGCACTCTTCGGCCATGATGAATGGGGTCACTGGGCATGCACACTAAATGTTTATAATCTAAGTGTTACACTGGGTTTTTAATGAAACAAAGCATGTAGCGAAATATAGTCACATGGCACTACAGGCATAAACCAGAAGTGACCATTTTTAGTTATTAGGCATGGGAAGAGTTAATTAATATTAATAAGTGGGCATCATGCCATCAGAACTACGTTTTTTGGTATTTTATTTTTCACTGGGAACATTATGCTAAAGAGATCAACAACAAAGAAGACCTGCAATGTAAAACAACAAAGAAGATCTGCAATGTAAAACAACAAAGAAGACCTGCAATGTAAAACAACAAAGAAGACCTGCAATGTACAACAACAAAGAAGACCTGCAATGTACAACAACAAAGAAGACCTGCAATGTACAACAACAAAGAAGACCTGTAATGTAAAACAACAAAGAAGACCTGCAATGTAAAACAACAAAGAAGACCTGTAATACAGAATTAAAACACTCCAGAAATATCACTGTTAATTCCCAATTTTAATATCACTGTTAATTCCCAATTTTGTTATCATGACTGACTTTTGATTTTTTTTTTTTATTTTCTAGTTTGTATGTAGAATTTAAAAGGCTCATTTATAGTATTTCTGCATTAACTCGTTCTGATCCATTCTTAAAAACAAATGCATGATGTAAAAATCAATTTATCATCTTCCTGCTTGTTTCCTGCATGAAATAATTTGTCAAGTTAATGTTTTTAAAAGAACTGATAACAAAACTAAATGAATTCATTTTTTTACATGTAATTAAAATTATATATTAAAAGAGCCACTAATTTTAGAAATTTTTACCAAAATATTTTTAAAAAAGGGTTAACTAAATTTGATAATCCAGTTGTTTTTTTTTCTCTTTAAATCAGTTAAAAATAATTGTAAATGGTTTTCTGTTATGTCAAAATGGCAAAAATCTGAAAAGTATATTAATCATAGTAAGTGAATACATCATTATCGGTTACAATGTTTTCATTTGTGTTTTCTTCATTGCAAAATATAGTGTGCCTTCAGCAATGGTGGGCATCTATTTGCGTCAGTGATGGGCAATGTAATTCAGCTTTATTCCACTACAACATTTGAAAATATTAACAACCTCAAAGGTCACAATGGGTGAGTTGAATATATTGCTGAATAATGTTGGTGAATTGAATTAATGATGTCAGTGAATAGCATTGGTGAAATAATTACATCATTTTGAAATAATTACATCATTTAATAGCATTGGTGAAATAATTACATCATTTAATAATACTGGTGAAATAATGACATCATTTAATAGTACTGTTGAAATAATTACATCATTTAATAGTACTGGTGAAATAATTACATCATTTAACAGCACTGGTGAAATAATTACATCATTTAACAGCACTGGTGAAATAATTACATCATTTAACAGCACTGGTGAAATAATTACATCATTTAGCAGCACTGGTGAAATAATTACATCATCTAATAGCACTGGTGAAATAATTACATCATCTAATAGCACTGGTGAAATAATTACATCATTTAATAGCACTGGTGAAATAATTACATCATTTAATAGTATTGGTGAGTCAAAATGCACTGCTTGATAATGCTTTCGCTCAAAAAACACAGAAATAAATGTTGGCTTATTAAACAAATTGTTGAATACTTTTGGTTGTTTAAATACACCACTGAATAATTCTGGTGAGGAAACATTAAACAATAACGGTACCACTGAACAGTGAATTACTGAATAAAGTTATGATTTAAATATAGCGTAACACTGTTAAGCACCTAACTAATACTGATATATTACCTTGTATGCAATTTGAAATGTTAAAATAAAATCATACCATTGCCATATCTGTTGTTTAAAATCTGTTTATTTGCTCAAAATGAGATAACAGATGCTTGGTACACACATATTATTTTTATAGGTCACACTTAAAAGGAAAAACTTAAAAGGTGATATTTCATTGAACCAACAAACTACCTCATTTGCTACAAATTTCCTATGTTCTCATAATTGCTTACCTCATATTTTGAAACCAGAAGACTAGAGATATTTTTACTCGGACTACTGAATTCTTATATCTTCTGTTAATCATCCGTGACCAACTTAGATCGCTGTATTCTAGGCATTTTATTTTGTTTCACTTTGCAAATATTTCAGTCAGATAATGGCATTTTTCAGCACTGAATGAATCATTTGATTCTTGAAAGAATTCAACCACTGTTTTTATTTCATAATATAATATGTTTTCAGAAAAGTAAGAGCTGTACTGTGGAGTGCAGATGATAGCAAACTGATATCCTGTGGCATGGATGGTGCTGTTTATGAGTGGGACACGTTCACTGGAAAGAGAATCAGTGAAAGTGTTTGGAAGTCATGTGCCTACACTGGTGTTACAATGACACCTGATGGAAAATCATCCTTTGCCGTTGGGTCAGACAGGACATTGAAAGAGATTGCTGATTCACAGGTTTGCTGTCCTCATGCTGTTCCTTGTTTTCACTGACTTTTTCATCTTAGACTGTTTTGTGTGATCTGTGAAAGATAAGCATCTTTCATCTGTCTGTAATCTGCTCTGATACCAGAGCTGGCAAACACGTTTCTGTCCAAGACTTTCCTCCCTCATTACATCAAAGTGTCACTGCAAGAGCATCCCGTGAAAATAAGTATGGAACTACAAAGTCCTTGTCTTTCTGGAAATTGTTAAGAAATCTGGCATTGCAGCTAGATAGGAAGGTACAGTCTTGTCTTCAAATTTATTTCCTAGGGTATGGAGAAAGCCAGAATAGTCAGTTATCATCATCATCATCTATCACTGCCATCACCAAAAGTTGACAGGAAAGAGAAAAAAATTACTCAGCACAAATTTAGCAGCAAAGACAAGGGTGATAAAAAGATTTCTTGGTAATATCTAAAGCCCTGTAGTCATTACACTAACACAGAGCACAAAGAACATTCCTATGTAAAAGATAGTAAGGGTCTTAGTCACTTTATCTTCCTGTCAGGAGGTTCTTGTTTTTTTTTTCTTCCTAGTTCTAAACATTGAAAAACTGAGTGCCACAGTTCTTTCCTCTGCAGTGGTGTTGGGAACAATAGGAACAGTGATTACAAGCTATTGTTGCAATTTTTAAAAATTTTCCCAATTTATAGATAAGAGAAAAGTCCTTGCCCTCTCTATAACTAGGATAAGAAACAGGCATCAAAACTGCTGATTGCTGGCATAATAGGATAAGAAACGGTTATAAAAATTATTGATTATAATCTGATTAGTGATTATTGATTATAATAAATTATTATTACTTAATTAGGATAAGAAGCAGTAGTCAAATTGCTGGTTACTGGTGAAACTGGATACTATGAACCATACTCAGAGAAAAGTAGAAGGTCAAAGAGCTGGAGGATGACAATGATATAGATTCATGAACAATGTAAAAACATGGACTGGATTCAACTTGGCCAGGTGCATTGTGAAAACAGAGGACAGTGCAAGCTGGAGAACCATTGCAGTCAGTCTTCCCTGGGGAGATGGCACAGAATAATGATGATGATGTTTTTCTGGTCTATATGTCTTTTCTACATTATCATCATTTATATTTTGCTGTCAGCTATTGGGTACGTCCTAGCCATCCTCACTGTCAGCACTGTGCAGATAGAAAAACTTGAAAAGATGCAAAATGAAGCCATGCGAATTATCTTTGTGTGTACAAGAGACACTTCCTGTGTAGCGATGAGATATCTCCTTGATCTCCCAACCATGAATCGCACAATCAAGATCTGGAGGGCGCTTTCATGCCTCGGTGTAAGCACAGACAAGGTGCACCCATTGCATCAAGAGCTCCTCAGAGAAAAGGGTGACAGGCTAAAAATGGGCAAATCATGGGTGGGTCATGCAGAAGGTGTTATCAAGCAGGTCTGTGACCTTAACAACAACAATCCCAGTGAGGAATGGATACCTGTGCCTCCAGCGTTCAAGGGCACCTTCTCTTGCATTGTTAGGTTTGACAAGAAGAGCAGGGAGCAGAATCCATTTTTTTGTAAATGTAGAAGTTAACAGCCTCATCAGTGATCTAAGGCAGATCCAGTTATTTGCAAAGTTGGAACTGTTGTACAACCTCAAAGGAGTGCACGGGCATTCACACAACTCTCGCCAGGCAGGACAATCCAGGAAGCCACCGGTGCCTTCGCTGTGACCGCAAGCAGCGTGACGATGGAGGTGATGGCGGTAACAAAAGCATTCGTCTGGCTGGAGTCACAGGACCAGGCCCGTGTCTGCATACTAAGTGATTCAGAGAGTATGATCTAGAAGTTTGAGGCAGGTTCTGCATGCAGGCAGTGGCTTAAATCATTGCAGAGATCGGCAGTTCACAGTCACCTTCATTTATGTTCGAAGGAAATGAAAAATTTGACAGGTTGGCTAGCTCTGTTGTCATCACAGATGGGCAACCACTGGACTGAGCCGATATTATCAGTGTGCTTTGAGAGACAGGCAGAATGGAGGGGAGCGAATCTACATTGTTGCTAAGACTGAGAGAGCTGGGAGTACAGATTGGCACAGCCAGGAATGAAAGGCATATGGGGTGAGTGAGAGGACTTGTAAACCAACACAGAATGAGCACTGTCAGCCACAGGATGCTGATGGATATCTTGAGAGAGGGGGAATTTGAGCACCTATGGACATGTCTAGAGTGCAGTGATGATGATCATAAACCATAATTTGCTTGCCTTATAACAGTTTTATCTTTACATGTTGGCTATGTTTTTCTGGCCTCATAACATTGTACTCTTGATATAACAGTAATCTTCACCTCCTCTTTATCTACATTTAGTATCTATTTTAGCACTGTACTTATAGTATATATTTTTCACACAGATTTTGCGAGAGGTTCCGGCCGGTGAAATGACACTCACATCAGTAGCTCTATCTCACTCAGGCCGAATGCTCTTTGCAGGGACCATGAAAGGCACATTATGGTCAATGAAATATCCCTTGGCTGTTCCTGGTGACTGGACAGAACATCAAGGTCATGGAGCACCAATTGTTAAGGTGTGCACATCACTAGCATTATCATCATCAGCAATAAGTACAGCACAGCGAAATCTGGTTACGAATGTTTTTTGTTTGATTGTCTGCTTTTTATGTATTGTGTTCATCTTATTATTTACTCCTGCCATTTCAGAGCCCTTTCTTCCCTGGGAACAACTATGTTGAGAACACACTTATCTTAACATAGTCCTTGTGAGACAGGTAACATAGATCTGTTTGCTTAACTCTTCCCGTGCCACAGGAAGAAACACGGACATTCAGTTAGGTGCCGGAGTAAAAACGTGGGTCCTGATATGTATAGGAGATATGGTTGTAAAATGGAACAGAAAACTGTTTTTCCATGTACTTCCGTGTACTTATTATGTTTCAAAATATAACTAAATGTATGAAGATTTCATAAATGCAGAGTTTTTTTAGGAAAAAAGAAGTAATGTGATGTTTTTAGACAATGATTGTGCCCAGCTCACCATCGGCTAGGTCTAGATCTACACTACTTACTATCTGAGATGTCTAGATCTAATTGTCGATCTCGTATTGTGATTCTATGTTGCATTCTCGCTAAATTAATGTCTGAAATAACCTCCTAACTACTTCTCCAGTCGTCTAATATGTCTAGATCTACTTGGGATACATTCAAGAGCAGTGGGGTGGTCACAGGCCATGTCCATGCCCCTATCTCTCTCTCTCTCTCTGAACCTTAAGTGCCCAGGGCACATGGGGCTTCTGCAAGGGTTTCCCACAAATGCCTGTCCTTCGCCTTTTTTTCTGCTCTTGCCCAGGTGAGCCCTCTATTGCTCAACATCCTTTCTGTTGTTCTTCTCCATGTCTCTTTTGGTCTATCCTTACTTCTGTTCCCCTGTGGTGTCCATCTTAGTGCTATTTTTGGTAGTGAGTTGTCAGTCATGCCCCTATCTACATCATCAAAAATTGAAAAATTTCAATGTTTCTCTTACTTTTTCTCACTCGGTATCGCTCGTAACTAAGCACTCTTTCACCATTTTGAAAAGTGTCACTGAAATGTGGACGAAGTATGTACAATCTAAATGTTACACCTGTTTTTTTAATGAAACAAACCAAGCGTTGATATAGTGATGATACATACCATGTTGGAAAACCGGAAGCGACACTATAGCAACCAAAGGCACGGGAAGAGTTAAAAACTCTTACCTACTTCTGTAGGCCAGAAACCTGTAGCAATCAACACTAATTGTAATTGTTATTTTTGTAAAATGTAATGTCAGGTTGATGGACGGATGGGGACACGGAGAATGCCGGCAGGGATGAGGAAAATCTGGTGTGAAACCAATGAACTCAGGACGTGACAAGCGTATGGGTCTTTACAACAATGGCTATCAGAGTGATGTAAACAAAACAGAGCCAACAGACTATAAGTGGCGGGGAATGGATATTGCTGAAACACTCATCGGATTCTTCATCCCAAAGTCAGAGTGTCTCTGTGAAACTGTCTCAAAGCCGTCTGGCCAACCAGTGTTGCATGCTGGATCTGACATGTAGAAGGAGCTTAATTACAGTCACCTGAGGCTGGAAAACAAAGTTTTGGCCATGTCTAGTCTTCATGGCAGTCCAAGCAAGACCACAGTCTGCCCTAGCAAGGAAAGGTGCTGAAATCAGAGGTACCCAGCCAAAAGGCACATCGCAAAAATCAGAGTACCATGCATTATTGCTTATGTGTGTACGAAGAAGAAGAGAAGAAGACCCATTTCTTTCCTCTTCTATCTTTTTTTGACCAGCTGAAACATTAATGCTTCTGTCTACCTCTGAATAATTAATGTATGAGTATATAAAACTAAGTATGCAACTACACATGAAGCCAGTGCAGTAAAGCTGTGATAATAAAATGTATACATTCTGTCTATCTCTGCTCCACAAGATAGGTACAACAGCCACTGATGCTTAAAGCCTTTTCATAAAGTTGGCTTAGATGTGGCAGCTGACTTAAAGCCTGGCATTATTTGATATCTTGTTTATGCATAAAATGACACAGTTTCCTGCATCCCTTCTTCTGTATAGTTTGATACAGGCACCTGAAAAGCAGGGAATACATCATATTATAACTGAGCAAACACCAGTGATGGATGTGCCTGCATGGTTCATTTACCCCAAGCAATCCTTCCCATCCTGCTGCACTGAAGTGTGGCACAAATAATCTCCAGCCCATTGTGTTTCCACATACTGGTCATGTGAAGGTGTGTTGTAAAAAAAGGAGTTCATTCATTTGCATGTCCCTTGCAGAACTTTGCCTCCCTAACAGCACTCCTGTAGGCCTCTCGGTTGTGAGCAAGATGGCCTGCTGCTGATGCATCATCCATTTGCAGATCATCAACGATCATCTTCGTCTTGGTCTTCCTCTTTTTCTTTTTCCCATTATGTACCCTTCCAAGACGGTTTTCTCTAGATTATCATGACGTTTAATGTGTCAAAAGTTTTCTCTCTTTAATCCTCTTTACTAACCAGCCATCTTCAATATTAAGTTCTTGTAGTATAATATATTTGTTCTTTTTTGTGTCCATGACATTTGAAGAACTCTTCTGTAGCATTTACATTCAAAGGCATTTATGTGTTTCTCAGCTGTTTTGTTAAGTGTCCAGGTCTCACAGGCATATGTTGCGATGGAAAAGATGCATGAAAAAAAGGGTTGCAGGGAATAAAGGGTTGCAGGGAATAAATTATTGCTCTTTTTTTTCACAGATGAAAATTTCTTATGATGACCAGTACTTAATAAGTGTTGCTGAAGACGCGTCCATCATTCTATGGAAGATCCAGGACAAAGAAGGACGAAGCTTGAAAAGAGACAAAGAGGTTGGCTGGGCAGAGGAGATTCTTATTACGAAGAGTGACCTGGAGGAAAAGGTTTGGTCTGTTATGATTGTATAATCTCCAGAAACTCAAAACTTGTGTTCTTTCTAGCAAACATTATGAAGATCTTGAAGTATGAGTACAGAGTTGGATGAAGTGTGGAGGTTCCGTTGAATTCTCAAAGTAGATGAAAGAAGCCAGCTTCTTAATTGGGCACCACCACTAAGGTAGTGAGGAGTATACCACAAGCCCTTCCACCTTCATCTTGTGAAGGACTGCAGTTCTTGTTTCTGGAAGCACATAAGATGGGGTTTTGTCCAGCTGTGGCTCCCTTGCCCTGGTAACTGGCCCATCCCTTTGACACAGTCATCCATATTCTTTGGGGGTTATACCACCTCAACCTATTTATCTAACCTGCAGTGCTGGATTATCATTTAGGCTGAACATCTGAGCCTAGGAGCCCAGAAAGAATGGCCATGATGTTATCAAGGAAAAAAAAACTGAAAATACAGATCTCTATTTTATGAATCTTAAATCAGAATATGATCAGAGTGGCTGGGAGCTCGGGGACTGTTAATCTGCCATTGATTGGCTGCATTTTAAAATCAAATGTTTGACTGCACTTGTCCAGGTATCTTTGTCAGGCATTTCTCCCTCATATCTTTTCTGTCATTGATGGTTTCTCCCTCACACTGCCATCATATCATTTCTGTCATTGATGGTTTCTCCCTCACACTGCCATCATATATTTTCTGTCATTGATGGTTTCTCCCTCATGCTGCCATCATATCTTTTCTGTCATTGATGGTTTCTCCCTTATGCTGCCATCATATCTTTTCTGTCATTGATGGTTTTTCCCTCATGCTGCCATCATATCTTTTCTGAAATTGATGGTTTCTCCCTTATTTCACTGATTTTGCCTCCAGATATAAAAATATGTTCTAGGTTTATGTTTCTCAAAAATGCATTCCATCATGCAGCTGAACCTTGTATGGCTGGTCTTTGTAATAATTTTTTTAAAATAAAAATAACACTAGTAATCTCACACACATATAAGTAATTAGTATTCTCACACACACGTAAGTAATTAGTATTCTCACACACATGTATAAGTAATTAGTAATCTCACACACATATAAGTAATTGTCATTGTATTTTATTTGTAAATACAGACATGAGTATTTTTTGGTTCTGTTTCACAAGTCTGTAAAAAGAACTCATCAGCAGTCATAATCATTATGTAACTTCTACCCTCAAAAGGGTAGCTGCGATCTTATTTTTACAGTGCATTTCACCAGATTGAATCCAGTTCATATCTTTATGTTGTCCACCCATCTGTGTCAGTGTCATCCTCTTGCTTTCAGTTTTTCCTGTTGTACAGTTTCTGTTGTGATATATCTCTTGACATGACTGAAATATTTTAACTGTATAGTTTTTTTTCATTTTTCATTATTTCTCTTTTAAATGTCAATTAATTCAATACTTATTTGTTTGTTTCTTTGTTTGTTTGTTTGTTTTTTTTTTGCAAAAGAAGAAATATGGCCATAAAAGTAAGATAAAGAAACAGCTTGCTTAAACCATGGATGAGATCTTGAAACACAGATCTGAGTTAGATGGGGAGATGGTCACATATATGATAGGTCAATCTCTACCATTTTCAACAGACATAAATAACAGAAAAAAAAACCAGGTTATTGCAGCCTTCAAAACTGTGTGATCTGTATTACATGGTTATATTTTGCTAATACAAGAGTAAACATGAAAGTATTCCTTTACAGAATGCCACAGTGGCTGATCTGAACTCTCGTGTTGAAGAGCTGAAAATGGAGAATGAATATCAACTGAGACTGAAAGACATGACCTACAATGAGAAGATGAAGGAGTTGACAGAGAAGTTTATTCAGGAGATGGAATCTTTAAAAACAAAAAATCAGGTAATTTCTGAAAAACCTTGTAAAAGCTTTCAAATTAAAAAAAAAAGATAACTTTATGACACAAAGGAGCTTAATTTTACTTATTTAATATGTCTTCCTAAACCTAGACTTGATCTTTACAAGAAAAGCTTTACTTATTCTGCTGCTCATCTTTGGAATACCCTCCCATCCTGTATAAAAAATATAAACTCATGAATAATATATAAACTCCTTCCTACAACTACAAACTTTTCCAGTATCTATTTGATGTCAACTACATGCCTCCATGATTCATAAAACTTAACTCTTTCCATGCCTCAGGAAGAAACGTGGACGTTCAGTTGGGTGCTGGATTAAAAGTGCAGGTCTTGATATGTATAGGGGGTATAGTTGTAAAATTTAATGAAACACATTGTTTCCATGTACTTCTGTGTGCTTATTATGTTTCAAAATATAACTAAATGTATGAAGATTTCATAAATGCAGAGTTTTTTAGGAAAAAAGAAGTAATGTGATGTTTTTAGACAATGATTGTGTCCAACTTACCATCAGAAAGGCCTAGAGGTACAATACGTGTCATCTGAGATGTGTAGATCTATCTGTGATTCAGTGTTGCATTATCGGTAGAATAATGTCTGAAATAACCTTCTGTCTACTTCTCCAGTTGTCTAATATGTCTAGATCTACTTGGGATACATTCAAGAACAATGGTCTGTTCACAGGGCATGTCCATACCCATATCTACATCACCAAAAATTGAAATTTCTCACAGAAAACTTAAGAGTTTCTAAAATAAGGGCATAACATGGCTGTAGTTGAAGAAAGGTTTTATATAAATATATATATATATGTATATCTTACATCCTTCCCGTGCCATTAAACGTCACATAGGGCCCGCATGGTAGTTCGCCAAGATGTCCTGTCTTCAGCAAGTTTTTCAATCTCATCAAGGGATGTTATGCCCACTGAATTGGCATCTCTTAACAATGTCCTCTTTAGAGTTTCACGTGGTCGAACTCTTTTTCTTCAGCCTGTTGTGTTCCATTTGATAGCTTGTTTCACTGCTGGTGAGATTCTTCAGCTGCCATGCGTGGAGTGGGGCTCCTCCCGGCCAATGATGGAAGGTGCAAATGGGGTTGCCATGCGGCGCCACTGTGGAAAAGGTGAAAGAAAAGATTAATTGAAGTAATCAGTAGTCTCAAGGTCAGGACTGCTCAAATCACGGCACCTCTGCTCTGGAAGTTGGCTACATCTCATGTGCACTAATACTGGGCGAATTGCCTGAACTGGCTTAACCCAGGGGTTAAGACACTGCTGTTGAGAAATTTCGGATGCCGCACATGGAGTGAAACTCCTCCCAGCCAATAAAGAAAATGCGAAAAAGAAATTAGGGTTGCCATGTGGTGCCAATGTGAAAAGGTGATGGAAAGGATAAAGTGAAGCTTAATCGGTATGTCCAGTAGTCTCGCAGTGAGAGCTACTCATACTGTGGCACCTCTGCTCTAGAGGCCGGCCATGTCCGATATACACCCATACTGGTGAAATATGCCTAAACCGGCTTAAACCAGGGGTGAAACTTGATGGCTACTCATATCATGGTACCTCCGCTCTAGAGGTTGGTCACATTCTAAATGTGCCCATACTGGGATAATATGCCTAAACTGGCTCAACCCAGGAGTGAAACTTACTAGTGGTGAGGATTTGTCCTCCTGGACAAAAGCTCCATTCTGGTCACAACTAGGAAAGGGAGTGGCCACGACCACAAAATGTTGAAATTGGAGACACTGGACCAGTGCAGTCTAGATAGGCAACCACCTCTCACCCAGCGGGGATGTATGTGTATCCTAATCATGCTGAGGTTTTCGATGAGAAAGTCCAACACTGGACTGGATGGGCAACCACCTCTCACCCAGTGGGAATACACAGGTATCCCAAAACACGTTGAGGTTTTCCGGTGAGAAAGTCAAACTCTAGCCTGGATGGGCAACCACCTCTCACCCAGCAGGGATATACTGATATCCAAAACAAGTTGAGGTTTTCCGGTGAGAAAGTCCAGTTCTAGATTAAACTGGTGCAACGAAAACCATGGTGTCACGCATTCCCACTTCTGAGACCTACCGAGAATACAGGATCAAGCCCTGCGATACTCTGAACCTCTTGTGGTCCTGTCGGGGATCTCGTGTGGTCCTTATGGGGACCACAGGGGGACCACGGGACCTATCGAGAACCACAGGAGTAAATTCAGTAGGATCATGGGGCGGTCTTGGTGGTAGAAGCAAACAAAGAAGAAGAAGAAGAATAGCTTGTTTGGGGATTCTCTGATTGTTTCTTCTCATCACATGACCGACATATGTCCGTCTTCTTTTTCTGATCACACATGAAACAGGTTGTTGTTTGCTCATCTGTCTTACCACTGCACTGTTCTTGAATTAGTTTCACTTTATGCTGAGTATTTTCCTTAGGCATTTGTTTTCGAAAGAGTCTAATTTCTTGTCTATTTCTTTAGTTGATTTCCAACTTTCACATGTTTAAATGAGGGTGGATGTTACATTTCAGTTGAATAATCTTTACTTGATTTTTGTGCTTATAACTTTTAAATGCCATATTTTCTCAAGATTCTTGAAGGTAAATGCTGCTTTTGCAATTCGAATTCTAACTTCCTTTCTTGTGTTACCATCCTGGTCTATGTAGCTGCCGAGATATGCAAAATGATTTACTTCAACAGCTGTTCCTTCTATATATATATTTTTTTTTCATGGTTAATGAGAAGTTTCATTATTTTTGTTTTATCCTTGTTAATTTCAAGTCCTATTTTACTAGGCATTGAAGACAAGGTGTCTGTTTTTACTTGCATTGATTTCATATTTTTGCTGATAAGAGTTATGTCATCTGCAAAATCAAGATCTTCCAGTTGGGTCTCATGTACCCAATCAATGCCCATTTTACCTGCGCATCATTTTTTTCACTATGAAGTCTATGGCAATTCCAAAAAGCAAGGGAGATAATATACATCCTTGTTTCAATCTGGAACCATTCACTCATTCCTTCTTCTGTGTTGACTGCATAAACATATCTGTTGTATTGGTCACTAATGATGTTGACAATCTTAGATGGTATTCCATATATTCTTAAAATTCTCCATAATGATTCTCTGTGTATGCTATCAAATGCCTTTTTAAACTCTTATGAAGTTAAGAATTAACACACACACACACACACACGTGCGCGCGCACACACACACACACACACATGCGCGTCAGAATTAATTAAATAGTTCTCTAATTCATTAGGCTACAGCTGATTTATATTGTGGCTAGAATCCTTATTTCATAAGTCTTTAAATGTTTTATACCTCTTCAGAACACCTTTGCTACCCACACTACTATTTCATAATCATATCTGCTACAGATATTTCCAGAACAACTTCTGCTCATGGTAGCCATGTTGCTTTTTATGTAAGACTATACCAGTTATCTCTTTGGATTGTTCACATTTTCACACAGGTTCTAAAAACTGACAAAGACAGAGAAGAAGCAAAACATGAGGAGGAAATGGCAGAATTAATGGACAAGCATGCCAAAGAATTGCAGGATTTAGGTAAGTAGCACACTGGATTTGAAAACTTCTACACTGCCTGTAATAATGAGCTTTTCTATGTTCTTTTCTAGTTGTCTATCTCCTTTTCTAAATTGTAGTTGAACATTCCTGTCATCTTTTATGTATTCATCTCATTGATCTAGTACTATCAGCATTTGATTTCTTCTGTCTATCTTTCAACTTCATTGTTGCTAATTATGCAAAATCCCATATTAAGTGTAATCCCACATAATATTTTATAAAGAGAAAAATCTAAATGTGTTATTACAAATATATGGGAATCAGTTTAAAAGTAATTCCAGAAAGACTGAAACAACAAAGGAAATGTAAGTTCTTATCTTCTGAATTTGTCTTTATACGTTTCCCCCAATTTCAATTGTTGTTGTTAACAGGTTTTTTTTTAGGAAATATTTGAAACATCAGTGTGGCACAGATGATGATGATGGTGGTGATGATGATGGTGATGGTGATTGCTTTGGTGGTGACGGTACTTGTGCTGGTGATGTTGACGTAAGATTTAAAATAGTTTTCATAAGCAAAACCTTTGTTGGATTGTGAGTGCTGTATAAACATGCATCTTGTCATGCTGCCTCTCAAATCCCTGCCCCACTCAGAATCTGCAAACAATCAAAAGCTGATGCTGGAATATGAGAAATTTCAAGAACAGCAGGCAAAGACGCTGAAGATGCAGGAAGACTATGATAAGCAGCTTGTGGAAATGGATGAGAGCAAGGAGAAGGCCTTGGAGGAGCTGACGGAGTACTATGAGACCAAGCTGCAAGAGATGAGTGCAAAACTTGAACAGGTAGGTGAGGGACACCGATGATAGTGTTTGTGTGGTTATACTGTGACTTTATTGATTATGTGTGCTCATGCTGTCACTTTATTGATTACTAGCTGAGTACCCGATGTCGTCCGGGTATTTATTTATCCCAATCACGAAAGTTCTGTTCATTTCCACAACCTTCCAGATGGTTCTACAATGTTCTGTTCCTTTCCACGGCCTTCTGGAAGGTTATACAGAGGTCTGTTCAGTTCTGTGATCTTCTAGAAGGTTCTACAATGTTCTATTCATTTCCAAAACCTTCTAGATGGTTCTACAGAGTCACAACATTTTTGGTTTCACCTCCAGGAGCAATAATAAATAAATTCTTGGGTGAACCAACCTTTGAGCAAGCAACATAAAGTTGTCCGTGGGAGAAACATGGTGGTCTCAAATCTATCTCTCTCCCTCTCTTTCTGTCCCTATCTCTCTCCCTTTCTATCTCTCTCACCCTCTCTCTCCCTTGAGTAGGCAACATAAAGTTGTCCGTGGGAGAAACATGGTGGTCTCAAATCTATCTCTCTCCCTCTCTCTCTGTCCCTATCTCTCTCCCTCTCTATCTCTCTCACCCTCTCTCTCTCCCTTGAGTAGACAGCATAAAGTTGTCCATTAGAGAAACATGGTGATCTCAAATCTATCTCTCCATCTCTCCCTCTGTCTCTCCCTCTCTATCTCTCTCTCTCCCATTCTCATGATGATCTCAAATCTATCTCTCCATCTCTTCCTCTGTCTCTCCCTCTCTATCTCTCTCTCCCTTTCTATCTCCCTATCTCTCCCTTCCTCTCTTTCTCCCTGTCTCTATATCTCTCTTCTTCTCTGTTTCCCTCTCCCCCTCTCTCTCCCTTGAGCAAGCAACATAAAATTGCCCCTGGGAGAAACATGGTGATCTCAAATCTATCTATCTCCCTCTCTGTCCCTGTCTCTCTCCTTCTCTTTCCCTCTTTCTTTCTCTCTACCTCTCTCCTCCTCTACCTCATTCTCTCTCTTTCTCTTTCTCTCTCCCTCTCCCTATCTCTACCTCTCTCCCTCCCCCTCTCTCTCTCTCCCTGTCTCTATATCTCTCCCTCTCTCTCTACCTCACTCTCTCCCTCTTTCCCTCTCTCTCTCCCTCTCTCTCCATCTCTCCATCCCTCTCTCTCCCTGTCTCTGTCTCTTTCCCTGTCTCTGTCTCTCTCCCTATCTCTCTCCCTACCTCTCTCTCTCTCCCCTCTCTCTTTCTCCCTCTCCATTTCTCTTTCACCCTCTCTCTCTCTCTCTCTCTCTCTCTCTCTCTCTCCCTAATTTGAAAAAAATAAGAAAATGGCACACTGTCACAGAGCAATGAAGTCTGCTATAGAATACAATAAAAAGCTAATATAAACATAAGGAGAAAACAAAGTTAAAATTTATTCTTACAAATATAATTAAAACAAAAAAGAGACCATCAACATTCCCTGACAGATGATAAACTGGAAGACTTGCCAAATTAGCTTACCTTATATATGACCATCTAAGATTCAGGTGGGTGCTGGAAGTTTCTCAAACATCATGAGTCCAAGACCGCAGTCATGTCCACAACCTTCTAGAAGATCCCACCCTCATGTGGTTGGTAACTGATCAACCAATGTAAGGGCATTCTCTGTTACGAAATAAACACTCTAACTGTTTTCTAAATGGACACTGAGGTGAACAGGGTGTCTTTCATGAATCAGAAATCTGCTCCATGTATCATGCATCTCAGCAGATGTAACATCATTGATTTGTGTGCGCTGACCTTTGTCTGTCACAGCTGACAATCCACAGCAGACATAAATATCACAGGAGTTACTTCCTGTCTTTCACTGGGGGTATTGTTTTGCATCATTCAGTTTCAATCCCACCCCAACCACCCAGCCCCCCTTAGGGGTCATAGAGATGATCTAACACACACGATGCAGTTTCCAGACAGTAAGTCATATGTGTGCCAAGTTTAGTTGAAATTGCTCCAGGCATTCCAGCGTGATGCTCTAACGTACATACATAAATGTACACACACGTTCATTTTTAGTCACCTTATTGATTATTTAAGTGTTCTCATATTGTGACCTTACTGATTATATGTGTGCTTTTGTTGTTACTTTATTGATTATGTGTACTCATGCTGTGACCTTATTGATTATGTGTACTCTTGCTGTGACCTTATTGATTATGTGTACTCATGCTGTGACCTTATTGATTATGTGTACTCATGCTGTGACCTTACTGATTATGTGTACTCATGCTGTGACCTTACTGATTATGTGTTCTTGTGTTGTTACATTATTGATTATGTGTACTCATGCTGTGACCTTATTGATCATGCATGTATTGCTTTAGATGGGCACTTTGTTTAGCATTCACTATATGCATCTTCCATACAAGAAATACTTTGAAAGAGTAAGGCGAGGTCTTGACTATTACTCTTTAGTTGTATCATCAAAGTGATTTTTTTCTGTCCATACATCCTTATATTTTGGAGAAAAAAAGACTATAATTTAACTTTTAAAATGTATGCATAAGATGATGTAGTTCTTTCTCCATATTGTAATGATGAAGTAGTTCTTTCTCCACAGAGTAATGATGAAGTAGTTCTTTCTCCACAGAGTAATGATGAAGTAGTTGTTTCTCCACAGAGTAATGATGAAGTAGTTGTTTCTCCACAGAGTAATGATGAAGTAGTTCTTTCTCCACAGAGTAATGATGATGTAGTTCTTTCTCCACAGAGTAATGATGAAGTAGTTCTTTCTCCACAGAGTAATGATGAAGTAGTTGTTTCTCCACAGAGTAATGATGAAGTAGTTGTTTCTCCACAGAGTAATGATGAAGTAGTTGTTTCTCCACAGAGTAATGATGAAGTAGTTCTTTCTCCACAGAGTAATGATGAAGTAGTTGTTTCTCCACAGAGTAATGATGAAGTAGTTCTTTCTCCACAGAGTAATGATGAAGTAGTTCTTTCTCCACAGAGTAATGATGAAGTAGTTGTTTCTCCACAGAGTAATGATGAAGTAGTTGTTTCTCCACAGAGTAATGATGAAGTAGTTGTTTCTCCACAGAGTAATGATGAAGTAGTTCTTTCTCCACAGAGTAATGATGAAGTAGTTGTTTCTCCACAGAGTAATGATGAAGTAGTTGTTTCTCCACAGAGTAATGATGAAGTAGTTGTTTCTCCACAGAGTAATGATGAAGTAGTTCTTCTCCACAGAGTAATGATGAAGTAGTTGTTTCTCCACAGAGTAATGATGAAGTAGTTGTTTCTCCACAGAGTAATGATGAAGTAGTTGTTTCTCCACAGAGTAATGATGAAGTAGTTGTATCTCCACAGAGTAATGATGAAGTAGTTCTTCCTCCACAGAGTAATGATGAAGTAGTTGTTTCTCCACAGAGTAATGATGAAGTAGTTCTTTCTCCACAGAGTAATGATGAAGTAGTTGTTTCTCCACAGAGTAATGATGAAGTAGTTGTTTCTCCACAGAGTAATGATGAAGTAGTTCTTTCTCCACAGAGTAATGATGAAGTAGTTGTTTCTCCACAGAGTAATGATGAAGTAGTTGTTTCTCCACAGAGTAATGATGAAGTAGTTCTTTCTCCACAGAGTAATGATGAAGTAGTTCTTTCTCCACAGAGTAATGATGAAGTAGTTCTTTCTCCACAGAGTAATGATGATGTAGTTCTTTCTCCACAGAGTAATGATGATGTAGTTCTTTCTCCACAGAGTAATGATGAAGCCTGTCAACAGACCAGGGAGTATGAGGAGACAAAGAAGCAGATAGAGGAGGATGGTGACAGGGAGATTCTTGACATCAAACACCAGTATGAGAAAAAGTTGAGGGAAGAGAAAGAAGCAAACATGAGGCTTAAAGGGGAGACAGGAATTATGAAGAAAAAAGTAAGTATATACTTTTACAAATGTGATTCTATACTTTGAAGTAATGTAAAAAAAACATTTTGTTCGTATAATGTTGTATAATGTAGACAGGGATTCCAAGTTAAGCTTATGAAGCTTCTGACAGTAATATGAACCAGGGTGATAGTGTAAACCTTTCAGTCATTCATTCATTAGATGCCGTGCTAACTGGCGGCCGTGTCATGGTTTATCATATTAGATGGCGTGCTAACTGGCGACCATGTCACGGTTTATCATATTAGATGGCGTGCTAACTGGCGACCATGTCACGGTTTATCATATTAGATGGCGTGCTAACTGGCGACCATGTCACGGTTTATCATATTAGATGGCGTGCTAACTGGCGACCATGTCACGGTTTATCATATTAGATGGCGTGCTAACTGGCGACCATGTCACGGTTTATCATATTAGATGGCGTGCTAACTGGCGACCATGTCACGGTTTATCATATTAGATGGCGTGCTAACTGGCGACCATGTCACGGTTTATCATATTAGATGGCGTGCTAACTGGCGACCATGTCACGGTTATCATATTAGATGGCGTGCTAACTGGCGACCATGTCACGGTTTATCATATTAGATGGCGTGCTAACTGGCGACCATGTCACGGTTTATCATATTAGATGGCGTGCTAACTGGCGACCATGTCACGGTTTATCATATTAGATGGCATGCTAACTGGCGACCATGTCACGGTTAATCATATTAGATGGCATGCTAACTGGCGACCATGTCACGGTTTATCATATTAGATGGCATGCTAACTGGCGACCATGTCACGGTTTATCATATTAGATGGCATGCTAACTGGCGACCATGTCACGGTTTATCATATTAGATGCTGTGCTAACTGGTGACCACATCATGGTTTATCATATCTGTGCAGCTCTTGATATTGATTTTCCTTTTTTTTCTTTTGGCTTGACCAAGTGATATTTTTCTTGAAACTCCCACTTTTTCTTTCATTTTTTTCCTTGAAGTTTCCAGTGATTGTCAAGATCTGTAATTGTGGTCTTCTTATGGCATGGCCAGGCAATGTTGATTAACTTCTGCTAAATTATTGATTGCATCATTATTGTTTCTTATTCTTTTTTCACATATACTTTGAACAGAGTAGGTCAGTCAAACTGAATGTGCTTGTATATATGATCACATATTTGTCAAAATAAAAAGAGTTTTCGTGACCATTTCTTAGCTTTGTTCACCAGTAACCAGTAATTTTGATAACCATTTCATATTCCAGTTCACCAGTCTGCAGAAGGAGATAGATGATCATAAAGATGAGATCAAGAAACTTATCCAGGAAGCGTCCAAGCTGAGCAATGTCATCCGTAGCTTAGAGAAGGACATTCAGGGCCTTAAGAAGGAAATACAGGAAAGAGATGACACTATTCAGGACAAGGTGGGCATGTCTCATACAAGACAACACCTTATTCTATAGGTTCCACTAATGCTACTTATGTATTTTAGTTTAACTCATATCCTAATGTCGGTGTTTATATGACTTTGTAAAAGAAATTCAAAATAAAACCCCACCGTCTATGTGGTTTGTTCCACCGTTTGAAATTTGTCATTTTAAACCATAGTCATATGCTTAATTACGGGTGACTGAATTATGACAGTTCATTCTTAAGGTTGAAGTCCCATAGGAAAAACTGGAAAATGTTCTAGAAATGGCTAAAAGAAAATGGCCACATACCTTATTGATTGTGATGGGTCTGCCAGCTGTACATGTCAAAGCTATATTACAGATCTGTTCTTCAAATGTGTGCATGTGGGTGTGTTTGTATATAAGTTTGTATATTTAAAGTAATAAAAATAGTAATTTTTATTACTGTGTTAAACTACATTTTGTTAGCATTTTAAAGTGATGGTAGACATGTCTGTTCATCTTGTAACATGTTACAGACATGAGCTTTACTTGGTGTCTGACCTCACCTTATAATGACTGACATACAGTCAGAGACCAGTGTAGACTTATGGCCATAAGTCACATGAGATAGTACTGTAAAAACAAAAATAAGCTGGGAGGACTATGGCAAATGTGTTCATTTTATGAGATATTTTTTTGCTTCAACTGCAGGACTGACTTAAAGTGCTCGAGACACACAGTTTACTTATTTAGTTCATCACAGGTTCATTTCACGTTGTCATCAATCTTTGTAACCTCCAATGATATGAAAGAGAGAGACGAAAGCTCTCTAGGCAGAACTTCTCCCCTCCAATGATATGAAAGGGAGAGACAGAAGCTCTCTAGCTGGAACTCCTCCCCTCCAATGATATGAAAGGGAGAGACAAAAGCTCTCTAGGTGGAACTTCTGTTTCTGAATTCTTATTTCTTGCACATCTGAGGACACTTGAAATGTTTATCTTGATATGCCTATTATTATTATTATTATTATTATGTGGCAAGTCAGATAGCATTGGTGTGTATGCTTCCCCACCTTTTGTGATCTTTGGTGTCTCCAATCAGTTAAAATGCTTTTCATTTTCTATGCCACTTGGTCTGTCAACTGAGATCTTGATCCAGATTCTGCTTTCTCATGACATGTCCAAGAAATTTTGACTGTCTCTTATAATTTAATGAGTCCATTGTCCTGAAACTTTTTTGAGGACCTCTTCATTTGTTCATTTGGTCTCTGTCTGTCCAGGGCATTTGTTGCATCTTTCTCCAAAACCATGTCTCCATTGTTTTCAGTTTCTTTGTCATCTTTTTTTTTTGTTTGTTGTTAATTTTCCAAATTTCAAAACCATATAACAATATTGGTTGTATATAGCACTATAAGACTCTTTTCCTCACTTTTTCTTATCTTATATCCTTTCCATGTCATTAAACGTCACATAGGGCTTGCATGATAGTTTGCCAAGTTTTCCTCATTTTTTAGGGACGTCTTATTTGTTAGTATTGTTTCATATCATATAAAAATTATTTTGCATTACCTGATAAGCTTCTTGACTTGCCATATTTTCCTTCTTTCTGCTCCTAACTCACACTAGACCAGAGCTTTTGTTATTCCTTCTTTTTCATTCACTGCATCACCACTTTCGTTGTTTTATTTCAAGATTTATGTCATTTATTTATGTACAGATTTCTCATTTATTTCTGTACTGTCTCGAATTTCTCATTTATTTCTGTACTGTCATGGGTTTATAATTTGTTTCTATACCATCTTCTTATTATTTATCTAATATAATCAAAATTACTTTTGGAATTGAGATTGCAAACAAACAGTATTAATATGATCTTTTAAAAATTTAATGAAATAATAAGTGAGACTAAGATTTAAGATAGTGTACCATGTGAGGAAGGTTTTGGTTAATTCAGAGGTGCTAATCTTTAAATTTGTAGATCTACTGAAATAATCAGCTTCATATTGAACCAGATCTTTACTCTCAGAATAATACTTGAAGAACATATTGAAATGCAAAAACCATTAATCCTGAACTTCATAGATTTTAAAAAGGCATTTGATAGCATACACAGAGATTCATTGTGGAGAATTTTAAGTCTATATGGAATACCATCTAAGATTGTCAACATCATTATAGACTTCTACAATGGATATGTTTATGCAGTCAACACAGAAGAAGGAATGAGTGAATGGTTCCAGATTGAAACAGGCGTGAAACAAGGATGTATATTATCTCCCCTGCTTTTTGGAATTGCCATGGACTTTATAATGAAAAGATGCTGTACAGGTAAAATGGGCATTGACTGGGTACATGAGACCCAACTGGAAGATCTTGATTTTGCAGATGACATAACTCTTATCAGTGACAATGTGAAATCAGTGCAAGGAAAAATAGATCCCCTGTCTTCAATTACTAGTAAAATAGGACTTAAAATTAACAAGGATAAAACAAAAATAATAAAACTTCTCATTAACCATGAAAGAAGTATATATATAGAAGGAACAGCTGTTGAAATAAACCATTTTGCATATCTCGGCAGCCACATAGACCAGGATGGTAATACCAGAGAGGAAGTTAAAATTCAAGAATCTTGAGAACATAAGGCATTTAAAAGTTATAAGCACAAAAACCAAGTTAACTCTTCCCGTGCCTGAGGAAGAAACACGGACGTGTTGTGGAGTGCCAGAGTAAAAGCGCGGGTCTTGATAGCGTTGGGGGTATAGTTGTAAAATGGAATGGAAAACAGTATTTCCATGTACTTCCGTATACTTATTATGTTTCAAATTATAGCTAAATGAATGAAAATTTCATAAATGCATAGTTTTTTAGGAAAAAAGAAGTAATGTGATGTTGTTTTTAGACACTGATTGTGCCCAGCTCACCATCGGCTAGGTCTAGATATGCACTACTTACCATCTGAGATGTGTAGATCTACTTGTTGATCTCGTATTGTGATTTTGTGTTGCATTCTCGCTGAATGAATGTCTGAACTAACCTCCTAACTACTTCTCCAGTCGTCTAAATATGTTTAGATCTACTTAGAAAACATTCAAGAGCAGCGGGGTGGCCATAGGCTATGTCCATACCCCTATCTACATCGTAAAAAATTGAAAAATTTCCATGCTTCTTGACCTTTTTCTCGCTCGGCATCGCTCGTAACTAGGCACTCTTTCGCCATTTTAAAAAGTATCACCGGAATCGCGGACGAAATATGTACAATCTAAATGTTACACCGGTTGTTTTATTGAAATAAACAATGATCATTATAATGACCATTGGTACGCAACGGGACACCAGAAGCGTCATTATAATGACCAAAGGCACGGAAAGAGTTAAGATTATTCAATTGAAATGTAACATCAACCCTCATTTAAACATGTGAAAGCTGGAAAACAACTAAAGAAATAGACAAGAAATTAGACTCTTTCGAAAACAAATGCCTAAGGAAAATACTCAGTATAAAGTGGAACTAATTCAACAACAATGCAGAGATAAGACAGATGAGCAAACAACAGCCTGTTTCATGGTTGATCAGAAAAAGAAGATGGACATATGTCAGTCATGTGGTGAGAAGAAACAATCAGAGAATCCCCAAACAAGCTATCAAGTGGAACATAACAGGCTGAAAAAAAAAAAAGAGGTTGACCACGTGAAACTCTAAAGAGGACATTGTTAAGAGAGGCCAGTTCACTGGGCATAACATCCCTTGATGAGATTGAAAAACTCTCAGAAGACGGGAAAACTTGACGAACTACTGTGCGGGCCCTATGTGATGTTTAGCTGCACGGGAAGGATGCAAGATGTAAGATGATATTGAACTGATGAATAAATGTCTTTTACAGACAATTTTGCTGAAATTTCTTTGTACAGGAGAAACGAATCTATGACCTGAAGAAGAAGAATCAGGAACTTGAGAAGTTTAAGTTCGTGCTGGACTATAAGATCAAGGAACTCAAGAAACAAATTGAGCCCAGAGAAATGGATATTAAAAATATGAAGGAGCAGATTCAGGAGGTTTGTGACTAAATTTGCTTGCTTTATTTCTTTCCCAATTTTTTTTCCAACATTTTTTAAAACATCAAAATGTATGTTTTGATCCATTTATTTTGTTGTTGAAACTTTCAGTTTGTAAATAATTACAAGGGGATGCAGAAGTAAAGGTAGACCAAAGGAAACATGGACGAAGCAACAGAGAGGATGTTGAACAATAGAGAGCTCATGTGGGCAAGAGTGAAAAAAAAAAAAAAGCATAGGACAGGTGTTTGTGGAAAACCCTTGTGGAAGCCCCATGTGCCTTGGGCACTTAAGGTTCAGATAAAGAGAGAGAAGATGATTACAAGTTGTAGACAGTCATAGTAGAGAATAACTATGTAGATGATGAAATTAATGAGCTTGATAAATGCAAGTGTTGACCATATCTGTCTTGTATTATTCTGTAGGCACCCCAAATATGTGCATGTCAGAATTTAGGTTCGTGAGTATTTTTTTTTCCTGAAAAAGATCTTTTTTTTTACCCTGCCCCAAAGATTTGTTATGATTTAACTATTATGTCAGGCTGAGACTTCATTTTTTTCATGGTTCCAGGTCTTATCATATCCCTGACAAGTAGTCTCTGACAAATGTCTAATTTAAAAATAATAATCTTTTTCTATTCTTCAGTTGATCTGGCATCATTCCATCTGTGTTCATGCGGTACTTGACTGTCAAACTGAACTCATCTGATGTGTAATTTATTTTTAAGTGGGAAAACCCACATGTCTTCCATTTGCAGAAGTCTAATACTTTGCACTAATGACAAGACTCAAGATATAGCTTAACAAAAAGTTTGAATACTTAAGAATAACATCATGATAAAGAAAGGTACATATAGCAAGATATGTTTCTTTAGTTGAATATAATTTCATTCATGCAGCCATACTTGGCTCTTAAAATATTCATGGTACTTCACAGATGGAGAGCGAGTTGGAGAGGTTCCACAAGCAGAACACGCAGCTTGAACTCAATATTACTGAACTGCGACAAAAACTCAAATCCACTGACAAAGAAATGCATCAGGAGAGACAGAAGGTAACATCTGGATCACAAGAAGGGGAAAAGATAGATTATTGGTTTTTCTGCTTTATTTGCTAAATTTTCATTATATTTTTAATATGTTGTAGTACTGTTTATGGAACGAATTCAAGAACAATTCAGAGATAAGACAGATGACTGAACAACAATCAGTCTCATGGGTGATCAGGAAAAGGAGATGGACATATGTTGGTCACATGATGAGAAGAAACAATCAGAGAATCCCAAAACAAGCTATCAAGTGGAACACAACAGGCCAAAGAAAAAGGGGCAGACCGCGTGAAACTCTGAAGAGGACATTGTTAAGAGAGGCCAAATTAACAGGCATAACATCCCTTGATGAGGTTGAAAGACTCGCCGAAGACAGGAAAAATTGGCGAACTACCTTGCGAGCCCTATGTGACGTTTAATGGCACGGGAAGGATATAAGATATAAGAAGTACTGTTTAGTCCGTTCTTGGGAAGCCCATCTTTAGTGAAGAAGCTATCAAACAAAGGTGGGAGGAATACTTCAAGGAGCTTTTCAGTTTGGTTGGAGAAAGAGAACAAGAAAATACTTACCAACCAAAATCTAACAAGGAACTTAAGCCATGAACACTAGCCTGTGAAGTTGAAGAATTGATTAGAAGAAGTCCATGAAATAAAGCATCAGGAGCCAATGGACTGACAGCAGGAGCCAGTGGGCTGACAGCAGGAGCCAATGGGCTGACACCAGGAGTCCATGGGCTGGCAACAGGAGCTGATGGGCTGGCAACAGGAGCTGATGGGCTGGCAACAGGAGCTGATGGGCTGGCAACAGGAGCTGATGGGCTGACAACAGGAGCTGATGGGCTGACAACAGGAGCCGATGGGCTGGCAACAGGAGTCCATGAGCTGACACCAGGAGCCCATGGGCTGACAGCAGAAGCCAATGGGCTGACAGCAGGAGCCATACAAACATGTGGAGAAGTTGGTATAAAATGGCTGGAGAGGATTTTTCATAAAGCCAGGTCTGAAAGGAATGTCCCAGAAGATTGACAAAGAGCTGTAGCTATACCCATCTAGAAGAATAAAGGAGACAAAAGAGACTGTAGATCATACAGAGGGATTTCCTTGCCCAGTCATGTGGGGAAAATGTATGCAAAGATTTCAGAAATCAGAACGAGATGGGTTATAGAAATTCAACTGAGCAAGCACAGTTTGGATTCAGGAAAGGAAGAAGTTGCACTGATGTAGCACTGCTCAGACAAGCTTGTGAAAAAAGCCACTGATTATGACCAAGAACATCATCTTTATAGAGCAAGAACTTAACATCATTTTTGTGGAGCAAGGAAAAGCTTTTGACAGGGTTAACAGAAACAACATGTTGGCAGTATTAGAGGAATATGGTGTACCGGGACATCTACTGGAAAACATAATGTCATTAAACACAAAAAGTCAAAGTGCAGTAAGAACTACAGCAGGTAGTATGGACCTGTTCAGTGTAACAGCAGGAGTCAGACAGAGCTGCATATTATCATCATTGCTATTTATACCCTATATAGACAGACTAATGAGAGAAGCGTATCCAAACCCACTAGAAGTAAGTGAACTAATGTTCACAGATGACCAGTATGTAGAAATAAGAACCCAAAGTGCTTACAAGATCATATGAATAATTTCCATAAGAGCTGTAAACATAATATGAAAATCAACATTGCCAAAACAGAGACCATGAAAGTTAGCAGAATGCCAAGCCCTTTGAGCGTATATATTGAAGACAACAAAATCCAACAAGTCAAAGAATTCAAGGTTTTGGGCCCTTGTTCACAGAAGATGGGAAGCTCAATAAAGAAACTGATGTTAGAACGCAAAGACCCAGTGATGTTACATACCAGCTATCCCCGCTGCTTACACGCCCCAACATCCCACTTGAAACTAAGAGAAAACTAATTAATAGCTTATACCTACCAACTCTGTGCTACCAATGCCAGACATGGCTACTTACTAGAAACAACAAAGAGAAGAAAGAAAGGAAAGCCAAGAGAAAATTATCTCAGTGGACTAACCAAGTGACATGGGAAAAGAAATGCATCTGAATTAATCAGAAACACATAGGACCAAACAAAATGGAGATGCATTATCACCAGTGCTGTCTGACATGGCACATAATAATAATAACAACAACAATAATAACAATATATGATCAACTGTGGAAATCAATTGGAAGCTTACACGGTATCAGTTAGAAGAATAAAATAACCACAAGTGAAGTGAGATATCTTAGGAAAGAAGCAAACATCATCAAGTTTGACAAGCTAAGAAATGACACCATAAGACAGATGGTAGGAACTACATCAGGTCTATGACACATAGACAAGCTGAGAAATGACACCATAAGACAGATGGTAGAAACTACATCAAGTCTATGACACATAGACAAGCTAAGAAATGACACCATAAGACAGATGGTAGGAACTGCATCATGTCTATGACACATAGACAAGCTAAGAAATGACACCATAAGACAGATGGTAGGAACTACATCATGTCTATGACACATAGACAAGCTAAGAAATGACACCATAAGACAGATGGTAGGAACTACATCAAGTCTATGACACATAGACAAGCTAAGAAATGACACCATAAGACAGATGGTAGGAATTACACCAGGTCTATGACACATAGACAAGCTAAGAAATAACACCATAAGACAGATGGTAGGAACTACATCAAGTCTATGACACATAGACAAGCTAAGAAATAACACCATAAGACAGATGGTAGGAACTACATCATGTCTATGACACATAGACAAGCTAAGAAATAACACCATAAGACAGATGGTAGGAACTACACCAGGTCTATGACACATAGACAAGCTAAGAAATGACACCATAAGACAGATGGTAGGAACTACATCAAGTCTATGACACATAGAGAAGCAATCAAGTGGTTCAGCCACTTAATGAGAATGACACACTCAGTAAGTCATGAGAGCCTTCATCCAAAGAACAACAGGCCACAGATCAAGAGGAAGACCCAGAAAAAGAGATGGATGATTTTAGAGAAACACTTACTAACTATGGCATTACTGCCACTGAGGCCGCCCATTTGGCCCAAAAAAGCCAATTCCACCTCCCCTCGACACTTCACAGTAAAAAAAGGAAGAATAAAATAAACTAAAGTACTATTTACATAAGTTCTGAACTTATCTCAGATCTTGACAATCAAGAAAATTTAAAAAAAAAAAAAAAAGATAACACCAGACAGAACTTGGAGCGCATCACATTTTTAAAATACAAATGTTGATCTCTTACAACATTGGTGAATGCTCATAAGAGTTAAAAGGAGACTGTTTATAGCATCCATAACATTTGTATAAATAAAGAACATGTAACAGACATATAAATCTAAACTATCAGACCATGCACCTTGCAGTAGCAACATACAGATATGAATTGTCTCAGGCATCAGAAAAGGAGATCACATCTTTGAGATGAGATGTTACAGAAGAGCCATCAGAATATCTTGGAAGAATAAGAGAAGCAACAAAAGCATCTTATAAGATGTGGACATCATAAAAACTGACTTATATAATGGATTGTGCAATGTATTAATAACCTAAATTGGAAACCATCTGTATATGAAAATTGGTACCTCAGCACCATCAAGAAGGAAAGTTATCCCTTGGTCATGTTAAACAACACAATAGCTCTAAGAGAACAATATGGAGAGCATGATTCCTGGGAAAACAAGAACAGGGGCAGCCAAGGGGACAATGGAGCCAAGGCATCATTGACACTCTAAACACCAAAGAACAAGCATCCTGGTTCAACACAGGACAGCTTTAGAGACAGCTATCAAGAGAACAGTGTTCAGTAATGGACATACCACTTGAGTTTGAAGTTTTATTTTATGTCTGTCTGACTTTTTCTTAACAAATTGTGATCTGTGGACACAATAAAGAACTAAAGGATTTAAAAGACATAATAGAGAACTAACAAAATGTGAAGCAGTAGCTTTGGCCATGTTTATGGACAACAGGTCTTTCTTATCTATTTAAAATTTTAAAAAATGATATAAACTAAAGCATCAGTTTATCTGCAATATCATTTGCTAACTTTATTTTGTTAAGATTCTATTTTTTTTTCACACATGAGATGCTAACTAATCTGAATGAATTATATTTTGTGTGTGTGTGTGTGTGATTAAAATCAAATTTATTTATAAGTCATTTGTGTATGGAAACTTTGGCAGAAAGTGGGAAAGAGTAAATGGTATATAAGATTGTTCTTCCATCGCATTTTCATTTGCAACTTTCTAACAGGTGCGCGATGTAGAAGCTAATATACGCAGATTCAAGACTGACATTCACAACTGTGTTGGCCACATTCAAGATCAAAAAATGTTGAAAGAAAGCATCAAGATCATATATCAGAAGCATGTCCAGGAAGATATTGTAAGTTCAGTGGTAGTTTAGAACTGAGGTCTTACATTTTGAGATATGTTGTCCTTTTTAATTTGTACAACCAGGATTTCATTTAAAGAGCTAAAGTTTTACAGTGTGAATCTTACTGGTGCAAAAAAAAAAACAGTAAGCATGAAGGCTACAAAAAGAACAGGAGACAGTCATTTGGAGAGAGGTTAGTGAAGCAGTAACGTGTGTTATTTAATTCTGTCAAGCTGAGAGTTGAATATTCTTAGTAGTCTATTCTATGTTTATAGGCGTCATGTCATATTCAGAGTGGATTATGATGGTTTGCTGTGTCATATTCAGAGTGGATTATGATGGTTTGCTGCGTCATATTCAGAGTGGATTATGATGGTTTGCTGCATAATATTTAGAGTGGATTATGATGGTTTGCTGCGTCATATTCAGAGTGGATTATGATGGTTTGCTGCGTCATATTCAGAGTGGATTATGATGGTTTGCTGCGTCATATTCAGAGTGGATTATGATGGTTTGCTGCATCATATTCAGAGTGGATTATGATGGTTTGCTGCATCATATTCAGAGTGGATTATGATGGTTTGCTGCATCATATTCAGAGTGGATTATGATGGTTTGCTGCATCATATTCAGAGTGGATTATGATGGTTTGCTGCATCATATTCAGAGTGGATTATGATGGTTTGCTGCATCATATTCAGAGTGGATTATGATGGTTTGCTGGAAGACTCTGAGTGGACCAAAAAAAATGATCTTCTTGGCAGACTCCACCACCATAAGGACCAAAGTTATCCCTATCCCATCAACCAGTCTCAGTTTGTTACTAGAAGCATCAGTGGAAAGGTAGGCCTTATCAAGAATGCAGTCACAGTCATCTTTGCTCTCAATAATTTAGAACCACCTTGACAATATAAAATAAATACATGATTTTATGATATGGAAGTAGATAATAAGAAGTAAAAAAAATTGTCCCTAAAAGTGAGGAAAGTAGTAGTACGGTGCTGTATAAAGCCAGTATTGCCGTATGGTTGAGAAACTTGGACAGTCAGCAAAGAGATGACAAAGAAGCTAGAGGCAACAGAGATGAGGTTTTGGTGAAAGAAAAACTAGAGGCAACAGAGATGAGGTTTTGGTGAAAGAACACCCTGGACAGACAGAAAAATGAATGAAGAGGTCCTCAAAGAAGTTTCAGAATGATGAAAACTAGTTAAAATGATGAGAAAAAGACAGTCAAAATTTCTTGGATACATTGTGAGAGGACATAAGTTAGATAACCTAATAATGACTGGAAAATTCAAGGGGAAAAGGAAGAAAGGAAAGCCAAGAGAAAATTATCTCAGTAGACTAACCAAATGACATGAAATGAATTAATCAGAAACACATAGGACCAAACAAAATGGAGATGCATTATCACCAGTGCTGTCTGACATGGCACATAATAATAATAACAATAATAATAATACTGTGGAAATCAAATGGAAGCTTACAGGGTATCAGTTAGAAGACAATAGACATATAACATACAGATGTGAGACTACAGACTGATCAACAAGATAAGGATCAACATATTTCCTTTTGCAACAGACCAAGCTGAGAAATCTACTTCTTAGGTCAATTCTAGTAAAGCCACCATGGCTGATTCCCTGTCTGATGTGACATCTGTCTCACAAGGCCACCACAGCATCATTTACCAAGAATTTCAGGATCACGGTGCCAGAGAGAGGTAGAACCTCAACATGTACCACTATAGGTCTCACTAAGGTTATAGGTTCTTATATTTTGAACACTCCAATGAATCGGCATAAAAACCCCTGAAGAATGCAGCAGTCTCCATAGGCTGTCAATGTCACCATACAGCTTGGTCTGGATTGGTTGCCTGTGACAGTTGTAAGTGCCAGATTAAACAGGGCAGTAGAGCAGTATTCTGAGCTACATTCTTTCTGTGATGCCTTATTGATCATAGTTAAGAATGTATCTTTAATCAATGGAATTTTTGTCTTTAATGGTAGTTGTTTACTTGAATAATTTTTGTTATCTCTTCATCTAGAAAGTAAGTTCTGGAACTCTTCGTCACTGAAAGGGAACGCTAGTAAAAGTTTATGTTAACATTTCCATTGCAGTTGTAATTCATGTTTATATTTGGTAGAATATTGTGTCCATTTATTAATAGAAATTATTCAGCGAAACCCATAACTTGTTAAAAATGTGTATTCTGAAAAAAAATAATACTGATTTGTCATAAATTATTTAAAATCCTTCATTTATGACCAGCAGCATTTAGCATACATTTTGCATAATGTTATACTTTGTACACAGTTTTTACATTTAGAATGAGTGTTTGATAAAAATTATTTAATAAATAGTTACAAAACATCTTGAAATAATTTTTTAAAAAAACACACTACAAACAGCATTTAATATTCAGACATAAACTGCAAAGATGATTTAAGCAGTGTAGTTTAATGGTAGCTAAATTTGACTCTTTCAACATTGGGGGGTGGGGGGAATCAGATTCCAGAAATTAGATATGCCGATGATACTGTCCTTCTATCAAACAGCTCAGAATAACTGCGGCAGTTGATTCTCTCCATCAAAAGACACAGAGAAGCTCAGAACCTCTTTTTACACGCTGACAAAACTAAAGTAATTACAACTGACAAAATGCGAAGCAAACCCAAAATTACACTGGACCGTCAGGAACTTGAAAATATAAAGAAATTTGAATATCTAGGTTCAGTCATCACCGCTAATGGCGACTGCGCGGTGGAAATCTAAAGAATAATTGCAGTCGCATCACAGAAACTAGCACAAATGAAGAGTATGTGGCGAAGTATCAACAAGAAAACAAAGTTATCTTTACTAAGAGCTTACATATTCCCAGTGGCAGCATACAGACGTGAAACATGGACATTTAACAAATCACTAGAAAAGAGAATAACAACATTTGAAATGAAATGTTACTGAAGGGCACTTAGAATATCATGGACAGAACAGAAATCAAATAAAGAGATACTAATGGCATCGCAGAAAACTGGCTTGTTAACACCATAAAAATTAGAAAGCTGAGATACTTCAGCCACATCAAGAGACGCAACAGCTTGGAGAAGTTGATAGTAGAAGGCATAGTGCTCAGCAAAAGAGAAAAGGGACGACCTCACCGCAGGTGGATTCAGAACATCACAGAAAGTCTGAATGTGTCATTGTGAGATGCTGGTCAGCTTCTGCAAGACCATATTGTATTGAGGGAGGCTGTGAGAGGGACAGTGTTCTAGAAAGCACATGTCATATGAGTGAATGAAGAGTTCAGTGGTAAGTCATATAGTAAGCCTGGCTATCTTCTCAATATTATTTCTTTAGCTGCAGTAAGGAGTGACATTGTCTAAAGCAGCGGTTCCCAGACCCTTTTGCTGCACAGCCCACATTTAAAAGTGAAACATTTTTGTGGCCCACAAATAAAGTGCTTTATATATGCAAGGTATAAATCTAATTTTATAAAGTATTATGTAATATTTTCTCTACATGTTTAACTGCTTATTCATTGCTTACACAAAAGTTCTTTTCATTTACTTTAAAGATGGCACTGTTTCCAGTTGGATAGCTTGTCTATTCTGGCTGGAATTTGTGAGAAACACACTCGAAGATCATTCTCCTTGTTCATTCTTGAACGATATTTCTTTTTCATGGCAGTCAATGCAGAAAATGAAACTTCACATAAATAAGTTGTTGAAAAAAGTAGAAGAAATTTCATCGCCAGGGCTGACAAAAACGGATATTCCAGCGAAACAGTGCACCAAAAGGAAAAGATATCCACAGCGGGGGTTGTTAAATTTGATTTGTAATGTGCAATTGCTAGACAGTTGTGCACAACCGGTTAATTCAGAGAATGTGCACTGAAAAGGATTACGAATCCAGTCATATGCTTTAATGTCTTTGGGCGTGAAGTATATGTCAAAATATTCAGCAAGAGATGTCAGGTGCCCTTTTATCACACTAGTGACACCTTCCATAATCTCGCCATTAACTTCATTGCACTCTATAAATTCACAGAACAAGTGAAACATGTCTTATGATTTGTTCTCGAGTTTCATGCACCAAAGTCATAGTTTCTTCTTAAAGGCTGCAACTTTGTCAAATGTCTTGAGTATACTGGCATCTTTACCCTGCAGTGATATGTTCAAACTGTTCAAAAGGCTAAAAATGTCAGCAAGATGTGCCAGCATGGCAAGCCACTCAATATCAGCGACCTTACCTGCCAGGTCGAGATTGTGTTCTGTCAAAAACAGCAAAAATCCTAAACGAAGCTCAGACACCCAAGAACTTTTCCTCTGGATACCCAACGCACAGCCAACTGCAATAGGAGATGCTTGTGTTCTACATCTGACTCAATACAAAGCTGAGCAAATAATCAGCTGTTCACTGTTCTAGTTTTATGAAGTTTACAATCCAAACACAGTCTTCGAGTACAGATCCCAGAGTTTCATTTAACTTCTTTGAAGCGAGTGCCTCACAATGGATCATACAATTTTCTTATATCCTTCCCGTGCCGTTAAACGTCACATAGGGCTCGCAAAGTAGTCTTGTGCCTACAGTCACGGGTGACACTTGCTTTATACGTTTTACAACACCACTGTTGCGGCCAGTCATTGTGGCAACACTGTCGGTGCAAACACCAATGCAATTCATCCATTGCAGTCCAAAAGTTGTGGAAAAATCATTTAAAACACGAAGTATTTCATTGGCCATCATTCTCTCTGGCAGTGACTTGCAAAAAAAGAAATTCCCCTTACATGCTATTTTGCCAACAATAGTGAACATAAACATGCAGCTGTGACTCACCAGCGATGTCAGTTGACTCATCCAACTGAATAGCAAACTTAGTAGATTGTAATCATTCAGTTAGCTGCACAACAATGTTCTTGGACATTTCTGATATTCTTCTGTGGACAGCATTATTTGAGATGGGAATGCTTTTCAGTTTTGTAGCGTATTCTGAGCCGAACAATACGTCACAAATCTCAACAGAGGCTGGAATGATAAGATCTTCTCCAATCGTGTGCGGTTTCTTTGATTTTGTGATTCTCTGGGCAATCAGGTACAATGCTTTAAGAGCATTTTCATTGAGAGTGGCTCTTGTTTTTAACACTGTCTTCTGTTTACTGTATTCCTCGGCTTTACATTCTAAAAATTCTTTGGTTTTATTCTGTAGAACTGGATGTCTTGTAGTTAGATGATGCAATTTTGTCAGCTTTATTGCCTCATTAGAAAGGATTTGCAAAAAAAAACAACACACTGTGGCAGATTTTGGTCATTTGTTGATGGAACGAAACCATTCTTAATATGCTCCACATCATATTTTCGAGCGTATTTAGCTTTCTTGTATCAGCGTTAATGTCATCTTGATCACAGTCACTTTCACTGCCACTGTTATCAGTTTGTTTGCATAAAGTCGAAGGCTTACATTTCACAAATCGACCCATTTTAGTGCCTAAAGTTTTAAAGTTTAAACAATAAAAAAGGCTGTCTGAAAAGTCTCCACGATCACTATGTGGGTTACTGGAATCCACTGATTAATCCAATACAAATTACACACAGCACCAAGACCGAATAGCGGCTCTCAAGCCAAGGAAATATCGTTTTTAAAATAAAACACAACTGCTGAGAGTTATGTTTCACTTCTGCTCTGTCAACTGTTCTCTGAAATTACATTGTAAAACTGCACATTTCACCAACACGGTCAGAAAGACGCTGGTGTCCCACTTCAAAACCGATGCCTTCTTTTTATGTACATCATATTTCTGTTTGATGCTGGAGGAAATGTTGTCTGGACCATCCTTTCTCCAATAGCCGCTCTGCAGACATACTAATAAAGCGACCTACAATTCTGTGGCTTGCATCCATGCAGTCCGCTGCTATGCATTTCGTGTAAAAAACGCTGAATAATTTTTTTTTATTATTTTGAGACTTCAGCACGGCCCATAATACTTCCTGTCACAGCCCACCTTTGGGCTGAGAACCACTGGTCTAAAGTCATAGAAAAAAAGTATATTTAGCCTCTGATTTTAAAAGTTTCTTTTGAATTTTTTTTCCTCATAACAAAAGGATTTCCTTTGCTACATCAGAATCTGATAAACATAGAGTCATCATCACTGATCGTGATCTTTCCTTCAACTGTTGTAGAATTTTTTGAATGTCATTGATTCTCAAGTAATTAATAATAATTTTAAAAACAACAAGTACTTAACTCACAAAAAAACATGCAGTGAACAAACAAATGCGTCAGACAGAATATACACAAAGTGTCTTTAAGTACAGAATTTTCAAATACAATTGTGGTGATAGGCTGAAGATGTTAATTGGTTGACAGTAACAAAGTGAAAACATGAAGGAATGATTTAAGAAATGTTTAGCCCTGCTCCAAGGTTGATTTTAAGAACTCCATGTTAATATATCTAGGGCTTACATTAATTAAATTATACTTTTAGCAGGAAATTGAATCTGTTTCTGTTTTAGTAATGTTTACACTGTAGGATCACAAATGGCCTCAAGTTCAGACCCCCCCCCCTGCAGCTGTGGTAACATTTAAAAGGGCATTGGATGTATGTGACATTTCACTGTTAAGTTGTCAAGACACCACTCATATGGCTTTAAAAATGTCCACCCAGTCACCATTAATACTATATTGGAAAGCCAGATATCACAAGAAGCAAAAAATAAAAACAAAACAACAACAAACATTTTCATGTAAGGCAAATCAGTAGCTGATACTGTCAGATGCCAGTGCTAGTAGAAAATGAGACCTCAAGAGGTATTAACCAGTTCTCACAGAGGAACAGCAGTCTAAAATCACGCAAGCAGAAATAGTTATAGTGGTGTGAGTGGTTCAGGGGAGCTGCATGGTCTCAGGGTTAGACTTTTGACTCAGGTGATGGAGGTTGCAGGCTTGAATCCCACCAGAAGTGGCAGGGGTTTTTTTATTTAATTGAAAATTATATGGCAGTAAACTCCTCTGGTCTCTGTGAATGGGATGTAAATGTTCATCAAGCATGTTAAAAATCCCTTGGCAGCTGGAAAATCACAGGAAAGAGTGGGCCTGATGGCCGCAACCCAGACAAATTTCTAGAGCATCTACCATGGAAATGAGGTGCAAGCACTTGTGATGCCCATGTACTGCTTGTGATGCCCATGTACTGCTTGTGATGCCCATGTACAGCTTGTGACGCCCATTCTGAAAAACTGAAATGGGGGACCAGACAGATGTGAGAACATCTTGATTGCAAATAAGCTGTTTCCCAAACAATGTTCAGCACATAAATACAGTTGCAAAAGATATTTATAACTAAAAATGTTAACTAGAACTAGCCAGGAACAGACAAGAAGAAAAGATTTATACAGCACACAGTGCAACAGATATTCAGCAGAAAACAGGGAAATTACCATAATGAGGCATAATTACAAAATGATCACAATTAAGAAATTAAAATGTAATGAAAGGTTTGCTAATACCAAGAGCCCCTATTTTAAAAAGAATTGTTGTAGCACACATATTTACTGTTTCAGTAAGAAGAAGATGTAAGAGGTATATATCTGGAATACTGTTCCAGTTCCTTGCTTGAAGCAGTTATTTAACATTTATAAACCTAATATCCCATATATTGATGGAGCTGAACAGAGTGAATATAACAAGAAGAGAATAACTGAAATGTTATTTTTCTCTGTCTCTTTACAAGCAATAAATGTAGCATTTTTTTTTAATGTTCATATTTCATTGTTAGATTTTCTTTTGAAATACAGTTTTTGTGTTTTTTTCATGTTATTGTTGACTTTGAAAAATCTGCTTTCCTTTTCGTTTAATATAGATTGGTTCATGATTCTTACAATTGACCATACAATGTAGAGTAGCAACAGAAGAAAAAAAAAAAAGATCACAGGAAGCAGTGGAGGAAGTAAAAAAAAAAATATATATATATATATATTTACATCAAAACCTGGAGAAAACTGGACAAGCATGTAGCACTTCAAAGCATATCCTTTCAGTTAGGTCATTTTGTAATAGTATATTGCTGTGTATTTCTGTTAGGTTTTATTTACTTAAAATGATTTTTTTTTTTTTTTGCATTGTAAATACTTTGGATCTGGATTTTCCAGAGTGCAGAGATGACAATCCAACTAACTAGCTAGCTTCTTCATGTTTACAGACCGAGTCAGCCAGCGTAGATGCAGACATACAGAGAGAGTTCAACAGACAAAAGGAGCATCTTGAAAGGTCAGTGGCCAGTCTGCGCAAGAAGCTGGAGAAAGACTCTGAGATTCACAAAGCTGACAATGTCAGGATTATGCAGGTTGGTGGTGTTCTCTGCATATACACACACATAATGTACAGCAGCAAAGATGACTGCTAACAGGACAGTGCACCGGTTAGGGTCAGCAAGCCATATCTGTTTGAGGCTCACTGAAGTACACTAGTATGTTGCACTCCTTCTGAGTGTTTGACAGATCTAGGACTTGATGTGCCATGGTTTCTATCGAGAAGCTTCTTGGGTTCGCTGAAAGAATTCAAGGAGGCCATCGTATTCATTCCCTATCCAACATGATGCTTGTTCTGTAAGATCTATAGCCTGGCATTGGCTGCAAATAACTTGAAGTCTCTGTTACATGGAGATCCTGCAATGGCTGTAACTATGTACAAAAACATGAGAAGAATTTTTTGAGAGATATCTGTGTTCAGTCCTTCTGTTGTGACCACTGACCACATAACCCTCTAGTGTGTAATCAGATAAAGAAAAGTACCAGTACTAAAACCATATCCCAGAAAGTATCTATTGCATGATAGAACTAAACATAATTATGTTATTTTTATTTCATTACAGCATGTGGCATTCAGTCTCTATAGCTGTACATTTAAAATACAAATTAAAAATCCACTTATTAAAACATGACTACCAATGTGTATGTCATTTCGTGTTGTTTTATATGTGGTGACATACAGCATCCTTTATGTGAAGCAAAAAAAATACACATGTAAACATGTCTACTGCCAATTCTGTTATAACATTTTTATTACATATACTGTATGTCAAGAAAAGTGAAAAACAACTAGTTTTTTTAGAACAGAATCTCAATAAGAATTTTTGCTCCTATCAGAGAATAGAACAATGTTTGCTATACTGTCTTCTAAATTTACAACCTAGAGAGTCAGAACCAATGGAGAAATCCATAGTTTGTATATTTTTGAAAAACCACTATGAAAACACATTATAATGTTTGGGCCATGTAGAAAGAATAGAAGACTAAACACATACCTGCACTACATACAGGGACCTCAGAGCCAAATTTTGGCCCTGAGAGAGAAACATGGAGGAGAAACTGTAGGGTTCCTTCGAAGGTCTTCTGCTGACAGCAGATTCATGGAAGCAACCCAGCTACCTGTTTAGAAAGCTGAGCATACAAAACTTAACACAGAAGAAGAGACTAAACACATGTTTGTACAAGAAATAGAGGGGATAAGTTCAAAAGGTAGACCATGCAAGGAAAAAAAGAGACGGTATCTATCGGTACCTAAGAGAACTTGAAAGCAACTAGAGAAAGAAACCCAAGAACAAAGGTAACAAGAAATATATTGTGTCAGCACTGAAAAGGCTTGGAATGCTGAACATGTGTATTTATACATGTATGCATTTATTGGTTATATCATTCAGTTTATGTTGAATGTTCACATCATGCGCTTTCTGTAGGTTTGCTAAAATATTTTAAAAGTTGAACCAGCATTTTGTGTGTCTGAGGAAGAAAATAACTGACTTCATTATTATCATTATCTGTTAAATTCATTATTTTATTATATTCCAAGTACATTATTAAATTTGCTGTTATGTGTTTTTGGTACAGGAGAATGTGAGCCTGATCAAAGAGATAAATGACCTTCGAAGGGAGCTGAAGATCTGTCGAGTCCTCATCCATGACATGGAAGCAGCTATGGGTCTTGACAAAAGAAGTAAAAAAAGTGGAGCAACAGTCAGTTTACCGCCCAAACCCTCTGGGCCGCTTGTGGAGAAAGAGATGGAGGAACAGAAGAAAATCATTGAAATGCAACAGGTGAGTGGAAGGCTCAACTCTTCCTGTGCCAGCATCCATAAAGGGTCTGTCCAGTTTTTGCCAAGGTCCCTATAGGGACCCTAGCTTCATTTCATTCGAAACCTGGTGTAACTTTTGACTGTAAACAGTTTAGTATGCATGTCTAGCGACCTTTGTCACCATTTTGAAAGCATCATAATGGGTGTCAAAATACAGCGTTTCGATAAAAAAATATCAGTTTTTGTGCAACTTCAGAGGCAAACATGTCCACCTACGATTAGACCACTGTTCGTGAATCTACCCCGAGTAGATTTAGACTATTAGATGGACTGGAGAAGTAGTTAGAAGGTTATTTCAGGCATTATTTTAGTGAACATGCAACATAACATGCAACACATGACGAGATCGGATAAAACGACAAAGTCGATCTACACATCGCCAGTCGATCGATGTCAGTCCTAGACCTACCCGATAGACAACAGTACACCATTATCAGCTAAAATCATCACACTACATCTTTTTTCCTAAAAAAAAAAACTCTTCACTGATGAAATCTTCTTACATTTACAGGTATTTTAGTGCATAATACATATACTTTTTAACGTGGAAATAATTTGTTAATTCACTTTTACAACTATACCCCCTATACATATCAAGACCCGCACTTTTTATCTGGCACAATTCGTAACATCCATGTTTTTTTTTCTTATGACACGGGAAGAGTTAAGGTATAAAAAAAATGGTTCTTAAACATTTTTGGGGTTCCACCTCTTTGCCTCTCAAGCCACATTGCTAACACCCCTAGGAATTTTTTTTAGTCAGTTCTGTTTGGAAGACAGCATATAAAGGATTGAAGTGAATGGCTGAAGGTTTAAAAGACAGCTTATAAAAGATTGAACAGGATGGCTGCAGGTTTAGAAGACAGCATATAAAAGATTGAAGCGGATGGCTGCAGGTTTAAAAGAAAGCATATAAAAGATTGAACCAGATGGCTGCAGGTTTAGAAGACAGCATGTAAAAGATTGAAGTGGATAGCTGCAGGATTAGAAGATGGCATATACAAATATGTTTTTTTTTAATAACATGTAATTGTTCATTCATTCATTATGTGCTGCGCCAGACAGAATTGGTGGCCATGCTTCTCCGTCTTGTGTTTCCAGTCATTAGCTGTTTTTTTTCCTGTGTCATTTTGTCAGATATTTCCCTCTCAGCCTGCCTCTCCATCTTTTTTTAGTTTTACTACCAAGAAGTTTTGTAACTTCAATCTTTTCATGACATCATCATCACCATCACCTTTCACTCCCTTGAGAGCATGGGCCACAGATAAAGGCTCTCCAGTCATCCCTGTTCTTGGAATTATTCTCTGCTTCCTTCCAGATGTATCCCTTGTCTCTGAGCACTGTCATAATTTCTCTTCTCCAAGTAAGTCTAGGTCTTCCTCGTTTTCTATTTCCTTGAGGACTCCATGTCAGTACTGTCTTGCTATGTTGGTGTTGGATTTCCTCAGAGTGTGGCCAATCCACCTCCACTTCCTAGACATGATTTGTAGGTTCATAGGTTCTTGTCCTTCCCTTTCCCAGACCTCCTCATTCCTGATCTTGTCCTGCCATTTAATGTTTAAAATTCTCCTCAAGTGGTAGTTCATGAATGTTTGTGTCCTCTGTTGTATGACATGACCAAGGAATTTTTATATCTTTATTTCCCCCCTCAACTAATTTTATTTATTGAGTTGTTGTTCATGTTATTCTGACAGCCATGAAACATAACTCTTTGCTTCTGTTCTCCAAGATATTTAGAATGATGCTGTCTGTGATAAATGATGATGATGATATCAGTGTGATATGGCTTTCTTCATTTCTTTGAGTGCATAGAGGATAGATTGACACTTCCCCAGCAAGATGGTTGCAATGCCTGTCTCGTCAGTAACTCTACCATAACAAAGATGAAAAGTATGAATAATAGGCTTTTTCTTTTTCTTAATGTTCCTTTAGATCTAACAATCATTGGAATTAACTAGTCTTGACTTGACATTCCTTTTGGGCCAACATTGGCTCATAGGGCGGAAATCATATCTTTCTATTTCTGATGACTCGCCGCCACCTGCTGTAGGTCTTGGATGGACTTGAATCCCAAAGTTGTACTTTCTCTAGTGATGGTTCTATATAGAGTACCTTGGCCTGCCTTGCTTTCTTTTGCCCTTCGCTGACCATGTGAGGGCTTAGCAAGGGAGTCTGGATTCGTCCATTCTGAGAACGTGGCCAAGATAGGCCCAACAATGTCTTTTGATATATCTTGATACGTAGACTTGGTTCAGTTCATGTCTTATTGACTTGTTTGATTTAAAGTGGGACCATCTGATGCTCCATAGTCTACAGAGACATTTATTCTCAAATGCATCAAGTCTTTGATTGAGTAGACTGGTTGATTTCCAACTCTCTCAACCGTATTGTTAACACTTGGATCACACAGGAGTTGAAAATTTTAAGTTTCGTGGTTTTATTGTGCGTATTTGACTTCCATATAGTAGACAGTTTATTAAAAGTATTGGAAGCCATTGCAATGTGGGACTTGATTTCTGATGTTGTATCACCTGAGGTTGACATTTTGCTTCCCAAACAGGTGAAATTGTGGACTTTTTCAAAAGCAAAATCGTTTAGCAAGATCTTGTCAGGTCTATTTGTGAGATCAATAATTTTTGTTTTTTCTGTATTAATTTTTAGGCCAAGTTGTTTTGAGTAGGAGTGGGGCAACCCGTTTTCTCTTGGGCCTCTGCATGCATTGCGCTCAGTAGTGCTATGTCATCCACACAGTCTAGGTCTTCGAGGGTTTTGCCCTCGGTCCATGCGATACCCAGAAGGCTATCCTTTGTACTATTGCACATGACCCAGTTGATCGTGACACCAAATAACACTGGTGAGAGGACATACCCCTGTCTCAATGGAAACCAACTGTAATTCCCAGAATTTGTATGCAGCAACGTGAATTTGAGTAAAAGGCTTTTATGATGTTAATGTATTTAGGTTGGAAGCCATAAATACCCAAGCTTCCAAAGTGAGGGGCGGTGTAGGCTATCAAATGCTTTCTGAAAGTCGACAAAGTTGATAATAAGGTGAGATTGGAATTCCACCAACTCTTCAATAATAGATCTCAGCGTAAATATATGGTCGATACACAACTGATTTGGTCTGAAACCCACTTGTTCTTCTCTAAACCTTGCGTCTAGTGCTTTCTTTACTCTCTCAAGTATCAGATTACAAAAAAGTTTTCCTAAAACTGAGAATAGGGTGATCCCACTACTCTGATGAAGCTTAATTTTGTATATAAATCTTTCATTCCATAGTGCATTACTTAATACACTTTTATAATTTGTATTTTATCATTCCAGCTGGAACTGAAACGGTTGAGAGATGAAATTTATGGTTTAGAACTTGCACTTGGATCCAGACCAACCAGTGGCCAGTTGCCATCACTAGCAACATAACTGTCATAACTAGCACATTTTCTAGTTGTTCATCAGCTTAATATCAGATTCAGCGATGCAGTCATGAATAGGGAAAAAGGCAGTAAATATCATAGATTTTAGTTATCTCTGGACCCCATATGGGTATCGAGTCTCACAGTATACATTAATGGAAAAAGAGTTGGTGCATACACACATGGTCATGCATATTCATAAATACCTAGGTTTATTAAATGTCTGATGAGGCAGTGGTTTTCAAACTGAACATTTAGCAATGAGCAGAGCTATTAGAAACAATTTCACAATAGATGTAACAAACCTCTAATTTAGAAAAAAGTCAAGAGAACAATATGTAACATAAACATTTTATTAACATTTAGATTTCAACAGTGTTTTTTACTATCTACTGTGATCATTTTTTTTTTCACTGCTACTTCTTCTTCTTGTGTGTTCGAGGTTGTTGGTCACATCAGATCCTGATCCCTGTCAAAGCCCTCACTGCTTCTAACAAATGGTTTGATTTCAGATGAATCATGTCTTTTGTGAGGCACTGTGGCTTTTTAAAAATCATCTTTTGTTGCTTTTGTTTGTGTGTAGGAAGGTTGTACAAAATAAGATTCTTGTTACATGTCTCACAGTGTTATGTGTCAGTGAAGCTTCACATCTGTAACATTTTCAGTGATGTCTGTCACTTCTATTCCTAACCTTTACACTTGTATGACATTATAATTCAAATATTTTCATTACACTCCTGTAAATATTTACTGTTTTGTGTATACAGATAACACAATCCAAACAACTAGTGGGACAATTATTATTTATATTATATGACACAATTCTGAATAACTTATATTATTTTGAATGTGGAAACTTCAAATCATACATACTCTACATGTGACATATATTAGAGTTTATATAAAACAAGTTTACTCTGAGTTATGATACTTCTCTATTTTTCACAAGCTTACAATGAATCCAATCATTTTTTTAAAAATTAGTTCTACCTATGGTAAACTGATGTAATTTCATAGTGATCTTTAAGTTTGGGGGGGGGACACCAAATAATACAATAATACTGCTGTCATCAGACTGAAGAATAAATATGTAATAGAAACCAACAACAACAACAAAAATGAAAACAAAAGCTAGGAATAAACAGCCAACTAAAAGCATCAACAAAAAGGGTTTTTGTCATGAAATCACAAAAATGAGAAAATATGTAGTAAGTAATAAGGAACCAATGATGTAATTTTACATAAAAAAAAAGAAATCAAAAATGGGTTTTCAAGGTCCATATAATACATTTTAAAATCATCTTTAGAATCTGTGAAATATTTTATTTTAAATATATGTGTACAGAATATAAAATCTGTTTGTTTTTCAACAAAGAATATGTACATAGATTATGGCATATGTGTTTATGCAAGCATTTGTACTAGATATAAAGATGTCCTGTCATTCGTGTGAGCAATAAAGTCAGGATGTAATAACTCTTGTTTTTATTTTATTATTTGAAGATGTTTTGTTCCTTTAAATTTGAAACCTGACCCTTTTATACATTTGTGCTGTACCGTATTTTGATTTTGACAATAACTTAATTTACTAGAGCAAGTAGCCTGCCATGCAGATCAGCTGCAGTGATGACAGATGATGGAAGATTACTCTCTATTTTCCTGCAGCATATAGAGGATGACAGAATGGGCTCTCCAGTTCAGGCACAGTGTCTGTGAGCTCTATCATGACAGGGAAGCTTCAGTCTATCTTCTTTTTTTAGACACTTGTTACACAGTGTTATGAAGAAGTAAGACTGATATGACAGTCACAAGTGGACATCACTCTTCCCTCTTGTTATCTGATTTTGGTAACACTGGAAGTTTTTTTACTTATTCTTCTATGATATCACAAACAGTTTTAAATGTATAAGATTGACTTTGTGTGATAATCTCATATATTAATTCACTGACATTCACACACATGTCATGCCTCACATTTCTCAGTTGTCTTTTCCCTCCACCTCATTGTGAAACATGGTTTTCTTCTGTTGTGACTTGTCTTGAATGAAGCATCTCAATTCATTCCAGATTTATTTTCACTGTTTTGCAGTCTCTCCTTTCCACCTGTCTGGATGCTTCAGTACAAAAAAGAGGAGGTGGGGTGAGTCTTGCCTCAATGTGTACACCAACCACCCTCACTTTTTCATCCTTATAATATTCCCTAACTTGATCATTCAAAGGTTATTTATTCTTAACAAACTATCATTTCTTCCTTGGCTGTGTTTGGCAAAGACGGATGGTCAACTAATAAAGAGTGGGCGTCACCAGTTTCTGTATGCTAAAGGAGATACTGAAGAGATCAGAGTACCTAAGGATGTGTCCGGAGTGCATGGACAATGATCCTTCTTAAGGGTCTGCCATTTTGGTTTTCATTTTACTTCTTGGCAGATTTCTACTTCTGAGCTTTAACTGGCTTTTTTTCCCCAAGCTCTAATTTGCAGCTGCCAGATCCTGTTCTTGTTTTGTTTCCTTTCTAAGTGCTCCCTTATTCTTCAACCACTAATCATTTCCGATTTCACATGCTGCCACATTACCACATGGTGATTTGAAAATTATCTAGTAACTACTGTTTGTCCTCAAGTCACAACAGATATATATTCTGATGAACCTAGCATAACCTGATATAGTACTGAAGCACACGTACATCGTACGTACTGTTTTGGACTATGCTATAATGCACAATATACTTTTTCAGTTCATTCTGTATGCTAAAACTATGCAATAAATAATTCTTAAAATATAAATATGAATATAAATATATACAAATATATATCTGTCAAAGTCTGAAAATTATTAAAGTTTGCAAGTCTCATTCATTCATTCACTCATTTGCATGTCCCTTGTGGAACTTTGCCTCCCAAACAGCACTCCTGTAGGCCTCTTGGCTGTGAGCAAGATGGCCTGCTGCTGATGCATCCATTTGCAGATCATCAACAATGTCTTGCAGCCATCTTCGCCTTGGTCTTCCTCTCTTTCTTTTTCCCATTATATACCCTTCCAATACGGTCTTCTCTAAATTATCATGACGTTTAATGTGTCCAAAATATGTGAAATTTCTTTGTTTAATCCTCTTTACTAGCCAGCCTTCTTCAATATTAAGTTCTTGTAGCATGGTTATATTTGTTTGTTTTTTTTTTGTGTCCACGATATTTGAAGAACTCCTCTGTAGCATTTACATTCAAAGCCATTTATGTGTTTCTCAGCTGTTTTGTTAAGCATCCAGGTCTCACAGGCATGTATTGCGATGGGAAAGATGCATGCCCTTAAAAATCTTATTTTTGTGGTTCTGTCTGATCCTCCTCTTTAACTGCTTTACTTTCTGAAGAGAGATAGATGTCCTCCTTTTAATTTCCCTCATTATTAGTTAGTAGTGATCAAAACTCTCCACTTCTTCCAGTTTTCCTCATTGATACATATATCAGCTGCCTTGTTTGTTTTGTCATTGTCATCAATTTAGTTTTCTTTGCAAGTCTGAACAATCTAAATCAAAGACTATTGGCCAGGTAATTAAATGAGATGAGAGCATCAAGCCAATCTCATTTTCAGTCATATAACACTGTTTTTTTAATGGTCACAAATCAGAACAGTCAATCAATTTAAGTTCAGTTCAAACAGTTCACCTATAAGATTGTTAACACCAGGCAACACACAATTTGCCTGCAAAATAAAACTACCCAATCTTTATTAATTTTGATGTGTTGAACAAAAATGACAATGAAATTGCTGGACTATCTTCAGTATTTCAAGCATGGCTGGCGTATCTGTTGTGACTTCAAGATAGTGGCTGTGTTGATGGGTCTAAAGTTGGGATATAGAGGCTTTTTGTGTGAATGGGACAGGTGAACAAAGGCATTGCACTATGCAAAGAAAGACTTGCCTGGAACAAAGTCTTCAAAAGATGGAGAAAAGAATGTGCAACACTCAATGTTGATAGAGACAAACAAAATCATACTACCACCTCTGCACATAAAACTTGGTCTGATGATGAAAAATTTTTTAAAAGTCATGTTAATAATTTCTTTTGAAAAATACTGTTTCTATTAGTGGTAAGGTTTCTAAAGTTACCTTTATTGCCAGACTTCACTCTTTGTTAACTGATTATACAGTATATATATACATATGCATGCAGGTTATAAGTTTTAAAATATTTTAAACATGTTTCATATTACATATATACAGTTCTTTTTTTTCTAAAACTAAATCTGAGATGGGTCCAGGGATTTACCAGTCAAAAAAGAGCAAACTGATCTCTATACAAAAACAAAAACAAAAACAAAACAAAACAAAATAAACTGGGTAATGTATGCCATAACTGTAATGCTGTTGTTCTTACAACGTACAACATAAAAAACACAAAGAAAACAGAGACATAAGAAGAAATACTAAAACAACCAGAATTTCATTTTATTATCATAATCTTACTTCAAACAGGACATCAACTTCATGCAAACCACTCTTGCATAACTATCAACACAACCAACCAAGTCTATAACCTCATAAAGTTGAAAGTTTACATTTGTACAAACTGTATCTCCACAGATTATAAGGCTCTGGGATTTTCTGTTAAGTCTTTTAAATGAAGCAAATTAGGCGGTTCCACCAAGTCTCCTAGAACCAGTTCAAATCCCCCCCCCCACCCCCAAACACAACCAGGCTAGTTTTGTATAAATCTAAAATCTCCAAAGCATAAGCTAAAACAAATAATTTCCAACAAGAAGAGAGGTGTAAAATACTAAGCCATTTTGTTGCATGATGCGCTCGCATGCTTTTAATATGGAGAACAGTGCATTAGTCCAGACATAAGATCCTGCTCTCAACAAGTCTTCTCACATATATACCAAAATATGAAATGGAGAGCTAAAAGAAAAAAATGTCCCTGTGAAAACAGATTTGGCTATTTGAGAACATTATATAACACAAGAGAATGGTAAGCAAAAGCTGTGTGATCACATGTGACTGATGCGCCAGGCAATGTAAAGCTCTTTGAACTTATCAAAGCCTGCAAGCACACCAGCGCCAGCGACTCCTCTCAGGATGTTAGCTCCAGCTCCCTTCATCATGGACATGAAGCCCTCGTTCTTTATGATCTGTATGGCGCAGTCAATAGATCCCTTGTACTTGACTGCCTGACCAGAGGTCATCATCATGCGACGACGGATTGTGTCAATGGGGTAGGACAGCAGCCCTGATGTCACAGTGACAGTGTAGCCTAGGGCAAAGGACAAGAACACACTAGCATCTTCTGCCATAAGCAGAGGCTTCAAGCTGTCATACAGACCAAAATAGAAGCCTCTGTAGACAATGATACCCACACATGATATGACAAACCCTCTGTACAAGCCTATAAAACCATCAGACTTCAAGGTCTTGACATACACATCAATCAAGCCATTGAACTGACGCTCACTAAGACCTTTGCCAGCTGCCTTAGCATCATTGGCCAAACGGGTTCGAGCATAGTCCAGGGAATATACAAAGCACAAGGACAGAGCACCAGCTGCACCGCCTGAAAATATATTCTTGGTGAACTTCATGGCATAAGACTCATTTGGTGCTGACCTAAAGGCAGCTTTGATTGTGTCCTTAAATGCAAAGTTGAGGGCTTGAGTTGGAAAGTATCTCAAACAATTGGCCAAATTACCTCTCCAAAAGGGTAGGATACCCTCAGTTCTGAAAGTGCGTACAGTGCAGTCTATCACACCCTTGTATGGTTCTGACAATCGACCAGCTTTGATCATCTCATCTTGATTCTGGACAAGAAGCTTTATTCTTTCTATGGGGGCAGCTGCAGTCTTTGAAATGACGGCTGCAGCACCCGACAGGGCAAAGTTTTCAGCAAATCCTAATTTTGGTTTCTTTACTTCACTCATCTGAAAAATAAAATGCGACCATATAAATGAATCATTTACAAAATTTCTTTCCGGAAGTGTCAATGCAGAACTTTCATAAGGGTTGTGGAGTTTGGATATTTAGAAGAAATGTTGGGCTGCATTAAGAAGGCTATGTACCCCTCTTGGTGGGACCAGACTTAAAGAAATAATAAGAGTTGATGGCTTGGGTTACTGACTTCACATTCATGATTTTCAGATTGAAAATTAAAAATCAAACTCATGCACACTTAACTAAAATATCACAAACAGATAATTTCATATACAAAATATTACCAAGCAACACAACGCCCACAATTTTACATATATAATAAAACTTTGTTTAAAACAAAAGTAGAAACAGCTTTACTCATCAACAAGCATACAGTTGTAACATTTCAGTTACACTTTAATCATATTTTAAAAAAAGAACTAAGAAAAGATATGAATTCACATGAATGATATTTAACAAATAAGAATGGAAAAAAAAAACAACAGAAAAAAATTATTACTTCCATCTGACTTGTAAGAAACTGCACCTGAGAGTTAGTTAAATTTGGCCCTGGCAACAAATACAAACCACACTGTAAGAGTTAAGAAAACATCACAAGGACATTACACAAAGCAAACAAAACAAATACAAGCAAACACCTGCACACATTACTAAGAGGGGGGGGGCACTTTAGTATCCAAAGAGCTATGCCGGTGGTTCTTCCAAGCTCACCCGACTGCCTTGTAGGTTGGTGGGGTGGAAAGCAACCCAAAAGAAATATTAGAGGTTGGATGTGCACTTGGTGCAATGCTGCAACCAGTTTCATGTCATGGATTATATGGAAGAAATGTGCTCATCCTGTGGAGACCCATCAGGTAGCAATCATGTCAGACTATGCCTTGGAGGAGTCCACCTTGGGCTACTGGTGGACAACCTCCTCTTCTCTGTGGAACCAAGGCACAGTATAGCCGTTAACTGCTCCATGTGATGAAGCTGCATTCTTAACTTGCTTGCTGGCTGCAATTGCATATACCCATATGACAGGCTCCACTGAGGTGGCTAGAAACAGCTATCAAATTACAACAACCTTGGTGATGGTGATCAAGTAACACATACACAGCTCAGGAAACAGAACATGCTTCTCAAAAGATGAAAAATATCCTTGCGGCATGGGTTGGATTGGAGAAGGCTTTTAACAAAGGAAGAAGAGCCAGGTATGTGGAAAAATGTGCAACCTGATGCTAACAGCCACGAGGGGAGTAGATGAAAGTCTCCTAAAGAAATTTTACATCAGAAGCATGTGACCTGTTCTTGATTTGCAGCTTGAGCAACTGCAACACAATCCAACTTTAGCAAAGTCAAGAGGCTACAACATCAAGCCATGAGAATCATAGGAGCAATGAGGACTAGACTAGTAAAAGAAATGGAAAAATACTGCAACCAGTGGAAGAAATGCGGTGACAGCAGAGCGCAGAAGCAGGCATAACATATGAGAAATCAATAATAAAAATAACACTGAAGAATAAATAGGTGAAAGAACACCCTGGCCAACAGAAAAAAGATGCCTACTTTCAAGTCAGTAGGAATGAGTGAGTAGTCATTTTTTTGTACAGATCACAACAGACTGAGGTACCACCTTATCAATAGGCTCTAGATCAGCCCAACTGATATATGCACAAGTAGCACCAGTTATACGACAGGAGAACATATTCTGCATGGGTGCCTAACATACAAGGTGCAGAGAAAACAGATGTAGACAACATCTACATCAGTTTAAGTTTTTCTTGATGTTTGAGAATGGTCTGAGAAGATGAGAAGATACAAAGGAAAATTCCAAAGAGGCAACAGATATTCAACACTGGGTTAAACAAGACAGGTGTGTCCTCCAATCACCAAAATATCAATCATGCATCAAAGAAATAAATCTTGAAAATAAGACTAAAATAATTTGCATTAGAAGAGAGTGGCAGTGTTTCAGATCAGTGATTCTCACACTGGGGGTTCATGGGTCTTCACAGCAAATCGTAGTGGAGGCGGCGACGGCGGTGGTGGTGGAGGAGATAAACTATCTTTGGTTTCAGGGACCTATGACCTGACAAAATGTTTGAAACCTACACTCCGGATGAACAACTCTAAAGAAAAAAAAAATTCATTTTTTGTATATAAAGGAACTGACCTTGCCTGTTCTGTTCATTTATTTTGTTGTACATAAATGTTGTTTTCTAGTATAAAAATGTATTTTGCTGTAAATCTATACCTTATAAATCACCCTGCTACCAAACTTCACCACCTAAGGTGAAAATGACAGGAAAAAGGTGGTACACCAGATAAAGCATTTTTCCCCCTCTACACAATGAACGCAGCATGGACATGATACTAGAATCCAAGAAATTAAACCCTATGGAAATAAATTCTCAGAAATAATAAAGAGAAATACAAAGACTAAAAAAAAAAAAAAAAAAACCACATGAAATTTCCATGGTTCCTTCAATGATGATGTACCCAAAACTACATTCATGGGCAAATCTGTATGGTTGAGATAACATGAACTGTTGGACTGGCATAATTAACATTATATGGATGAAATTCAGTGGCAAAATTAATGAAATTTTGCTTGTTTTATACCATAAGGTTCATGTTTTCAGGCTTAATATGTGTTCATTCATTTGCATGTCCCTTGTGGAACTTTGCCTCCCTAACAGCACTCCTGTAGGCCTCTCAGTTGTGAGCAAGATGGCCTGTTGCTGATGCATCCATTTGCAGATCATCAACGATGTCTTGCACCCATAATCGCCTTCGTCTTCCTTTCTTTCTCTTTCCCATTATATACCCTTCCAAGACCATCTTCTCTAGATTATCATGATGTTTAATGTGTCCAAAATATGTGAATTTTCTTTGTTTAATCCTCTTTACTAGCCAGCCTTCTTCAATATTAAGTTCTTGCAGCATGGTTATATTTGTTGTCCATGATATTTGAAGAACTCCTCTGTAGCATTTACATTCAAAGGCATTTATGTGTTTCTCAGCTGTTTTGTTAAGCATCCAGGTCTCACAGGCATATGTTGTGATGGGAAATATGCATACCCTTAAAAATCTTATTTTTGTAGTTCTGTCTGTTACTCTCCACAGATTCTTTAGTTGTTTTACTTTCTGAAGAGCGATAGACATCCTCCTTTTAATTTCCCTCATTGTATTTCCATTATTAGTCAGTTGTGATCTAAGATATTCAAAACTCTCCACTTCTTCCAGTTTTTCCTCACTGATACATATTTCAGCCGTCTTGTTTGTTTTGTCAGTTGTCATCAATTTAGTTTTCCTCACATTAAGACAAAGGTTTTGCTCTTTGCTGTTCTTATGGACTGACATAATTAGTTTTTCCATTCTTTTTAGGGTTGTGGACAGTAATACTGTGTCATCAGCATATCTACTCTCCAGTATTTCATAACCTCCAATTGTTATGGCATCATAATATTCTTTGTCTAAATCTTCTCTAACATTCCTCATTATATTTTCAATATACAAGTTAAATAAGTAAAGCAACAATATGCACCCCTGATAGACTCCTTGTTTTATGTCAAACCAAGTTGTTTCACCATTTATTCTTACTGCTGCCTGTTGGTCTAGATACAGTAGTGATGTTAATTGTATCAAATGTGTTGGAAATCCCATTTTTCCATTATTTCCCAAAGTTTCTTGTGTTGCACACAATCAAATGCCTTTGAGTAGTCTATAAAATATAAATACAGATTCATATTAAACTCTCTGCATTTCTCTATTATTAATCTTATATTGAATATATGATCTCTTGATCCTCTTCCTTGCATGAAACCAGCTTGGACCATATTGACTTCTATTTTCTTACAAAGTCTACCCATTATGATTTTTTACTGGCATGACTAATCAGAGCAACAGTTCTGTAGTTTGTGCATAATTTCAGGTTACTGTGTTTTTGGCAGTGGTATGAATGCAGTTCTTTTCCATAATTTTGGCCAAATACCTGAATGCCATATCTTTTTACATAGTTCATGATAGATTATTGCACATTCCTTTCCTCCTGCTTTAATAAGTTCACCTGTTATCTCATCACATCCTGGTGATTTACCATTTTTCAGATTCTTTATTGCCCATAAAACTTCTTCTATTGTCGGTTTGGGTTCTTTCTCCTCCAATAATAATTCACACTGTTGATTTCTGCTTTCACAGTCAGTTGTTTCATACATTCCTCTGCAATATTCCATCCATTTTTCTAGAATTTCCTCTGTCTCTATCAAGGTATTCCCCATCTCATCACAAATTACATTTAGCTTAGCTGTGACATTTCTCGTCAATGTCTTCATTTCTTTAAACATTTCACTATCTCTTCCACACTTCTGATGTCCTCCTATTTTTTCACAACAATCTTGTATGTATTGTTTTTTGTTTAATATGTGTAAGGAAAAAATTAATTCAAGCTAATTCATTTCGCTGGAGTATTTACACAAGTCAGATATGAATGAATGACATGAACAACAAAACAAATGAGGTGAAGTACCACACACACTATAAACTCAAAAAAGTTATTCATCAACAAAAACGACAATATATGAAAGACATGGTAAGCGAAGTGCAGACATGCCATCAAAATAAGAAAAGCAGGGAACTCTACAAAGAATTGCGAACAGTAAAGCAAGGGTATAAACAACCTCTACAGAGCCTGAAGGATAGTAATGGAAACATGATAAATAATGAAGTGAAAATCAGTATCAGATGGAAAGAATATTATCAATACCTACACAAACCTGAGAGACGTAGCACTGAAAGTGGGCTTGACCATTAACAAAGATAAGACAGAGTATATGAAGATATCAAGAGACCAGGGGCAGAATGATCTGGATTATATAAATGTTGGAGAGTTGATTGTAAGCAAGGAAATTAAAAGCAGAGTACAGATAGGGAATAAAATATACTTTGCCTTGCAACACCTGTTAAAATCCAAAAATCTTGTCCCAAAACACTAAAATAATCTAGAAAACTATAATAAGACCAGCCGTCATGTATGGATAAGAAACGTGGAGTACAACAAAGAAAGATGACAACAACTGCAGATCTTTGAGAACAAGATCCTAAGAAGAATCTTTGGGCCGATAAAGGATACCAACAGTTGAGAATTGAGAGCTAGAAAGAACACTGAACTGATCAGCTTATTTAAATCCAAACGAATTATAAATGTCTGGAAACTGAACAGACTACGCTGGCTGGGGCATGTAGAAAGAATGGAAGAGAACAAACGAAAATGATGTATGCACAAGAGATGAGGGAAACAAGACCAAGGGATAAACCAAGACAGAGATGGAAAGACAACATAGAAGAGGATATAAAAGAAATTGGTGTCACCAAATGGAGAGAGAAGATTAGGGATAGAGAGGAATGGAGGCGAACTTTATATGCAGCAATAAGTTTGGCTTGGAAAGCTGAAGAAGAATGTACGCTACTGTGCAAGTGGTGTACTTTCAAAATGCATTTTGTGTTACATATGTATGCAACAGTTAAGTAACCAGAGTGTAACTATGGACCTTGTGGTCACTGTTATTACCACAAAAGTAACAAACTTTTACCAATGTGTATTTTACAAAGCGATTTTACGAAATGCGACCGGTTTGTTTGACCGGTATGATCTTGGATTACATGTCATTTCAAGCAAAGAAACCGTGACAATGCGAAAAGTTCCATCACAAGTACAAAATCGACACGTTAACAGTACGGACTGCTGGAGAGAAATACTGCTATGTGTTTTAACAATTACCTTTTTGTTTCTTGATTTTTCTTATTACACAAAAGGTTGCCGGTCAGAAACAGTAAACTAACCACAAGTACGTCTTCACAGTGGCAGATGGGCATGTCGGAAACGAGGCCGGACACCCATGAAAGGGATTGGTAAGTTCAAGTCATGTGACAGAAATTCCAAAACGGGATTGGTCAGTGTTGAAGGTCACTAAATAGTTTTTGGGTACAAGAATATACAAAATGCCAAACGTCGACACTCACCAAACATAACGATAGAAACATAACAAGATATGAGATTAAATGCTTAAGAAAAATGGTAAACAAATCAAGAAGAAATCGGGTGCGAAATGAAACAATCAGGCAAATGGTGGGAACAACACATACCAAAGACTACACTGAAAATCGGTGAGTTAAGTGGTTTACGCATTTGATGCGCATGAATCTAGAACAACCAGATGCGCGTGGATACAGCTCGAAAACATCTGGAGATTGTGCGCGAGGACGAACAAGGAAAGGGTGAATAGATGGGGTAAAAGACACACTTGACAGCTACCCAAGCCTCATACCATGCTCTGGCCAGATGTCTGAAACTAACTGCGACGCTAATGGCACAAACAGAAGAAGAAGATACAAAACTAACTATATAAATACGAGGGATGATTGATAAGTTCGCGGTCTACGGATCACTTCTTTGTAAAAGTCAGCATCTTGTGCCAGAACAAAGTGGTCTACAGCATAAATGACGTCATCATCTGAAGCAAATTTTCCACCACTGAGCCCCTTTTTGAGTTTGGTAAACAGATAATAATCCGAAGGGGCCAAAAATGTGGAATAAGGAGGATGTTCAAGAAGCTGGAAGCCGCATTCATGAACGGCAGCCGATGACACCGCCGATTTTATAACTGGAGCATTGCCTTGCTGAAAGATGACTCCTCTCGTCAATTACCCTCGACGTTTTTCCTTCAGTTTGACCCACAGTTGCTTCACAAGATTAGCGCAATAGTTCCTGGTGACCGTTCTGCCTTTTTGAAGATAGTCTACCAATAGTACCCCTTCTGAATCCCAAAAGATGGAAGCCATCACTTTGCCTGCAGACAGAACCACCCTTGCTTTCTTTGGAGGTGTTGATCCATGACGTATCCACTACTTTGACTGTTTTTTGGTTTCTGGTTGAAAGTGATTAACCCAACTCTCATCCATAGTCATAAATTGCTGAAGAAACTTTTCAGGATCTGCAGAAAAATGGTCAAGATTGTCTCTTGACATGTTAAGACGCTGTAGTTTGTGATCAGCTCCAGGAAGTTTCGGGACCCATCAAGCAGAGATCTTTGTCATTTGAAGATCATTGTGAATAATGGCATGAATATGTTCCTGCGAGATGCCCAGCTCAGTAGCAATGTACCGCTCAGTTAGTCGTCGATCCTCCATTATCATGTTATGGATTCTGCCGGTGGTTTCATGGTGGTTACCGTTCTTGGTCTTCCTAGACGGGGATCATCTTCCAGACTCTCTCTTCCATGTTTGAATTGAGCTGCCCTTTTCTTCACTGTGCTGTAAGATTCTCCCATATCCTCGTGGATCTTCTTCGATGATAAGCCCTTGCTGCAGAGGCAGCGAATAACTGCTCGATGAGAAATGTTATCCATTTTCTCAATTTCTGCCACCCCTTACCACTTCAGTAGCCTGTAAAAAAATGGTTGCAGTTAATTTCTTGACACTTAGTGTTTGATCTTACATTAACGTGATCTACAAACGCCCCTAATATCAGCTGGGTATTTCAACTATTTGTACCTTAGGCCGCGAATTTATCAATCAACCCTCGTATATCCGCGAAGATAGAAGTGTATGGTGTAGTTTTACAAAGTGGCAGAGGGAGTGAGTAAAGTGAGAAAAAACGAACAGGAAGTATGAGAATGTATAAATGAAAAAACATACAACATCCGATATTTCGTCGTGAGCCTTTTTCGAGGATTACATGCACAAACGAGACAAAAATAAATACAAATAAATAAACAAAAAACTTATCTTAATCCCAGATCGTGTAAGGACTCTATTCCTTTTTCCCAGTTTCTTAGGTTGCAACGTTTGTGTAATGGGGATTTGGATTTACAGGATCAAGGCCATAAAATGCTAGATTTCTTCCGTCAACGCGGCTATCCAGAACATGTTCTCTCGCCATCTTGGAACAGCATCAGCCATATATCGCGGCAACAAGCCCTCACTCCTAAACCGCACTGTAGCTCGGACAGAGTTAAACCGGTACTCATGCACCACCCTCATAGCTTGGCAGTTAAAAACATACTGTTTCGCCATCTCCATCTTCTCCAGACCGAGCCTGATACGCGTGAACTTTTTGGGAACCCCCATTGGTGGCCTACAGACGGGACAAGAACCTCAGGGACCTTTTAATTCGCAGTCACCTTAAGACAGATGTCACTTTTTATGGTACCAGACGTTGCGGACGCCGTAGATGCAACACTTGTCCGTTTGTTGTCGAGGCTAGCCAGATCGCCTTCTCTAAGTCCACGTTATCAGTTCAGGAGGGTTTCACCTGCACTTCACGCAATGTTATTTATGCTGTTATGTGCAAACGTTGTGGTATGAAGTACACAGGGGAGACCGGTTTACGCTTAGGAGATCGATTTCATCAACATCTTAATGATATTTCTAAGAGGGCCTGGACATCTGTGGATAAACATTTTGCCTTAGCAACCATAGGATGAAAACAGGACATTTCTGTTAGTGCGATCCGCTCTTGTTCTGCTGATGTACGATCTCGGAGGGTCCTAGAACAGCGCCTTATTTTCCAGGCTGGCTGTCTCCACCAAGCTGGAATTAACAATATCTTCAGCTTTCTGTAACTTCTTCAATTTTCCAACCCCCCTCCCCTTTCTTTTTTTTACTCTACTCTCTTTCTCCTAGCAACCCCTCCCTACTGCCACCCTCTTTTCTTCTCTGGCAACATATTGGTGTTTATAGAATCTTGTCATATTCATCAGTTTCACATTTTCTCCCTGGAGGTGTTTATGTTCTTCATTCATTATCTCTCCGCTCCCCCCACCCCCACACCTTCTCCTCTAGCGGCTATCATGTTTCTATTGTCTTTCCTCCTCCTTCTACCACTTGTTTTCCTCCTCTCTCTCTCTCCACCTCTTCTTTACGATTGGCTCTATCGGCTTATTCTTTGTGGGGCCTGAGTGTTCTCAGTGCATTTTCTAGTGGACACAATTTCTCTGTTTCCTGTTTCTGGAGGAGACCATATTAAGATAAGTTCTTCGTTTAGTTATTTGTTTTTGTCTCGTTTGTGCATGTAATCCTCGAAAAGGGCTCACGACGAAATATCGGATGTTGTATGTTTTTTCATTTATACATTCTCATACCTCCTATTCGTTTTTTCTCACTTTACTCACTCCCTCTGCCACTTTGTAAAACTACACCATACACCTCTATCTACCTTTATTATTGAAACCAGTTTTACTGCAGTCGCCATCCCTTTTATATATCCACAAAGCGACCGTAGTAAAACTGTGATAACAAAATATTAAGGAGTGTTTAAAACAAAATGATAGGAACGACCTCAGTAAGTTAACGAGCACAGCTGTAACATTTCGGTTAACATCTTAATCATACAAAAACATAAAGGACAAAACAAAGGAAATTAGGAAAAAGTATAACTTTACATTAATGATGTACAACAAATACGAATGAAAACAAGAATACAGGGGGAAAAGGAGCACTTAGCTGAGAGTTCCAATAACATTTTTTAAAATGAGAAAGCGCACGTGGCGAAGTATTGTGAATATTATGAATGAAGACTTGTTAGGTGTGATGCCACTCAAACTCTCTCTCTCTCTCTCTCTCTCTCTCTCTGAACCTTAAGTGCCCAGGGCACATGGGGCTTCCGCAAGGGTTTTCCACAAATGCCTGCCCTTCGCCTTTTTTTCTGCTCTTGCCCAGGTGAGTCCTCTATTGCTCAACGTCCTTTCTGTTGTTCTTCTCCATGTCTCTTTTGGTCTACCCTTACTCAAACTGGTTGACACTAAAGAGGGGGTGAGGAAAGGAGAGGGGTACAGTGGTTGTCAAGTCAAGAAAAGGATGGGTGGAACAGATGAATGTGGTTAGAGTAGAGGATTTATAATATAGTCTTGGAATAGTAGCTGCAGGTGAGGAAAGAGTAGACGAGAACTTAATATGAAGGGGATATGATTGTGGAGAAATGAAAGGTTAAGCATAGTCGAAACGTTACAACTGTGTGCTCGTTAATTAATAAAGATATTCCTACTTTTGTTCTTAAAGGTCTTAACATTTTGAATGTCATTTCGATCAATACAGGTACGTCTATACGCGGACAAGAGATAGGTGGACACGCTTCCGTTACAAATTGTTAAAAGTCAAAGAGCTGTAACAATACAATATACTAATTTATTAACAAGCCGTTGCAGTAACATTTTTTTTTTTTTTAGTTTCTACACTTCTACCCTTTGTAAGAGTTGATATTTGGTGGTTTAACATTTTTTTCGTAGATCTTACAAAAAGAAAATGGACTTTATTTTTAAAAGATCCTCTATGATCTGAAGGAGATGTGTTGTTGTTCCGCTCTCTACAACAGTCTCCTGCATACAGGTGTATGCCTGAAGTACTTTCGGAAATACGGCTTCTTTCGGTACACTATTCGGTACCGAATAGTTTACAAACATCAGCGGAAAGTAGAAGCTAGTGTGAAATTCTCTTTTTACCTTATTTGTGGCGAGATTTAAGTTTTATAAAATGCTCACATACTGAACCAGAATCCAAACCGGCATATTCTCGCCATGCAAGCTGAGCATCATCAACCTGCTGGCACAATTATTTACCAGCTGATTTCGCTGGGCATCTTTGTACTAGGTTTTTTATACTATAAACCGGTTACGATAACCGATGGCCTCCAAAAGTTCCGGCTTCTCTCTTTCTCTCTCTCTTAATCGGCAATTACCGGTAAAATAACACGATCACTGGCTAACTTCTTAACAGCCGTCAGTGTTCTTGATATGTTTTCATGTGCCTTACTGTTAACAGCTGACAATGTTCTTGATCTGTTTTCATATGCCTTACTGTTAACAGCTGACAATGTTCTTGATCTGTTTTCATGTGCCTTACTATTAACAGCTGACAATGTTCTTGATCTGTTTTCATGTGCCTTACTGTTAACAGCTGTCAATGCTCTTGATCTGTTTTAATGTGCCTTACTGTTAACAGCTGACAATGTTCTTGATCTGTTTTCATGTTCCTCACTGCCCTGTTGATACCTGACAATGTATTTGATGTATTTTCATGCGCCTTACTGGCATATTAAAAATTGACGATATATAAAATCAATTTTTATTTGTGCATGTGTCTCACTGTTCTGTTAACAATATAGTCTAATTACCTGTATGTGCATTTGTCATCGGTACCTCGTTAAAACAGTGCACTAAAGCTACAAAAAGTTATACGAGATTGGGTGGACTTTGGTAAACGCTATGTTTAAACTAGGAAAAAAAGTAGGAACAGCTTTATTAATTAACGAACGAGAGTTGTGATGTTTTTATTTGAACATTAATCATACAAAAACACACAGGACGAAAAAATAGAGAGAGAAGATACAATATAGATTCACATGAATGCTATGTAAGAAATAGAATGGAAAGAATAGAATAAGTAAAATGAATGGAGCACTTAGCTGTGACTTGCAAGAAGCTGTGACTTGTAAGAGGCTGTGTTAAATTTTTAAATAGAGACTTGTGATATATGATAGGTGGATTGTAAAGGAGGAGAGGGGAGGGAACAGCGGAGAGGGGAGAGAGTGATACAATGTTAATCTAGCCGGGAGAATGTGGAATATGTGATTATTGTGGAAGAGGGGAATGTTAGGTGTAGCTGAACTACGAGTTCAGACCATGTGGTTCCAGCGTCCCATTTCCCCTGAATGTAGCGGTTCTAAAGCGTTATGCGGCTTCTGTCATTAGCGTGAGATTGCTTGATGGCTGTTACTAGAAACTCAGATTTATCTGTGGCTGGGGCCATTGAAATGATTAGGGACTTGTTTCAAAGCATGCTGGGTGATATCGTACATATGTTTCTGCATGTGGTCACCTAATCTGAGACCATTTTCATCAATATAAGTTATCTTGCATCTTTTGCATACAGTGTCATATATCACATTACGGGACTCGCATGTGAATCCCTCATGGAGCGTGAGGATAGCTTTGGGAAAGATGATCGTTTTCGTTTCCAAGACTACAGGAAAGGCAACATAGCGAGGGCGGTTACACTTTCTGGTGCCAACATATGCAAGATTCCGCTTCAGGTGGCTACGGACGAGGGTGTCGTTAAGATTTGGTTCCCGTTTGTACGCTGATAGGGGTAGATCAGAGAAGAGGTCGCGAGTATTGCGGTCGAGTTGGATTAGTGGCAGATGACGATGAAGAATTTTCTTAATCATCTGATCATGTGGATAAAAATGAAGTACCAATTTAACCCTGTCAGATGAAGTTAAGGTTTTTTTAAAATGCCTCTTCGTGGCTCACTAGTTGGATAAGGGTAAATGCTTTACGAAGGACATTTTCTGGACAGTGGCGGTGATGGAAAAATTTTTAATAATTTGTTGGATTGATCTATAACGTCCAAATTATCCTGACATAGGCGGCGAAGACGTGGGAGTATGGGGTGGAGTTATTACAAACTTCAGGATGAGAAGAGATGTAAAGCAGGAGGGTAATACAGAAAGTCGTGAGCAAAATGTGTTTAAAAATCAGAATGTATAGATAAAGAATATATAAATGTATCACCTTAACCTGCATCCTTTTCTTAACTTTTCAACATAATCTCCATTTCTCTGTACATATTTTCCCTATAGCTCTGCAAGTTTGAAAATATCCTCCGGGTAAAATTCCGTTCCAGCTGACCGACGGCACAGACGCACTGCTTTCTGGTCTTTCTCTCCTGTGGGACCCAGCTGGCCAAACTGTTCTATAGCCTAGGGTTTCAATCATTTCCTGTATTGCATTGTGTCCTATTCTAAGATTTACAGAGATTTCAGAAACTGTGACACCTTTGTCTTCTTTAATGATGTCGTCAACCATTTCCACTTTGCGTTCAGTGGAGACGGTTCGAGGGCGACTGCTGCAATGCATATCTTGTCACGTGACACATGATGATGACGTCATTTGACCTTTACATAAAGTGCAAAGATTGCAGTTAAGGTGATACATTTATATTTTTTCTATCTATAAATTGTGATTAAAAAAAAAAAATTGCTCACGACTTTACGTATGACCCTCGTAAATATTTGTGGTTGTTGGTGGGGATTTCTAGAATACAGAGGTGACAAGAATGTCTATGCCAATAGGTATTTTGATGTGTAAAAAATTGACAGACCTGTCAGAAATTTATATGCTGATGACACAGTATTACTGTCCACAACATAAAAAGGAATGGAAAAACTAATTATGTCAGTCCGTAAGGACAGCGAAGAGCAAAACCTCTATCTTAATGTGAAGAAAACTAAATTGATGACAACTGACAAAACAAACAAGGTAGCTGAAATATATATCAATGAGGAATAATTGGAAGAAGTGGAGAGTTTTGAATATCTTAGATCACTACTAACTAATAATGGAGATACAATGAGGGAAATTAAAAGGAGGACATCTATCGCTCTTCAGAAAGTAAAACTAAAGAATCTGTGGAAAGGAACAGACAAAACTACAAAAATAAGATTTTTAAGAGCATGCATCTTTCCCATGGCAACATATGCCTGTGAGATCTGGACACTTAACAAAACAGCTGAGAAACGCATAAATGCCTTTGAATGTAAATGCTACAGAAGAGTTCTTCAAATATCAGGGACACAAAAAATAACAAATATAACCATACTACAAGAACTTAATACTGAAGAAGGCTGGCTAGTAAAGAAGATTAAAGAGAGAAAACTCACATATTTTGGACACATTAAACGTCATGATTGTCTAGAGAAAATCGTCTTGGAAGGGTACATAATGGGAAAGAGAGGAAGACCAAGGCGAAGATGGCTGCAAGACATCGTTGATGATCTGCAACCGGATGCATCAGCAGCAGGCCATCTTGCTCACAACCGAGAGGCCTACAGGAGAGCTGTTAGAGAGGCAAAGTTCCGCAAAGGACATGCAAATGAATATATATATATATATGCGTTGCTCATGTTACGAGCTGCAAGGAACTGGGGTGAAACCGTCCATGAACTGAGGTAGTAACGTCAGAGAACTCGGGTGAAACTTTCCAGGAATTGAGTTAACAGCGCCATGGAAAGAAAGCTGGAACATCTCATGTGCAATTTACAATCACGTTAAGCAAAAGATCCTAACGTATTGGTTAGATTAATTTTGATTTGCTAACTTTTACTCATTCAGGTTTATACGATTATGTATGTATAATATTAAACTTGTTTCATTCATTCATATGCCCCTTGCGGAACTTCGCCTCCCTAACAGCTCTCCTGTAGGCCTCTCCGTTGTAAGAAAGATCCTGCTGTTGGTGCATCCATTTGCAAATCTTCAACAATGTTTTGGTTCATTTTCTCTCTGGTCTTCCTCTCTCTCTTTTTTCTCATTATTTGCTCTTCCAAGACTGTCTTCTTCAACCTCTCATGACGTTTAATATGTCCCAAAAGTTTTCTCTGTTTAATCCTCTTTTCTAGCCAGCCTTCTTCATTAAGTTCTTGCAGTATGGTTATATTTGTTCTTTTCTGTGTCCATTATATTCAAAGAACTCTTCTGTAGCATTTACATTCAAAGGTATTTATGTGTTTCTCAGCTGTTTTGTTAAGTGTCTTGTTTCATTACTAAAAATATTGAACTTTAATTATTAAAGTTTTTGTAAATATGTTATTTATTTTAGATGACACTGAACTTTATAAATGCAAAAGTAAACTTATAACTTGAAATTATGCACCAGTAAGCTTTGACTTAGGTAGTTAAAAATAAATTGTGGGTAGGGATCAAGAAATATCACTGTTAAGTGTACTCAGCGTCTCTGTTTTGTTACAAAACGGAAGAAACTACCACTTTATTGCTAGCTCACTGACCACTGTTGTTTCTTGTTTACGTCAAAACTACCAGACAATCATCATGCCTTTAAAAAAAAAGGTAACCTGAACTCTTGAACATGTAACAAAACTTTTATTCCGAGTGCCCCCCCCCCCCTTTCAACCACCCACACAATAATAACACGTAACAGTACAAACATATAAACAAGCACAATAATAAAACATCCAAACATTCACCTTTCGTCTTATCCACCACCGATGCCGGATATCATCATGGGTGCGATGTAATACTCTCTCTCTCTCTCTCAATATACTATGAGCACGTCAGTTTATCTATGGATCTAAATTATGCAGTAATAAGCCCACAGCTCTGGTACATATGACAGTAGTTGACAGTAACTATGTTACCATCTAACATTTGATAATCATCGCTTCGAAAATCATAATCTCCTTACTTGTGGGGAGACTATAAGGTGCACTGCAGCATCAAGTACACCAGACTGAGAACCGCTTCTTGTGACTTTTGGCTCGGTTAGTTCCCCACCAGGTCAGTTAAAAAAAAACAGTCACTTTACACAGCAGTTCCTTACAAATTCTCAGCTGTGTGTAGGTAGATCAACAATCAGCTGACAATGTTCACGATATCAGAAAGTTGAACCCTGTACAACAAAGTGGTCAAAGATAACACAGGACATGGTAGATACCTGTCTGAAATATTTAGGCTTACTTCACGTAGACAAGTCCTTCAATGCTTCTCTCCCTACTTACCTTTATAAAAGTGCACATATTACAATACAAGAAAGCAACAAAGATAAAGACGGCGTCTTCTATGTCGACAGAATTCGTACATGGATATAAAAATCAAACAACATATTCTTTCCTAACACCTCCCCCCCCCCTCCCCCACCTTTTTTTTAAAATATAAGAGGGTAAGGGGAAACTTTAGAAATAAATTTAAATGCAATATTTCCTTATCCCTTGACATCTAAACTAATTTTTTGTTTAGTTGTGTTTGCATAACCATGCACGCACACTGCTAATGAGAGAAAAATGTAAAGAAAACCCGTATCTGAAGCAGATTAAGTTCAGAGATTTGATGATTTTTACACTGAGAACAATTTAAATCCTGTAGTCTTATCTGAAAACTACGAGGGTTGATTGATAAATTCGCGGCCTAAGGTACAAATAGTTGAAATACCCAGCTGATATTAGGGGCGTTTGTAGATCACGTTAATGTAAGATCAAACACTAAGTGTCAAGAAATTAACTGCAACCATTTTTTTACAGGCTACTGAAGTGGTAAGGGGTGGCAGAAATTGAGAAAATGGATAACATTTCTCATCGAGCAGTTATTCGCTACCTCTGCAGCAAGGGCTTGTCATCGAAGAAGATCCACGAGGATATGGGAGAATCTTACAGCACAGTGAAGAAAAGGGCAGCTCAATTCAAACATGGAAGAGAGAGTCTGGAAGATGATCCCTGTCCAGGAAGACCAAGAACGGTAACCACCATGAAACCAGCGGCAGAATCCATGACATGATAATGGAGGATTGACGATTAACTGAGCGGTACATTGCTACTGAGTTGGACATCTCCCAGGAACATGTTCATACCATTATTCACAATGATCTTCAAATGACAAAGATCTCTGCTTGATGGGTCCCGAAACTTCTTGGAGTTGATCACAAACGACAGCGTCTTAACATGTCATGAGACAATCTTGGCCATTTTTCTGCACATCTGAAAAGTTTCTTCAGCAATTTGTGACTATGGATGAGAGTTGAATTAATCACTTTCAACCAGAAACCAAAGAACAGTCAAAGTAGTGGATACGTCATGGATCAACACCTCCAAAGAAAGCAAGGGTGGTTCTGTCTGCAGGCAAGGTGATGGCTTCCATCTTTTGGATTAAGAAGGTGTGCTATTGGTAGACTATCTTCAAAAAGGCAGAATGGTCACCAGGAACTATTGCGCTAATCCTGTGAAGCAACTGCAGGTCAAATTGAAGGAAAAGCGTCGAGGGAAATTGACGAGAGGAGTCATCTTTCAGCAAGGCAATGCTCCAGTTCTAAAATCGGCGGTGGCATCGGCTGCCGTTCATGAATGCGGCTTCCAGCTTCTTGAACATCCTCCTTATTCCACATATTTGACCCTTCGGATTATTATCTGTTTACCAAACTCAAAAAGAGCCTCAGTGGTGGCAAATTTACTTCAGATGATGACGTCATTTATGTTGTAGACCACTTTGTTCTGGCACAAGATGCTGACTTTTACAAAGAAGTGATCCGTATGCTCCAGGATCACTGGACTAAGTGCATAAACTTGCAAAGGGACTATATTGAGAAATAACCCAAAAAGTTGTCCACAAATAATCCGCTGTACCTTAGGCCGCGAACGTATCAATCATCCCTCTTATAGTCAAGCCAACTTTTCTACTCAAAATATTGTGCAGAAAAAAAATACAATAAAGTTTTTATCCAACCCTCGGCCTAACATAAAGCTCAAACAGTTTATCAGTGGGCAATTCTCTTTTCTCTTCTCTTTACAAATATCACAAAAACCTATCTCACATTCGTTCACGCACAAACACATAGGTACACACAAACAGTAGTAAATAGACAGGATATTATCACGAATGTTTTGATTATAGTCCACACAAAAATGAAATGTATGACTTCAGGAAACGAATCAAAACAAAATCAACTTTCTCACATAATGCAACAGACTAATAAATAAACCAGTCCGAGTTCTCAAAGCATGATGAGATGTGAACAGGTTACTAAACATAAACAAAACTATACAAACAAACAAACAAAGACAAGGAGGCTGAAGATGTTACTTATTTGCCAATATCATTTTGTTTCATTTTCTCTGACACATTTCAAGTGGGCTGGAACTTGTTTTCAATGACAGCTGTTTATTTTGTAGCTTAATTACACCAGTAAACGACATATATTTACATAACGTAAAACATCAGTGTAAAACAATAATGATGATATAACACTGACAATAAAATATATACTGTACATAAAAGTCAATAGTTTTGAGAAATAACATGAATCCAGTTGTGGGCATGAAATCATGAAATAAAATGTCATAAAACTGCAATATTCCATTATAGCAAGTCATAGTTAAATATAGCACGTCCCTAAATTCAGAACAAAAGCTGAAAACATGAACAAAAAAACAAAAGAAAAATGAAAATAAATTACAAAGGAGAAGAGTCATACGACTGACACAAATGACGTTTGTGAAGACTATTCTGTTGTATTCAAGCAGTGTTGTATACGTGGTTACTTTTTGTTAACACAGGATGTGTGATGATAAATATGATGACAATGATGATGATTGTGGCAGATATTTTGTACAGTGTGAAACAAACAAGTTCAATATTATCTTCATGTTACTTAAAATATTCTTGAAATAGCAAATTTCCTCACAAATGGATATCTGACATATTTAATGGTTCACTTGACCACAGACAAGCACTTAAGCAGCATACATACGTATTTACGTATGTACAAACATTCATACCCAAACATACACACAGATATACATAAATAATAAAACCAAAGTATATGAATACACCTCACATTCTACACCATTTAATAACCTTCCTAAAACACATGCTCTAAATATAAATGTTTTGTTTGACATTTCACATTTCGTCAACTATTTCATGAAATTATTCAAACAAAAACATAAAAAAATATACATACATAAATCTACAAAGCTTAAAACACATTTTCCTAGTGCAAAAAAAAAAGACATAAAAATCACCCACAGAATACAGATGGACTTATTAATGTTTTGAGTGAAGCCATCTAGGAGTTCTGATGTGAGAGTCAGTTTACCACTGACTGGCTTCTAATTCTAAAACAGAGTTGGTACACCACTGACTGGCTTCTAATTCTAAAACAGAGTTGGTACACCACTGACTGGCTTCTAATTCTAAAATAGAGTTAGTACACCAGTGACTGGCTTTTAATTCTAAAATAGTTAGTACACCACTGACGGGCTTCTAATTCTAAAATAGAGTTGGTACACCAGTGACTGGCTTCTAATTCTAAAATAGAGTTAGTACACCACTGACAGGCTTCTAATTCTAAAACAGTTAGTACACCAGTGACTGGCTTCTAATTCTAAAACAGAGTTAGTACACCAGTGACTGGCTTCTAATTCTAAAACAGAGTTAGTACACCAGTGACTGGCTTCTAATTCTAAAACAGAGTTGGTACACCAGTGACTGGCTTCTAATTCTAAAACAGAGTTAGTACACCAGTGACTGGCTTCTAATTCTAAAACAGAGTCAGTAAACCACCGAATGGCTTCCAATACATATCTTACAATGAATCATACTAAATACAAAGAAGTTAAATTTTGTGGAAACATCAACTTTTTAAAAACTATAATTATTCATTATTTTGTTAGAACTTGACTTTGTAAAGCTGCTTCCATAAACTAAAATTATAGGACACCCCTTTTATAAAGCTGCTTCCAAAAATCAACTTCTTAATGAAGCTAGAGGAGTGTGACCCCCACCCCCCACCTATTTCAGAACATGTGCCCGCAGCTTTTCAAGCAGAAGTTCTATCAAGTTCTCATGTCAGAGCACACTCTGCGGGGAAACTCTTAACTGTTAAAGAAAGCATCTACTGACTGAGCTTTTGGACTAAACAGGAAACAAGGTGCTACTGCTAAAACCTCGTTATCTTAATTTATATGGGCCTTGCTCAAGGATGAAGACATGGAAATTGGACAGTGCCTGTGAGAAACACATCGCTCAAAAGTTTCTTAATGCTAATCACTAGACTCTCCAGTATACACACAGAAGAAACTGGTGATATGGTTTGTATTTATAAAGAAAAGTGATTTTTAACTATATCTTGAACAAAGTATCTTCTCTGAGGAAAAGTATTACAATGCAAGGCCAGTTTAACTTTTAACTTTCACAAACAAGGATACAATGAGCAATCATTCCTTTGTTAATGAAATTTTATGTGTACAAGAAAATGCTGGTGATAATTTATTTCATAAAATGAATAAAGACAAACAAAAGCTGTGCCAATATATGTATCAGATCAATCTCAGCTTGTAAGCATCACATTACAGCACTAATTTAATTCACAGTACATTGTGTTACACAATACAGAACAAATTCCCATTACAGTTATACATAAAACTCCATAGAAAAGATCTATCTGGCGATGACATAAATCTTACTTCCACATCAAGTGACAGGGAAAAAAAATATCAAGTGACCTTGAACCACAAGAAAAAGTGAGCATGCTGGCTACAGAACTGAAAACTGTGAGGTACACCATAACAAACAACAAAATCCTCACATTTATTCTTGTCTGCTTACCATCAAGACAAATCAAATAAATAGGGGGGAAAAAAGTGATCTGAGGGTATCTTGGAGCAATCTTTCATTTTTTTCCCCTCTTTCTTTCTAATGAAAATTTAATTTCTTATAAATAGCAGAATAAATTTATATTTTAACTTCACCAAAAAGTTGGAAATAAATTTTACAAACTCTAATTTTTAACATTATGGTTTTTTATACACATGAATATACACAGTCTATTTAGAAAATGTCATTTTTCAAGTGAAATACATGCATTCTAATACAACACTTCAGAATGTCCTGGCTTTATACTGCAAATCAAACAAACTACATGCAAAACAACAACAAAATTAACTAAATACTTCTTGATCAACCATATACTTCATGAATATACAGCAAACATGACCCTGCTGTAAGGACTGTATGGCACTTGGCATTTAAAGGCTCAAGAAATAAATGATCAGAATCATTTTATGTGTTTCATGCAAGAAAACAAACACCTTTCACTCATTACTACTACTACTGTTTTCTGTAGTAACATATGAAAAACCTGCTCTCAAAACTAAAATTCTATCTATCACCTCTAGCCTAACATCTCTACCCTGAACAGCACACAACCTCCCCTCCACCCTCTACACACACAAATATAACAGAACAGAAAATCTGCTAATCTCATCTGCCATGTTTGTTAATACACAACTCACATAACATTCTGTCAGTTACTGCTGTGTAACTGTAGGAAGAAGCTATATATATATAAAACATATATTTCCTGTGAACTGCCTTAACATATAAGTGTGCGGAATATTTCTCAGCTAAACATCATGTATGGAAACTTTCTAGATGATGTTCTTCAACTTTTTTTTTTTTTTTAAAGAAAATCACATTTCGGCACTCCAATATTCAACACAGGCATCATCATCAGGATCCCTGTAGGGATTAGCTTGAATGTTTGAACTTACATTTAACATTAACTTCTAGGCTAGCAGCTGCAGCATAAAACTAAAAGCAATATTTATGAATATTGGTGCTGCTATGTAGATTTACTTTACACTTCAAGAAACTACTTAAAAAAAAAAAACAAACACAAACTTTCTAAAACTGAGCTGAACATGCCTCTAAAAGGCATTTTCATAAATGCTTACTTATGATATGATGTGGAAAAGCATATTATTGTATACCTCATCTCTCTTTATCACACACAACACTGCTGATTGTATTTCATGACAAATTACTTCAAAAACTGAAATAATAACCAGCATATGAAACAATCTACATCAGACATCAGCCTTCTTAAACCTGGTAAAAACAACAAAGGATGCTACATGGTCCTGCTTTGCCTGTATTAAGAAATGCGGGAAAACTCAACATTTTTTTAAAAAATCTCTGGCATGATTAAGAAATACTCTGACAAGACTTTACAGCTTTAATAAATAAAACTGGAAACGTGATACAAATTTGGGCAGATTCTATCCAGGATGATGATATTAAAATGAAATATTCATATACTTACATTATATCAAATGTATTATTTCTTACAAATCTGGTTTAAAACTTATCTTGTGATACATGTACATGAATATAAGTTTCTAAGAACACAAATGTACTGATGTGATCCATGGTGTGGACCTAATGCCCATGTAAACCATGTGTCAGAGAGATGTGTTACAGTTTCATACACACATTTCAAACTCAATGTCTCCTTCATAGCGCTATGAAAATACACAGCATCCACAGCACTATGAAAATACACAGCACTATGAAAATACACAGCATCCACAGCACTATGAAAATACACAGCATCCACAGAACTATGAAAATACACAGCACTATGAAAATACACAGATCCACAGCACTATGAAAATACACAGCATCCACAGAACTATGAAAATACACAGCACTATGAAAATACACAGAATCCACAGCACTATGAAAATACACAGCATCCACAGAACTATGAAAATACACAGCATCCACAGAACTATGAAAATACACAGAATCCACAGAACTATGAAAATACACAGCATCCACAGCACTATGAAAATACACAGCTGACAGTTTAAAAAAAAAAGAAAACAACACAAAGAAAACAAAAACAAAAAAACCAAACTGAGAACAAATGAAAGACTAGCACTGCTATAGTAGTCACTCACTGGCCTGTGTTCTTCTTGTTCACTTCCAAATATAAACTTACTTTCTATGTGTACATTTAAGATGCAATTACCTGTGTAAAAAAAAAAAAACATTAACAGAAACTTTTTTTTTTTTAGTTTCCCCACAAAGAAGAGAAAAGTCTCTATTAAGACCGATATAAAAAAAAATGGCAGCTCACACAAAAAACACTTTGAACAGTAAACAAAAGCCTTGCACACCAATACAAAGGCTGCCATATTCTTCTATAATTATCCATACAAAATGTCACAGTTTATAGTCATCAATAATACCATTCAATATTTTTAATTCCTGCCTTAATTGCTCATACATATGTATATACTCACAAACATACCTCTGTTACAAATCAAAACTTTTTAATTTGTTAATTTCCAGCTCTATGACATTTTGTGTGAAGCTGATGTCATCATATATGTAAATCTGTAAGGAAAAACTGCTTCAAGTTATAGTTTTTATTGTTTACTACAATATTTCATAAATTTGTGTTACAGATCAAGCATAAAAAATGCAGCATCAAGATAAACACTTTTCCTTTACTTGCCACACATCAAGTACTAACATCTCCCAGAAAACAACAGGATGGCAAGTACACTTGAGGGACAATAAACACTGACTTCTCCTTCCTAACACTTGTAAAAACATCACAGAGCATACAACTTACAATCTACTTCAGGCCTAATAAAAAGCTGCTAAAAAGTACATATAAACTACAGAACCCTTCTCTCAGCCAGCCTTCAGTGTTTTACCAACTTCTTCAAAACCCCTGGATTCTTGCTCAAACAGCTAGTTTCTCACATGTAATGACCGAACAGTCAAACAACAGGTTACCAATTTATTGTAATCCCTTTACTGTCTTCAGATATGTGGGAGTTCTGTCCCAGTTACAAAGTATATGACTGAAAAGCTTGCTCTCTGGTGACACAGGATAATAATATCAAGCAGGAACAAACAGTGGTGCCATGGTCAAACACAAAGAACGTTTTCTGTGAACTGCCAACAAGTGAAGATAATCCTGGGTAAAAGACTAGAACTTATGGCTACTAACTTAGCTGCTTACATGAAATCCATTAAACAAATGAGTTAGAACTTTCAGTACTTTCTAATGATAGCAAACTGACTTTTCTACAATTGCTCCCATAAAAGTTATGTACAATCTAAATTAGAAAGATGTTAACACTGAAACAGGTTGTCTATATAAACTCCTTAAAGTGCAAGCACTGACATTCAAAATCAAATACAAATCGAAGGTTGCTTTCCCTACTTGATATACCAGTCACCACAGGTTAGAAACACAAGAAATTCATTATAATGCGAAATAAAAAAGCCCCCCCCCCCAAAAAAAAAATACTGAGGTTTGTTAAAATCTAGTTACTACTTCCCCTGATGAAAATTCACTTCATGAAAAATTCTCTGTTCTTTCTTCAAGACCAGAAATTTCTGTTGAAAAACAGAGTTCACTGCATGCATTTAGTCCTTCCATAAGAATCACTTATTCTGAGCTTCTTATGAGAAGAAATGCTGAGAGACTGCATGTAACAGGCTCCAATAAATATGAAACTGTAAACAAGCTAATGCATGAACACAGTAATGATATGAAAGAGTAAAATGAGATAGAGAAGGCAGGAACAGTGAGAATGTCTGATGGTGGACAACAGGGCTTCACTTAAATATACACATAACACAGCTTGTGTCACAGCTTGACATCTTGATGTTTCAGCCTTATTGTTGGCTTACTCAACATTATAGAACTAAGCCACACTCTTACTGGTCATTAAGTGACTGAAGATACAAGCAACCTTGATCATTACACTAGCTGTATACTGCTATGAAGTGATACATCACAACATGAAAAGTGGAAGCATCACAGACCAACCATAAACACACAGAGCAGATAATGTCAAATCATTACCACTATATGTGCTGCATTTTCACAGAAAAGTGCCAACAGATCATCATGAACTGACTTATAAAAGCACTTGTCATGTATAAAGTCACTGCATGTGAAAAATTCTCAAAATCATGTGGACAGTCAATTTTTTGTTTTTGTTTTTTTTTTTGCAGGGAGAAGAAATGCTACTGTCCCCTTTAACTCACTTTAACAGGGGAAAATGTGAAACCAGATTTCTGAAAATGCATGGAAAAGCACATTAAACCATCTATCTGATCAATGACTGCTAAATGCAGCTGTAAGCTGGACTTATTTTTGCATTGCCTGGACCAGAACAAAATAATGTCAGTACAGGGCAAGCAACCATTATAATATTCAGTGTCTGCTGCTACTACAAACATTCACTTGTGACAAAGTGAAGAAAAAAAAAAAAGCCCAACCTTAGAACACAAAAAAAAAACTCTCTGAATAACAGCTGTGATAACCTGTTACAAACAATACAAAAAAACTCTCTGAATAACAGCTGTGATAACCTGTTACAAATAATACAAAAAAACTCTCTGAATAACAGCTGTGCTAACCTGTTACAACACAAAACCACTGCTGTAAGCACATTTCTCTGTGTCATCAGTCACCAGCACTCTTCCTGTATGACAATAAGCTGTGAGAGCAGAGTTTAAAGCTAAACAGGAATATTAAATATTACAGACACACATTTACAACATATAAAGTATACTGTTACATAAATATATGTTATTTATGGGACACGCCAGGAACCTTCAAGTCAAATGCATTTGGTACATTTTTTATGATGGGTGGGACAAAAGTGTTAATCCACATTGAAATGGAAGATCGGATTTGGTGGGTTATGTGTGAATGGAAAATTTTAAAAAAAAAATTAAATTTAACTTATATTGCCTACTACAAAATTAAAAAAAAAAAAAACATACTTCTCTGTTTGACCACAGCAGTAGAAGAACACTTGGGAGATGGTTTCTAAAGGTAAAGATAGGAGTTCTAGCTGATATGGAGATGACTTCTAAAGGTAAAGATAGGAGTTCTAGATGATATAGAAATGACTTCTAAAGGTAAGCAGAGGAGTTCTAGCTGATATGGAGATGACTTCTAAAGGTGAAATCTCCAGCTGATATGGAGATGACTTCTAAAAGTGAGGAAAGTAGGTTGTAGCTGATATGGAGATGTTTTCTAAAGGTGAGGAAACTGGATTCTAGCAGATAGGAAGAAGGATTCTAAAAGTAAGGAAGTGAGTTCTTGTCTGAATATGGAAAGCTTCCATCATCCTACCTGTAAAAACAGGTACCTCACACATATATGATAGGAAAACTGCATCTGAAAATGAAGGATGATATGCCTGCAATGTGAAGCATAACAGAATGCATAAGCACCCAGAACTGTCAGCGTATTAAGTAGAAATAAAAGGAAACTCACGAAAAATTCATAATTATACGAGGAAATATGTGGAAAAAATGTTGACCATTAGATATATCTTCTGACCAACTACAGAACAGACTTCATAAACATCAAGAAGACTTTTACACTGTTCTTTTTTTTCCCCCTTTGTACATTAACACACATACACCCCCCTCCCAAAAAATGCATGATCTGAAAACATAATGTGAAGACAAATACAAGAAATGACTGTAAAGAAAGAATAAGTTAAGAAGTTCTAGAAATAGAATGAACCCTTCTTGTCTGATCAGCCGTGCTCTGATAAATAAATAAATGTTAATTGAAACTGGGAGCTGAGGTCTTGTGTCTATATAGTGTTTCTGCTACCAGAATTCACCATTTCATATTAACACTCTCTGTTACTTTATCGACATAAGAACTGATCTTAAAACAAAAATACACCCAGTGCCATCTGTCACTCGTCACTTTGCTATATGAAATTCCATCTTGTGCCTCTTATAAATCATATTTCTGACAACACGAGTTTACATAACTACATAATTAATTTACACATAAATGCCTATGCCAACTCTTTGGCGATACCTTGAAAGAAAATAACATAATTAAACTAGGATATTCAGAATATGAAGGGTTAATGAATGAGTAGACACATGTTAATGTTAATGAAGCTGAGGTGATTAATTACTCCTTCACTGAAAGTAAACACTGGTTACAGATCAAATTGTTACAGAGGAATTAAAAAAAAAAAAAAACGAAGGGAGAGAAAGAAATGTGTCTATTCGTACACAAACTACCTATCTGTAAAAAGACCACATTACTGCTGTTTAATTTTGAAGTATATTTGTCTTTAGAATGGACAATTAGTAAAGAACATACGGATTTGATCAGAAAAAAAATTGTAATACCAATAAAAATCTTCTTTCAGCACTTAATTAAATTAAGCTTCACAGGAATACAACCAAAGTACTGGAAATGAGGAAGAAAGAAAAACAAACTACAGATGATGGGTAGGGAATAGGCATGTGGCTTTCAGATCCCTGACTGCTTCCATTCTTGTGTCACAGATAACAACAAAATTATTTGATTCCATTTGTAGAAATTTTTACTTGAATAAACTTTCTTTGTTACAAATAAACTCAGGAAAAAAAAATCCACTCTTTTTTTCATTCAAACAATCCTGATGCCATCTGGCCAAGTAAAACCTTCTTTGTCATAATGGCCCATGGACAGAAAGCTTTAGTTCTATTGTACCTCGAAAAAAAAAAAAAAAAAAAAGGTAATTGTGTGGCTTGGAAATTACTATATTTCTCATTTCATCTTTGCTCCAAAGTGACCCATTGATAAAAAAAAAGGACAAGAAAAAAAAAAAACAAACCAAAAAAGATGGTATTGAAATAATTATTTCCTATTAGTATGACTGATGGGAAGTTTTAATCTGAGAGTTTACTTATGTGGACATGATTCAGATCAATGAACTATAACAGTATATGGTATAGTAAATTTAAGCAGCAAGAACTTCATTGCTACAACCTTCAGCTGGAGGATTTGAGAGAATTGGTCTTTAGTCAGCTAGGAAAGGAAGGGGAAGGGAGAAAGGTAAGTGTATGCTGGACTAGAAAACTTAATATTAATAATAAAATGTAAAGTAAAATCATGTAAGAGACTCATTTTCTGCTGTGCTGCATCAAGAGGAATTTAGCTGAACTGCAAGGAGTGCTGCAATGGGGTTGGGAAGTGCATAAGCTTATCCTGTCCTTGATTCAGCTACAGAAGCACTCACTTTTTGACTGGAAGAGCATGGGAGGTTTCCTTGTTAACTTAAAAGCAATCTCAGGCCCTGCTACAAATTTACTATTCTTAACAAATAGTACAACAGGAACACAAGGACCACTAATGGGAGAAAACAGGGTAACATCTGCTTCAAAGGCCTATTTTTTTCAATATGGCTGAGGTGGAAATGTTTGGGAATCCAATAAGAAAGTGGAAGAATGCAATTAAAAAAAAAAAACAAACAAAAACACGAGCAAAACAAAAACTGAGTTTTCCCGCATTGCTGCCAACGGAAGTACAAAATGACATTCCATGCTCTTGCTACAGTGCACAAAAAAAAAAGGTAATTTAAAAACGAAAAGAAAAAAAAAATGATTAAAATAAATGAGGCATTTGAAGCAAAGACTACTGACACGGCAACATAAGTATAACAGAATGACTTCACAATGTCAAAGTCACACACACACACCACTGCTGAAATTTTGTTCTAAACTAATTACAACTCCAACATTCTGGCCAAGATTTAGAAGGTTTAGCTAAGACAGCACCAGCTCTGAATATTTTAAATGGCAGAATGGTAAAAGTTATGTTCATTTTTTTGTTTGTTTTTGTTTAACCTACAAAGATAAAACACAATACCAATTCAGTTTTCAAATATCTGTCACTAGAAAATCTATCCTATCTTTATTTTCTCACTTCAATGAAACATAATGTATCTTTCACATATTTACAAACACACGAACATATAACAATTCCTTGTTCATTCTTTTTAAAAAAAAATCTTTGCTAAATTTCATTCATAAATTACTTTTTTCTGAATTTACAATAAAAAAAAAAAAACAGATAATTAATGAAACCAAACAAGGTTGCTATGATTGCATGAAGAATTCATGGGGCTCATCTTTTTCAAACTGTTTTGCCTCCTCCTGCATGGACTCCTTAATCTTTAGGATAGCTGCTGACTCGTTATGCTCCTGAAAATTTTAAACAGGGCGTCAACTGTACGCAGGCCATAATCAGATTTTAGCAGAACTGTAAGAAGCTGTTATATGTCATGACCGTATGTCTGTCACTAGTCTTTTTCATTTAAGAATTATTTAACTGATATACTATATAGCAATGAAGAAAAAAGAAAAGAAAAAAACATAGGTTCTAAGAAGCTAAGAACTATAAGGGACAAGTATCTGAAGTAATGCATGCTTGAACAGTTGAAATGCAAGTAGTACATTAACTTCAACAGTAATCTATATAAGCTCACTTACATATACATACACATTTGCCAAAGAACAAAAATGTTTACCAAGTCAATAGTAAATATTGCAGAAAAGCAAGAATGGAGAAAACAGTAGAAGAAAATGAAGACTGAACAGTTACTGATGAGTGAAAATGAAATGAAGCTGAACATGCAAGTACTTTTGTTCTTATGTCTGACCACAGGTGATGAGGGAAGCAAAGGATTGGTGGGATCAATGGCTGCTTTGGGAAAGGTCACGCACTAATTATGACCTAAAAACAAATAAATTATCAGTGACATTTTGTTACTGCAAAATGACAATAAAAAAGGGCAAAGGCTGAGGTGAGACTTTGGGGAAAGCAAGGGAATGGAAAAAAAAAAAAAAGGTAGAGATTAGGGAAACCCCCTTGTCTTCAACTTTCTTGAAAGTAACTTTTGCAATACAGAACTAACTCCATTCTGTCTTGCTACTGGATTTGGGCCTTTTATTTTCTGTACTGTCCATGTGTAAAATATAAAAAAAAAGGCAGCTAGTTGGCCATGCTTCTATTAGTGCCATCAAGATTGTTTGACCTCAAAGAGAGCTTAAAGTGAAACACACGTAACAAATCATTTCCTGCACCACATTGGAAGACATAAAGTAGATGAAGATGATGATAATTATAAATGATTTTGCACATTTTAAACAAACACTGCTAGCTGGAAATGGGTCTAAAATGTCTTCCCGTGATATTTAAGGTCAAACCAGACACTTCACGCTGTGAACGTTTAGATGAGTAGCGATGAAAGAGGTTGTAACTGTGAATGGTGATTTATTCATTACAAATGAGCAAATTGAGCTAATTCGCTTGTGGCCATGGCATCGATCTCTACCATTCATTGTAATAATAACGATTTTAAGAAAAAAAAAAAATTCTGTGTAACTTGCTGAAGTGTAGACTTCACCAAGAGTTACTTTGAAAACATCTGGTCCTTAAATAAACCATTCAAGAAGTCAAGCTAATAGTAATTTGACTCATCTCAGCAACCAACAGGGAGTCTAGAATAAAAAAAAAAAAGTTGAACACTCTGATAGCAGCATGCAGTTTTTTTTTCTTCCTTATTCATTTAAAAATTACTTAATGCAGTTATAATATTTATAAGAAAAACATTAAATCTTAACAAACACAAAAAAAAAAAAAACAAACTACTACCAAATGTTTTAAATAAAAGTAAACTAAAAAGTTAAAAACCACACCACTAGTAAGAAGACTGAATGAAAAAAAAAAAATGGCATGCTGTAAAATTCAGGCATAAATGTGGTAGAAAACAGGAGCATTATATTAAAAAGAAAATGATCCAGTCTATATTCTACAGGAGAAACTAGAAACATAATATGGCTAGTGAAAGGATACAGTGAAGCTTTAGGTTAGCAACGTAACATGAGAATGAAGCTTATAAATAAGCTAGTGATAATGAGAAGGCAAAAGTCAGCTTAGACCTATTCCATCATGCTAACATTTGCAAGCAAGCAATGATGACAACCATGATATGACAGAGGTACACTCCTCAGTGTTGGAAGCAAGCAAATAAAAGTGAGATACACTGACATGTTAAAAACATCTGATAAAAGCAGATGAGAGTGAAACAAAGGAAAAAAGCAAAGAGAAAACAACTGCAGCTACAGTAAGGTCTTCTATCTACATTAACACAAACATTAACTAATATAAAGGAGCAACAGTGATGATGATGATGATGGCAAACAATAATATAAAATGCAACTTAAAAAAAACAACTAATATTTGGATATGAAAGGATCAAAATGGGATTGGGCAATGTAAAATCAGAGGTGGTTTTTTTTTTGGGGGGGGAGGGGATGCGCTAAATTCTGTGAATGAAAATGATGAGTGCGACTTCTGATTCATTCTCAAAGGGGATGTAAAGGTCATAACATGGCTGCTGTGTTACATACTCAGGACTTGATTTCAAGCAATGTGATTCTGCATTCTAGGTTACACTGTTCTGTCTGACAATGCAAATATTATTCTACTTTAGCCACTGGCAACTTTTTCCCTTCAAACTAAGCCTTGATGACTTCGGAAAATCAAAAACTCAAGTTTGTAACTTAATGAGTTTACAAGATGCCTTACAGCACTCCATATGTGACCTGAAATAAAAGCTAGCATGCCTAATTAAATAAATACATAAACAGCTCTTCTGCACCCATCCCAAAAAAAACATACAAATACACACATTCAATACAAAGTTTGTTACATCTTAATGAGATGCATAATGGAAAAAAAAATTCCCCATATCCAAGATATATATTAATCTATACTTTGTACAGTGGGCTGAAGTTATGACTAAGCTACAGTTCAACTGAGCAAATTTGCACAAGTGGTCATTTTATTCCATCTTTCATGTTGAAGATACAAACAGACCTTGTGATGTGATGATATATTACACTGCCAGTTGAATGTGTTGGACAAATACATATCCTAAATTAGACATGCCAAGTTTCAACAAGGGTATCTATTACCAAGATGAGCAAAATAAACCTCAACCTTTTTTTTTTTTAAACTGTAGAGCTCGCTGACAATTCCTTGTCAAGTTATCCTGTAACACACCCGTTTTCTTCTCATACAAAATGCTATAAAATTTTCACCGCTGTTTATATCCATAATATAAAAGTCTGTTTTCCTGTTATCTGGGGAAAAAAAATCACCACAAGCGAAGGACTACAAAAGCCTGACCTAGGTTAGATAACATTTATAAAATGTATCCACATTTATCTTACATTCTGTTCTCAGTATTTCTTATTTTCAAAAATCCCTCACTCTTCATCAAATTTCATGAACAAGACACAATATCAGTTCAAAACTCATAACTTTAAAGTAACAGTAGTAGTTAAACTTCTTTAAAAAGCCGAATGTCTGAAATTAATCTCCCATGGGGCTGTGAACTTGACTACCACTACATTTTTTACACATGAGAAATGATCTATCTTGTAACAAAATATATTAAACGATATATACACGTAAATGACATTTAAGCTTCATTTTAAGCTGGCTACCTCTGGATCACTTCTCTAAAACCTGAAAAATTTCTCTTGTTACGGTTAAATGCTGCACTGATTTTTCCATTACATGAGTATGTCTAGAGTATAAATATTTTTTAACACTGGGAAATTACAATAATGTAACTTAATGATATTTGCAGAATGCCATATATTTCATAAGTATCAGTCTCCAACTATGTTTTAAACTTTTCATGAATTTCATTTTTGAAGCAATTAAGCGATTATTCTAAGAAAACTTCAACGATTTAAACTAAAAATTTAAGCAATAAACAGGTCAAGCTAATTAAAAATATCTGATAATGAATTTTTACACTCTCTGTGTCCTAGAAAAACAATATTTTCCCTCTTCTCTTGACAGTCTCCTATGTCTTCCTAGGATGTTACAACAGTAACTTAATTCTCTGATCATGCAGCCAACACTTGTACTTAGTGATTTCTGCTGTATTTCATAGTCTCCTAAACAGTTTTCAAGCATCACTTGTCTCTATAAAGCAGGTAACTAAATGAAAACATTAGCGTGAGAAATAGAGAAAAAAAAAACAGACAACTTTTATGGGAGGTAAACATCCTTGTTAATGGCAAAATGACAAACTGCAGGGAATTTGAAATAAAAAATAAGGAAACACTCTAAAGCAGAATCAAACTGAATATCTTTTTTCTTCTACAGGTTTTCATCAGCTAAAAATTGGCCTTGGTTTTTGAAACATTTAAAAATGAAACAGGTCAGAATAGAATCTCCTTCCTTCACACATCCCAGCAAGTTATTTATAAAATCTTCAACTATGAAAAAAAAAAAAGTTCTGCTGCATAAATTCACACACTTAACTGATCAGTATAAAATAAAATTTAAAAAAAAATTAATTGACTCTGAACAGTGACCTGAAATGTGAAACAATTGAGCTGATGTAGATGTTTAGAACAGTACATTACTGTGAGGTCAAGGTTACCGCTGACTGGAAAATGCATCAATGTGAAGGTGTTGAGGGTAGGGTAGAGGAGTGTGGGTGGCAAGTGGATGTTGGGAGGACACATTCTCACATAAAAAGACCCAGACTCACACTGTCCTGATAGCCTCCCAGCCCATATGGGCCCATGTCCCCCCCTCCAACACCGCTTACAGGTGGCATGTCTTCGCGAGGTGTGCCACGCCCATTTGCCGGAGAATTCTTCATACCATCCATGTCACCTATAACAGAAGATAAGGATCACACTTCAGCTTATAATAACAATGTGTGGAAGATAAAATACGGAATACTCTTAAAAAAAATTCTTTTTGTTTGTGTTTTCATGAAATTTTGCTGAAATCATTTGGACACACACATTTTCTTGTGAAATGATACTTGGCTATTTTGCTAGATACAAACCAATGAGAATGCTAACTGGCTAATCAAAAAAGGTCAGTGACATCTATCACCACATCAAAGATTTGATTTAACTACAAATGAACTCATTCAAGCATGTCATGACAAAACCATTTCTAAAAGCAAACAAAAAAAAAACACCATAATAAGCTATATCTAAAATAAACCTCATGACAAAACTATATCCAATTAAAAACATCTTATGACAAAACTATATCTTAAAAAATACCTCATGACAAAACTATATTAACTATATTATTGCAGGCAGTATTATAGTGCAACCTTCCGGCTAGTTTACTTTTGGACCGAAATCACTATACTAACATTTGGTCCATTTCAGTGAAAAATCATACTCAAATTTTGGTTTGCAAGTTATTTGCACTTGTCAGAATTACCCGCCATGGTATCCTTTTAACTTAGCGTAGGCAGTGCGTAGCCATTTTTTCAGTCTCTGTTCAATTTGGTGTGAATATTTTTCCTAATTTCCAGCCACTCTGTGGGTCTGCAAAAGGAAATCTGAATGTTTTCTGTTGTGTTTGTGCTTTTGTTTCTGCAAATTTGTGGAAAAATTGATTACATTTCATGTGAGGAATTCCATTTTTTATCGATTTGTGATTTACACGTGGATATTTACAGATATTTACATGGTTGGGACATGTGCTCCGAATGACTGACAACTCACTACCAAAAATAGCACTAAGATGGACACCACAGGGGAACAGAAGTAAGGGTAGACCAAAAGAGACATGGAGAAGAACAACAGATAGGATGTTGAGCAACAGAGGGCTCACCTGGGCAAGAGCAGAAAAAAAGGCGAAGGACAGGCATTTGTGGAAAACCCTTGCAGAAGCCCCATGTGCCCTGAGCACTTAACTCTCCCGGTGCGGCAGGTTGAATTTTCGACATTTCCGGTGGTCCTGTGTGTGCGTATGGTCGAAAATTCGACATTGTTTGTTCCATTAAAACAAGCGGTGTAACATTTAGATTGTACATATTTCGTCCGCGATTCCGGTGACACTTTCAAAATGGAGAATGCGTGCCTAGATACGAGCGATGCCGAGCGAGAACAAGGACGCGAAGCATGGAAATTTTTCCATTTTTGACGATGTAGATAGGGGTATGGACATAGCCTATGGCCACCCCGCTGCTCTTGAATGTTTTCTAAGTAGATTTAGACATATTTAGATGACTGGAGAAGTAGTTAGTAGTAGTTAGGAGGTTATTTCAACATTCATTCAGCAAAAATGCCATACAGAGTCACAATACGAGATCGACAAGTAGATCTACACATCTTAGATGGTAAGTAGGGGTAAGTAGCGCGAATCTAGACCTAGCCGATGGTGAGCTGGCCACAATCAGTGTCTAAAAACATCACATTACTTCTTTTTTCCTAAAAAACTCTGCATTTATGAAATTTTCATTCATTTAGCTACACTTTGACACATATTACGTATACGGAAGTACATGGAAATACTGTTTTCCATTCCATTTTACAACCATACCCCCTTTACAGTCAAGACCCGCGTTTTTACTTCCACACACACTGACAATCCGTGTTTTTCCTCCCGCACGGGAAGAGTTAAGGTTCAGAGAGGGAGATTTACAGCTCTAATGGTAAGTAGAAACCAACTTTATTTGTGTGTCATAATTTATTTTTTCGGGGGGGGGGGGGGGGGGGGGGGGAGAGACTAAAAATGTTGTCTTATTCTCTCACCAGTTATTTTTTACTAAGAAAACTCTGCATTTATGGAATCTTCACTCATTTTTATTTCTTTTGGATGTATAAAACGTATACTTTTTCACATGGAAATAATTGCTACATTCACTTTTTCAACTATAACCCAAAAATATTGCAACACCCGTGCATTTTGCTTGGCACCAATGTGACATTCATATTTGTTCCAGCCGGCACAGGAAGAGTTTAAAGAAAAACACCTCATGATAGAACTATACCTAAAAAAAAAACAACCATGCGACAAATCTATATCTAAAAAACCCCTCAGGACAAAATTATACCTAAAAAAAAAAAAAACACCCCATGACAAAACTTCTTGTAACTAGTAAAATATTTGATAAAATGTAGTAAAATGGAGAGGAGTAACCTTACTATCAGTTGTGTCAAAAGTATTTTGCAAGGTCATTTTGAATAGACTCAAAGATATAGTGGATGCTGCAATGAGAGAAGAACAAGCAGGATTTCGAAAAGGGAGAAGCTGTCTCGACCAGATCTTTACTCTCAGAATAATACTTGAAGAACATATTGAAAAGCAGAAACCATTAATACTGAATTTCATAGATTTTAAGAAGGCATTTGATAGCATACACAGAGATTCATTATGGAGAATTCTATGTCTATATGGAATACCATCTAAAATTGTCAACATCATTAAGGACTTATACAATGGATATGGTTGTGCAGTCAAGACAGAAGAAGGGATGAGTGAATGGTTTCAGATTGAAACAGGCGTGAAACAAGGATGTATACTGTCTCCTTTACTTTTTGGGATTACAATAGACTTCATAATGAAAAAATGCTGCACAGGTAACACAGGTATTGACTGGGTACATGGGACCCAACTAGAAGATCTTGATTTTGCTGATGACATAACACTTATCAGTAACAATGTGAATTCCATGCAAGAAAAAACAGATAGCCTGTCTTCATTGGCTAGCAAAATAGGACTTGAAATTAACAAGGACAAAACAAAAATAATGAAAATTCCCATCAATCAAAATGGAAAAATACACATAGAAGGGACAGATATTGAAGAAGTCAATCAATTTGCATACCTTGGCAGCTACATGGACCAGGGTGGTGACACTAGACAGGAAGTTAGGATCAGAATTGCAAAAGCAGCATCAATCTTCAAGAATCTTGAGAACATATGGAATTCAAAAGTTATAAGCACAAAAACCAAGTTAAGACTATTCAATTCAAATGTAATATCCACCCTCATTTATGCATGCGAAAGCTGGAAAACAACTAAAGAAAGAAAAGAAATTAGACTCTTTTGAAAACAAATGCCTAAGGAAAATACTCGGCATCAAGTGGAATGAATTCAAGAACAATGCAGAGATAAGACAGATGACTGAACAACAACCAGTCTCACGGGTGATCAGGAAAAGGAGATGGACATATGTTGGCCACTTGATGAGAAGAAATGAGCAGAGAATCCCAAAACAAGCTATCAAGTGGAACACAACAGGCCGAAGAAAAAGGGGCAGACCGCGTGAAACTCTGAAGAGAACCTTATTAAGAGAGGCCAAGTTAACAGGCATAAAATCCTTTGTTGAGGTTGAAAGACTCGCCGAGGACAGGAAATATTGGCGAACTACTTTGCGAGCCCTATGTGACGTCTAACGGCACGGGAAGGATATAAGATATATAAGATAAGTAAGAAATAACATTTTTTGTTTTGGTTTCCAAAATGGTCATGATCAACACTGCATCTCATATCCTTTCTATTCCAGTTATTCCAACTTGCAATATGACAGGACATACATTTAAAATATAACTTGAAGCAGGATTAACTGAAAACAAGACATTTGATCAGTCTAATTAAAGAAAATATATTCTGCCATCCAAGGTAACAAGATATCTTGTTAAAAGCCAAAACACTTTTGACATCCTAGACCAGGAGCAGTGAACCATTTCTAGTTCTATCTTGCACTACTTTTAAGTTTCACTGTGTGCGCACGTATTATATCTTCCACCACCCCTGACGTACAGCAAGATAAATAAGATCTTGTATTTAAAGGCTAGTACGAGAAGAAAAAAAATCATATATAGTACTAGGAACTGTAATAAAGTACTTCAGGACCGTGAAAGGATAATCACTTACCATTCATGACTGGCATGTCACCAGGTCCCATTTGTCCCATGGGTCCATCTGGTCCACCCATTGGAAACTGAAACATGTAAAAAAAAAAAGTTGAATAAACCTTGTCATTTCTGGCCCACAGATGAAATTAAAAAAAAAAACAAAAAAACCTTTTTTATGTAGGGTGTTATGTTTAGGGACTTTGATCATGTGTTGTAGTTGGTGACAGAAATATTTCATCATCTGCTTCATTCGTGGGTGCATAACATTATATGACAGTTATTCTTCCATGTCATAGTTAGCATCATGCTCTTATTATATGATTGTTCACTGGTTCACAACTAAAGAATCTGTGGAGAGGAACAGATTTTTAAGGGCATGCATCTTTCTCATCGCAACATAAGCCTGTGAGACCTGGACACTTAACAGAACAGCTGAGAAACACATAAATGGCTTTAAATGCTACAGAAGAGTTCCTCATATATCATGGACACAAAAAAAGAATATATCCATACTACAAGAACTTAATATTGAAGAAGGCTGGCTATTAAAGAGAATTAAAGAGAGAAAACTTATTTGGACACATTAAATGTCATGATAATCTAGAGAAGACCATTGGAAGGGTACATAATGGGAAAAAGAAAGAGAGGAAGACCAAGGCGAAGGTTGGTGCAAGACATCGTTGATAATCTGCAAATGGATGCATTAGCAGCAGGGCATCTTGCTTACAACTGAGAGGCCTACAGGGGATCTGTTAGGAAGCCATAGTTCCACAAGGGACATGCAAATGACTGACTGACTAACTGATAACCACTCCTTCTTGGTATTTCCCATCGTCTCTGCCTGAATATATTATTATCTTATGGTTTTCTGCCATTCTTTTTCCTACTTCTGGCCATCACATTTCACTGGTGCCCAGTACATCTAGGTGGTATCTATCAATTTCTTTGATTACCTGAGCAGTTTTTGATGGTGTTAGCAGTGTTCTGACATTCCAAAATCCAATCTTTGTCACATATTTGGAGCCAATGAATGCATTCTTTCAATCATGGTCTGAGTTCTTTGGAGTTGGTAACCCTGATGCATCCCCCTTGACTTGTTTGGTTTTTGTTGTGAATTTCCATAACAATTTACAAGATATACAGCATATTAAACCTAACAAATAAGTCAATATTTAAATTCTATACTTGTCAGCCTCTAAAAATGGGTACCAGGGAAATCTGGGAAGGTAAATCAGCCAGGCATGCTACTGACCACATAACACTTTCATGTGTGAAAGGTCGTTGAAATGCAGGTCTAACACTGTATCCTCAATATGCCTTAATGATATGGAAACAGGAATTTTACCTTGTTCACTTATCATTACTTAATGCCGAATAAACTCAAATTAAGACATATTGTTACTGGTGTGAAACCATCAGCACGCAGCATACACAAGGGTGATCCAAATGAAAATCTTACTTTTTTTTCTGTCCCACAATTTATTTTAAGCACACATGTCAAATAATTGCATCATTTTTCCATACAATCTCTGTATTTGATGTAAGTCCTCTAGTACTTATAAAGTGTGGGTTCCTGTATTTTAAAAAAATAAACTTTTGGATGAGTGTGCACTCACTCTTGCATTGCCTCTTGCAAAACTTCTTCTGACCTGAAAGAGTTTCTGCACATTCATCTTTTCTTTTAGGGCTCCAAAGATTCAGGTGAGGTCTAGCAAATACGGTGACCGTTGAAGACACTCAAAATGCAGGCCCGTAAAGGTTTCAACTCTTCATGGGCAACACAGAGTAGAGCACTGCCATGTTGCAACCAGACACCTGTACTCAAGTCCATGTCAGTTGGATTTCAAAACTTACCATACCTTCTGCAATGACAGACATGAATCACCATGCTGGACCTTCATTGCTGATTATTTCTGATATGTTTCACACCTTCACTGGTAAAAAAAAATGAATGGCAGAATGCTGTTCCACTTTCATGTCTCTAGAGGAAAGGCCATCTCTAATTGCTACAATTAAACTTGTTTATCACCTAGAAGACGCTCCTTATGCCATTTGTAATGATGCTGTCAACTTACATGATGATGGGACAGCCAGCGATTACAATTTCTATCAGAATTTGAAGATTTTTAATTTGGATCAGCCTCACAGCTCTCTCAGGATCAAAGAATATCTAACAGTGTTCTCTCTGAACTTAGAACTCACCCCTGGCATACCACCCATCCCTGGAGGTCCCTGTTTCATCATATACATTGGGTCACCTGCACCGGCAGAATCTGCAGGAAATACAAAGATTCAGTTTGTAACTTTGACAATAAAAATAATTTCGTAAACAAGATGTGTCCAGTTTTCATTCAAATTCTTGTCATAAGAAATCCTTTTATCATTTCTTATGCTATCTTTTCTGACAACTGGAAGTGACACAGGATGAAAGATAATACTGGAAAAAAAAAAAGAAGAAATAATCCTACTTTTCTGCAGCAATGAGACTGCTATAATTGACAGACACATCCTTTGTAAACCTTTTTAAAAAAAAAAAAATATATTCTTATTTACCACCTTTTACAAAAATGTTACAAAACTGACGCTCTGCATTTTTCAGCTTATATTCCTGTCTTTGTGTTATGAACTATTACAAAAATAAGTTTAACTCATTATTCTGTGTCAGTGTAGCACAGTAGAACCACAGAACACCAGAAACTGCTTGACATGACTTCATGTGCTGTTACTCTATCCTATGCCAAAGCCTTATTTCATCATCATCAGGTGCCATGCCCACAGGTGTTGGTGGTCACGTTTCTCCACCTATCTCGTTCAATGATATTTTCCATCAGCTCAGTTGATGATGTTTTTTCACTGTGCCATCACGTTAAGATTGTACATGATTTTTTTTCTCTTGGTCTCCTCTGCATTTCTTCCCATTTATCTTCCCTGTTGTTAGTGTATTTTCAACTCCTCCTCTTTTCACTATATGTCCAATGAACGATACCTCTTCTTCTCATTTTAGGTTCACTGAATGATGACTGTTGTTTGCTTATGGGTTTAACTAGGTTCCTATCTACATCTGCTATTGTTAGACATTCCCTGTTTGTTATCTTGGCTATCCATGGTACGCTTAACACTCTTCTAATGAACCACACACAACTCTGTTGCTTATAGTGATCTTTCCATCAATCTGCTGATTGTCTATAACTCACTTTTATAAAGTAGGATAGGCTCAATGTAGCATTCTAAAACTTTTTTTTTTAAAGTATTCTAGTCTTATTTACAAGCTGCTTATTTACATGGGACTAAATGTGTAAGGATTATTTTGAACTTAGAGGACTAAACAATGGATAGTTATTTTGAACTTAGGAGAGACTAAATGTGTGATGGTTATTTTGAAACTTACAAGTAATTAAATGTGTGAGGGTTATTTTGAACTTAGGAGAGACTATGTGTGATGATTATTTTGAACTTATAAGAGACTAAATGTGTGAGGGTTATTTTGAACTTACAAGAGACTAAATATGTGAGGGTTATGTGTGAGGGTTTTGAACATACAAGAGACTAAATGTGTGAGGGTTATTTTGAACTTAGGAGAGACTAAATGTGTAAGGGTTATTTTGAACTTAGGAGAGACTAAATGTGTAAGGGTTATTTTGAACTTAGGAGAGACTAAATGTGTAAGGGTTATTTTGAACTTAGGAGAGACTAAATGTGTAAGGGTTATTTTGAACTTAGGAGAGACTAAATGTGTAAGGTTATTTTGAACTTAGGAGAGACTAAATGTAAGGGTTATTTTGAACTTAGGAGAGACTAAATGTGTAAGGGTTATTTTGAACTTAGGAGAGACTAAATGTGTAAGGGTTATTTTGAACTTAGGAGAGACTAAATGTGTAAGGGTTATTTTGAACTTAGGAGAGGCTAAATGTGTCAAAGCTGTTTTGATCTCAGAAGTAGCTAAATAAATCACGGTTATTTTGTATTTACAAGTGACTAAATATATCAGGGTTATTTTGAACTTAGAGGACTAAACAATGGATAGTTATTTTGAACTTATGAGAGACTAAATGTGTGAGGGTTTATTTTGAACTTAGGAGAGACTAAATGTGTGATGGTTATTTTGAACTTACAAGTAATTAAATGTGTGAGGGTTATTTTGAACTTAGGAGAGACTATGTGTGATGATTATTTTGAACTTATAAGAGACTAAATGTGTGAGGGTTATTTTGAACTTACAAGAGACTAAATATGTGAGGGTTATGTGTGAGGGTTTTGAACATACAAGAGACTAAATGTGTGAGGGTTATTTTGAACTTAGGAGAGACTAAATGTGTAAGGGTTATTTTGAACTTAGGAGAGACTAAATGTGTAAGGGTTATTTTGAACTTAGGAGAGACTAAATGTGTAAGGGTTATTTTGAACTTAGGAGAGACTAAATGTGTAAGGGTTATTTTGAACTTAGGAGAGACTAAATGTGTAAGGTTATTTTGAACTTAGGAGAGACTAAATGTAAGGGTTATTTTGAACTTAGGAGAGACTAAATGTGTAAGGGTTATTTTGAACTTAGGAGAGACTAAATGTGTAAGGGTTATTTTGAACTTAGGAGAGACTAAATGTGTAAGGGTTATTTTGAACTTAGGAGAGGCTAAATGTGTCAAAGCTGTTTTGATCTCAGAAGTAGCTAAATAAATCACGGTTATTTTGTATTTACAAGTGACTAAATATATCATGGTTATTTTGTCCTATCTAGCTACAAACAAACTAAGCAACATGGTAAGGTGAAGAATGCTGCAATAAAATGTTTAAAAAATTTAATAAATCAGTTAACAGTAGGTAAAAGGTAATGATTTTTATCAAACAAAAATCAATGTGAGTACTGAAGCGAACACGATTGAATCAGACTAAGTTTTTAACAGTAAATATTAACATCTTCTTCTTCAGCTTTCCAAGCCATAAACTCTTTCCGTGCCACAGGAAGAAACACGGACGTGTAGTGGAGTGCCAGAGTAAAAGCGCGGGTCTTGATATGTTAGGGGGTATAGTTATAAAATGGAATGGAAAACAGTATTTACATGTACTTCCGTATACTTATTATGTTTCAAAGTATAACTAAATGAATGAAAATTTCATAAATGCAGAGTTTTTTAGGAAAAAAGAAGTAATGTGATGTTTTTAGACACTGATTGTGCCCAGCTCACCATCGGCTAGGTCTAGATATGCACTACTTACCATCTGAGATGTGTAGATCTACTTGTTGATCTCATATTCTGATTCTATGTTGCAATCTCGCTAAATTAATGTCTGAAATAACCTTCTAACTACTTCTCCAATCGTCTAATATGTCTAGATCTACTTGGGATACATTCAAGAGCAGTGGGGTGGTCAAAGACCATGTCCATACCCCTATCTACATCATCAAAAATTGAAAAATTTCGGTCTTTCTTTTCCTTTTTCTCGTTTGAAATCGCTCATAACTAGGCACTCTTTCGCCATTTTGAAAAGTGTCACCGGAATCGTGGACGAAATATGTACAATCTAAATGTTACACGGTTGTTTTATTGAAACAAACCAAGTGTAAAAAAATTGACACCTGGTAAGCAACGGGGGTACAGGAAGCGTAAAAAAATTGACGCCTGGCACGGAAAGAGTTAAGGCACATTGCTGCAGATAAAGTTCACCTCCATTCCTCTCTATCGCTAATCTTCTCTCTCCAGTTGGTGACACCTATTTCTTTTATATCGTCTTCTATGTTATCTTTCCATCTCTGTCATGGTCTACCCCTTGGTCTTGCTTCCCTCATCTCTTTTGCATACGTAATTTTCATTTGTCTGTTCTCTTCCATTCTCTCTACATGGCCCAGCCAGCATAGTCTGTTCAGTTTCAAGACGTTTATAATTCATTGCGATTTAAATAAACTGTTCAGTTCAGTGTTCTTTCTAGCTCTCCATTCTCCACTGTTGGTATCCTTTATCAGCCCAAAGATTCTTCTTAGGATCATGTTAACATACTCTGATTTAATTCGAACTAAAATTTTTTTCAGCTGACAGAAAAGTGGAAACAAACAATTTCTGAATGTATAATAACAACTAAATGTGCTGACTGGGTGAATGGACAAACTGGTTTGTGTTAAAAGAACTACTGAATCTACAAAGTCATTGTTAAAGGATTACTCAATCTACAGTAAAGTAAGAGAACAAATATTGTAGGATTAAACCTCGAAAAAATCGTAGACAAAGCACTTTAGTGAGACGTGAGAGAAAGAAAAATCACAAGAGAATTAGCTGGGACGGAGTCCGTGTTCCAATCCCAGCTAATTCTCTTGTGATTTTTCTTTCTCTCACGTCTCACTAAAGTGCTTTGTCTACGATTTTTTCGAGGTTTAATCCTACAATATTTGTTCTCTTACTTTACTGTACCAAAACCTCGTAGTTTCCTATTTATAAAAAAATTGTTACTCAATCTACAGGCTGACTGGTGTTTTATATAAACATCCAAAGATTTATGATCAGATTTTAAGCGCAACAATGTCAAAATTAAAGAATTTTCATGTCCTGAAATCAAGTTTTTACTGAACAGACTATACTTGTTGGGCCATGTAGAAAGAATGGAAAAGACCAGACAAATGAAAATTATGTATGCACAAAGATGAGGGAAACAAGACCAAGACAGAGATGAAAAGACAACATAGACAAGGATATAAAAGAAATTGGTGTCACCAACTGGAGAGAGAAAATTAGGAACAGAGAAGAATGGGGCAAACTTTATCGGCAGCAATGAGCCTTAAAGGTTCAGAAAGCTGAAGAATATCAGGTTTTAGTTGTAGTCAAAAGAAGAATGACATAGTGACAGTCAAGCTTTGACAGCTGTGCAGCCTGCTCCATATAAGTGAAATGTGCCAGAAAACTTCACAAAGAAGCTGTTGTTAATCTGCACATATTCAGTATTACACCAGAAATAAGCTGTCAAACACCCTTGGATTATTTTCCCTGTGTTAACCAGAGTCAGAAGTTGTTTCATACTTCAGGTACTCAAACACCACTGTTATTATCATCACCTTTTTTTTTTCTCTACCAGCATCAATCATGTAAATTTACTGTCATAAACCACAAAATGGAGGAAAACACAAAGGCAGGTAAATGAATTTATAAAAGCAGAAACTCTTTTTTTTTCATATAAACAAGTTTAAAAGTGAAACTGTTCTCGAAAATGCACAAAATTTCTCTATAATTCTTGGTCTATATTAAACAGAATACTGCCTGTTTTACCTTGTATAAATTGTGTTTCCAAATGATATAATCAAGTAATTCTAAGCTTCTTGACTAAGATAAAATTAGTAAAGTATTATAATGTCTATTTTCTACAAATTTTCACACACACTAGATAGAAAAGGTTATAAAGATAGCTCTTCAGTTTAAATAATAAAAAAGCAACAACAACAAAAAAAAAAAAAAGAAGAAAACAAAGGTGAAGGAGATGATATTTCACACAATTCCCCCCTTCCCCAATACCTTAAAAACATACACTGAATTCTCAAACACTTCTCCAATACTGACCTGTTCCAATTTAAACTAAATATCTTCACTTAAAAATAAAAACAAACTCTTACACTCAGATGAGGACAATAATTATTTTTAAAACACAGATGTCTAGATTTACCAAGGAATTAGAGCACTTTTGTGTTGTTTTCATTAGCTAGCATGATCAACAATGTATTCACAGTGATGTTTATTTGTATCATCATCATGACAACTTGAAATTTAACTCGGGTTTTATTCCTGGAAAAATGTTTGTGTGTAAAGTTACAATCTTCACCCTTGTTCAGCTTATAAATGCACTGTTGTTACTACAACAAATACAAAACTACTGGTTATATATAGCTACCGTGGATAACAGGGCTGTAGGAGGTTGGAGTTCGGCGCATCTCACCTTGAGGACTAGGCATTATTGGAGTGCCAGGGGGCCCTCCTGAAGGTGGGGGGCCCTGCGGCACATAATCCTTGGGAAAAAAAAAAAAGTTTAGTGTACAGCAATCATGACCAGACATTTCAGCATCATTTATAACATTCTCCTTCATATATATTTATTTTAAAAAAACTATTATAATCAGAGGTAGCCAAGACCAATCATAACTTGACTAGTGAGATCAATTTTCTTTGTCCTCAGACACTTTTGTTACACGTCAGTATATTCTAAGAATTCATGCCTATTTTTGAAATTTTGTAAGTATAATTTCTTCATATTTTTTCAGAACATAACTGACATTTAACTGGGAATACTCATGTACTAAACTCATACTAAACTCACAGCATGGAAACTTCACCAGTTAGTCAAAACTAAGCACTTCTTCAGAATATAAGGAACTATATTACACAGCACATATACAAAGACACTTAGACTAATGCTCCACAATCTAGGACGCTTGTCCTGATTAAACCACAAAGCAACTTTATTCACTACACAAACAAGCACTGTATCTTGTAGGTGACAAGTGCCCAACACAGAAGACTAATAAGTACATACATCTCAGCATTTTACTATTTAAAAATAGTCTGCTTTTCAATAAAGCCAAATTTGCACACAGAATTCCGTCACAGAATGCTCTGCCCTATGTGTGGCCACAGCTTAGATCTAACCTACATAGCCAACGTTTGAATAAATCTATCGTGCCAAAAACAAGACTTGCCTTGTGAATACCCTACCATCCTATTTAATACTTACATGTGATACCCACACTTACAATTTCAAACTCCAATACATATTTAATACTGTTTTTATGTCTCCTTAAAATTCTAAATCCTCATAGCTGGAACAAACGCCTAGCAGCTGTAATTTTTCTGTAACTCTGCAAACACTTTGCAAAATATTATTTTACTGCATCTGCCACCCCTTTTATCTGCAAAATATTATACTGCAATGGACCTTAGTGTATGTTACTATACATATATGGTCATGTTTATGTTACAGAGTGTATGTAGATAAGAAATGTGCAAGAAAGTCCTGTTGTTGAACAGGAATTAAGAAATGAATGTACGAGTCTGTTAATCAAATTTTTATGCATTCTTGTTATGTGCATTTAATACCATACTGACAATGTCTTACATCTTACATCCTTCCCCTGCTGCTAAATGTCACATAGGGCTCACGTTGTAGTTCGACATGTTTTCCTGTTTTCAGCGAGCTTTTCAACCTCATCAAGGGATGTTATGCCCACAAAAGTGGCCTCTTTTAACAATGTCCTCTTTAGAGTTTCATGTGGTTGATGTCTTTTTCTTCGGCCTGTTATGTTCCACTTGACAGGTTGTTTAGGGATTCTCTGATCGTTTCTTCTCATCACATTACGGACATATGTCCATCTTTTTTTGATCACCCTTGAGACAGGTTGTTGTTTGCTCATCTGTCTTATCTCTGCATTGTTCCTGAATTTGTTCCACTTTATACCGAGTATTTTTCTTAGGCATTTGTTTTTAAAAGAGTCTAATTTCTTGTCTATTTCTTTAGTTGTTTTTCAGCTTTCACATGCATATATGAGGGTGGATATTACATTTGAACTGAATAATCTTAACTTGGTTTTTGTGCGTGTAACTTTTTAATGCCATATGTTCTCAAGATTCTTGAAGGTTAATGCTGCTTTTACAATTCGAATTCTAACTTCCTTTCTGGTGTCACCATCCTTGTCTATGTAGCTGCTGAGGTATGCAAACTGAGTGAATGTGTATGGCATGTCAATATTGAATAGTGAAGTGTGTAATGTTTCTTTCCATCCATCCATCCATCCATTTTTTTTTTCAAAGAGTTGCTGTTTCATGTGAGAATGTGGCATTAAGTTATTCCAATGTATTATTCTATAAATGTGAATGTATGGACAAGAGGATAAATGTTTTGTTATTTTACATTTTGTTCATAGTTCTTGTGTTTGTGTTTTTGTGTTTCATACCCTCTCTCTCTCTCTGAACCTTAAGTGCCCATAGCACATGGAGCTTTCGCGAGGGTTTTCCACAAATGCCTATCTTTTGCCTTTTTTTCTGCTCTTGCCCAGGTGAGCCCTCTATTGCTCAACATCCTCTCTGTTACTCTTTTCCATGTCTCTGTTGATCTACCCTTACTTCTGTTCCCCTGTGGTGTCCATCTTAGTGCTATTTTTGGTAATGAGTTGCCAGTCATTCGGACCACATGTCCTAACCATCGCCAGTGTCTTTCCTCAATAATTGCTGTCAGTGGCTTCATCTGCATTTCTGCCAACAAGATGCTATTTCTTATGGTGTTTGGCCAAAATATTTTTCTAATTCTTCATAAACATTTAGTCTGGAAAGAATTCAATTTGTTTTCTATGGTTTTGGTGATTTTCCAGCATTCACTTCCGTAAAGCAGTACACTTAGAACATTAAATATCCTGGTTTTCGTATTCATGCTTAGTTTTTTTTTTATTTCCATATAGTCTGCAGCATTGCAAATACCTGGTTTCCTCTAGTAAGTCTGCTGTTGATGTCCTCTGTGCTGTTTCCATTTTCTACTACTTTACTGCCAAGATATACAAATTCGTTGACCTCCTCCACTAACTTGCTATCTACTCTGAGTACATTTCTGTCTTTCCTACATTGATCTTCAATCCTATGTTTTTTGCATTCTGAGTTAACTTGTTTATTTTATCTTGCATATCTTTGTGGCTGCTTGATAGTAGACAAATGTCTTGGCAAAGTCAAGGTCCTCCAGCAGTGTGTCAAGGGTCCATTATAATCCTCTGCGTTTGTCTGACGTCGATTCCTTCATTAACCAGTCTACTGCCAAGATAAATAATGTTGGTGATAGTACACATCCCTGCTTCACTCTTGTTTGTACCCTAAAGCTGCTGGATGTATGCTCTCCACAGATCACTTTGCACTGAGAACCCTTGTATAGGGTTTTGATTACATTCACTATCTTATGGGGGAGGCCATGCCATCTTAGGATTTTCCACAGTGCATATCTGTTGACACTGTCAAAGGCTTTCTCAAAATCTATAAAGAACGCATATGTTGCGCTATGCCACTCATTTGCCTGTTCTAATATTACAAAAATGTAAGTACAAAAATGAGGTCTATGCATGATCTTCCTTCCCTAAATCCTGCTTGCTCTTTCCGAAGTTTTTCCGCAAGTGTTGGTACAAATCTGTTGATGATTATTATGCAAAATACTTTACTGGTGAGTGGCAGTAGGGTAATGCCTCTCCAGTTCACGCAATCTTTGAAGTCACCCTTCTTTGGTAGTTTTACTATAAGGCCAGTTTTCCACTACTCTGGAGCTTTTTCTAGATACCAAGTTTGTTGTTGTACCCAGCAGAGTTGTTCTGGTGTTTCTGTTTCTTCTGCTTTCAACATCTCAGCAGTCACTTCATCTTCACCTGGTGCCTCGTCTAATTTTAGCTTCTTTATTGCCTCCTTTACTTCACTTACTATTATTGGTCCTGTAGTGATGTTTAGTTCCGTTTTTGCTTTAGGTATGTCTATTGTTTGTGCTGCTTGTGTTCTGTTTAGTAGGGTGTTAAAGTGTTCCCTCCATCTTTCAATTTTTTCCCTTTCTCCACTGACCAGTTGTCCCTTATGTGTCCTTATTGCACTCTCACATCTTGTGCTGAAGTTACCTGTCATCTGCTTTGTGGTTTTGTATATGGTTTTCATGTCATTTGCATATGCTGCTTTCTCTGCTGCTTCTGCTAAGTTGTCATAGCATTGACATTTATCTTGACGGCATGATTCCTTCATTTCTTTGTCTTTTTGTGCATAATTACTTAAAACTTGTTCTTTTAGCCTTTGTGATTCATCTGCATTTCTGCGAACAAGATGTTATTTCTTATGGTGTTTGGCCAAAATATTTGTCTAATTCTTCGTAAACATTTAGTCTGGAAAGAAAGTTCAGTAATTTTTTTCTTGATTTCCTTTCTTTGCTCTATCTTTTCCCATGTGGTCTTGCTTAACCATTCCTCTTATCTCCATTTCTGATATCCCAGAACCTCTTTTGCTGTTTCCTGTAACGTTTTATTGAATTCTAGTATGGACATTTCTGCTTCGTCTTGTAGGACACTATTGAAAATTCATTACTTTTTTGCTGGTCTTTCAGTTTTGTTGTATCAAAATGTGTCTTTCTGTGTTCTCTGATTTTGGCTTTTCTTAATTTTTGTTCTATTTTGCTACCAGAAGGTTGTGATCACTTCCTACATCTGCTCCTTTCCTTGCTCTCACATCTTGTAGTGACCGTTTCCACTTGTTGTTTATTAGTATGTGATCGATTTGGTTTTCTGTGGTTTTATCTGGTGACCTCCATGTCACTTTATAGATGTTTTTATGTTGGAAAATTGTCTCTCCAATGGTCATCATGTTTTCTTCAGTCTTTCTCCATTTTCATTTATTTCTCAACTTCCTTCTCTTCCCATGATTCTTCTTCTATCTTCATTTCCTTTACCTACTTTTGCATTGAAGTCGCCCAAGATGAGTAGCATATCATGCTTGGGTATTGTTTCTACTGTGGCTTGGAGGCTGTTGTAAAAATCTTTTAATTCCTCTTCAGCTGTTTTCTGTTGGTGCATAACAAACTATAATAGACAGCTTCGTGTATCTTGAGTTGAAGCGTGCATATAATAAACTCTCATTTATAGGTGTCCATTTCAGCAATGCTCTTGATGCTTCTTTTGTTTATAAACAAATATTGATTATAATCAATGCTACTCCTCCTTCATGATGATCTTCTTTACCTGACCATATTATTGTATCTTCTGTATGCTGTGTTGTTAATTTCCTTCTGCCTTGTCCTGTCCATCTTGCTTCTTGTATTCCTAGTATGTCTAGTTTATATCTGTGCATTTCCTTGATGGTTTGTGCTAGTTTTCCAGTCTGATTGTTCTTACATTCCAGCTGCCTATTTGCATCATTTGTTTAGGTTCCAGGAGGTCTGCGGTCATGCTGGGGACTTCCAGTGGCTGGCTTTCATCCACAACCTTCATAGGCTCAGTTTCCTGATAAGCATTTCTCCTTCCACCTACATTTGTTTTTTCCCTTGCTTCTGTTTCTGTAGCAGTCTGATAGTTTTTTTTACCAGATAGGGTTGCTGGCCCTATGCTGAACCCACCTTAGTCACCTTTTACGATCATGCGTGGTAGAGCACAGTGGTCCTATTCTTGGCAGATCCCGGGTACCACACGGGGGTGTGTTTCTGTACACTTGGATTAAAACGAATGACTAGGAAGAGTGAATGATGAGAGACAGATGGCATAATGACAGGTGGGCCTTCAACCAACCAACCAGCCAGCCAACCAACCAACCCAACCAATCTGCATTTGCTCCTAAAATGATGGTGGTGTGGCTGTCACAGTTTGTACTAGGCTGTAGTATCTCCATCTTTCAGTCCCACACATCTGCCTTCAGCATGCTTCTTCACATGTATTTCCTGTGAATCACTATTCTCTGCAGCCAACAACGTAATAATCTTGAAGCACAAATGTGCTGGATGGGAATTATAACAGACTGACTAACTCTTAATGTGGGCCTCAGATACAGGTTTGTCTTGCCATCATGGTGGAGTCAACATGGAATCTTATTCCCACAGCCAAGCTGAACAAGCACAACAGCCTATCTGCTTGGAGCACTGCAATGAGGTAAAACAGGGTTCTGTCCTGCTCTTTGTTTTCTCTGATAGACTGCACTATTCCACTAGCATGGTCATCTGTGCAAACAAAAGAACTACCTCACACCATGACAACAACCCAGCATCATATATATAACCTGAAGATACGCACATTTCATGTCTATAGGCATTAGCTTTCAGTAACACTATCGCTATATTAATCTATGAGCATCTTCAGCATTTCTGAGAAAATAATATCAACTCGGATAAATGTACTTACATTATAATTTGCTGGTGATGCACAGTTCATCTGCAATGGAGAATTTACATACATTTTCTTTCTGTTTCAACCATTTTCATGTTTGTTTTGATTTTTAATTAAAAAAAAAAAATTTAAATCATGGATAAGACAAGTTGTATCTTGTTCTAGAAGAAACAAGGTCCATGTGCAGATCTGTGATGGTGACTTATTCTAGGGAGAAAAAAAACTCTTGTCATACGCAGATCTGTGATGGTGACACATGAGAGAAGAAACATAAGTTCAACAGACCATGAAGGAGGAAATAAAAATATTCTCCTTTAAACAAGCAACTCACAGAAACAATGCTCATACCAACATTCTATTACCAGTACCAACCAAAACTGAACCTATCCAAAAACTATAAAGGAAAATCATCATGTGTGAAACACAACACTTGAGGAAAGTTTTGAATGAAATAAGGGGGAAAGGGTGAGACATAAAGACATACAATCCATGGTAGAACAACATGGACAAATATAAGATGAGAATGAGCCCTAAGAGCACCAAGCATATGCCTAACAAATACCATGAATGAGACAAAAAGGACAACCCAGATAGTGATGGCATGAAAATACACCAAGCGATGTGATAGACTGGACACCAATGGTCAAACTACCAGCAACATGCAACACTACACATGAGAGCCGGGACTAAAGAAAATGTTATTTTAAAACCAAACTATCTCATTTATCACAATATTGTAGTTATTAAAAGTAATGTGTGCTCATATCATAGCCATAAGGGGAAGACAAGTCATGCATTACTCTCTCAAAATATTTTTTTCTTCTCACCTCAAATATGTGCCTGTACTTACATTATAACTTGCTGGTGATGCACAATTAATCTGCAACAAAAAGAAAGAATTAACAATGAAGATCCATTAAAATAATTATATCAGCTAAAATACTTGCTACAAACATTTTGTGCTAAATTAACATTAAATAAATGACATTAAATAATTGAACTTTCTGCAATCTAACATTTTTTAAAAATCAGCATGGATTTGGAGCTTTTTAAATATGCCTGTTAATTACTTTCACACTAATTACTACAATGTGCATAAATCACACATTAGTGAATTAGATAATTAAAAACTCATTGGGCAAAATCAGAATAAAATACTAGACATAACATGAAGCTTAATTCTCATCACTGAACTGTATTCTAGATCTGGTAAGAACACACACAGGAACTGTAGGAATGTTAATAAGATCTTAAAAACACAAAACAGATCATGTGAGCTTTGAAATATCTTTTCCCTTTCAACACAATCAAGAGTCACACTAAGCTAACTTTATATAAATTTCTTCCATCTGAACTACTACAGCCATTGTCATTTCTTGAACTTGTCAATTTTCTTCTTCTCTCTTGTGAATCTTTAGCTCTATAAAGTGAATCTTTAGTTCTTCAAAGTGGGTGTCTGCCAGTGTAGTGCTGACATCTCAGCTGTTTTTACTTACACTTATTAAGTTTATTTTCTGAGAATTGAGAATCATGGATGAAATAAAAAAAAAAAAAATCTGGACTAGAATTGTGTGAATGTACTTTGAAAGTGAGATTTTTGTGGAACAAAAACTAGAACTTGTAACAAAACAAACAAGCAAGTAAACTTCAGAACTTCATGGGATGTATAGTATAGGGTGAATATATATATATCTATAGTCAAACCCACTTAACACCACATTGCTTTATGTCACCACCTGGATACTGTCACAAAGTTGTATCCCTGGCCAACTCCCACAAGTAATTAATGGGCTTTACTCCCGCTAATATCACCCCACTTACTGCCACAAATCAGTTAATGTCATGGTATTTCTGCACCCAGGAGAGCTAAAGACCCCGCTGTGTGTAACAGACTGGGCGAGTACAAGCTGCAAACATCTCAAAAAGCATTATCAGCTTCGTGATTCATCAAAGAAGGGAGTGGCTGTTTGATCATCAAGTATTTGCTGCATCATCCTTTTGAACATGTGGGGATCGAAACTCACATGATGTGAATGAAAGGCTTACCACGACTGCCATTTTGTGTTTAAAATCTGGCTTTTTTTGGTCACTGGCTTCTTTATCAAGACGTAGGCGGTGTTAAACTGGCAAATGTGAAGTGATAGTCAGTCACACTCGAATAGTGTACTGCGAATCGTATAGCAGGAACTTCTCTCTGGTTCTCATTGTGATAGATAACGGCTACTAAATGTAAACACACTGATCTGGATTTGAACAGCAAAATGGATATTCTGAAGCAAGTTGATGAAAAAGTTACAAGAAAGGACATAGCGAATAGATTTGAAATTGATGTTTCAACTGTATCGAAACTTGATAAAAACCGAGACAAAATTGAACAAGACTTTCACTCGTCTTTAGTTAGGTCAAGCTGTAAGCGAAGGTGTGCGAGTTCCTACATGGATACTGAGTGTGCTCTGCTGAAATGGTTCAAACAGACACATTCTGCACAGTTCCCTGTCCTATGCTGGCAGAAATCGCAGAACGTTTTGCAAAAGAAATGGATAAGCCTCAGTGGAAGTGTTCAAATGGCTTTCCTGCGCTCTTTAAGAAATGCCACAATATAACACTGAAGCGGCCCAAGTTAACACTGATGTCGTTAATGACTGGATTTCTTACTTGCCAAAATTTATGGATGCGTACAGCACAGATAACATTTTTAACATGGGTGAAACAGGCATGTTTTATAAACTGCTACCGAACAGGACTTTGTACTTTCATGATGAGAGGTGCCACAGTGGCAGATGTTCTAACGATCGCTTAACAGCTTTCATGTGCTGTAACACATCTGGCACTGAGAAGACTCTGCTCCTGGTTATTGGAAAGTCACAAAATCTGCGGTGCTTCAAGAACGTAAAGAGCCTGCCCGTTACTTACTAGGCCAACCAGAGTGCTTGGATGACAAGTGAACTGTTTGTGGACTGGGTCATTTCCTTCGACAACAAAATTAACTGAATGAACAGAAAAGTTTTGTTGTTCATTGACAACTGTCCAGCACACACTGACATCATCAATCTGGTGGCTACAAATCTTTTTTCCTGCCACCTAACACAACAAGAATGCTGAGGCCTTGCGACCAAGGTATCATTTATACCTTCAAGCAACAGTACAGAAAGTGAATAGTGCGTCATATGCTGTATGTTGTGGAACAAAAGCGTGTCACCGAGATCAACATTAAGATAGTGATTAATTTTATGATTGCAGCATGGAATAGCATCAATCCGTCAACGATCGTGAAATGCTTTCATAAATTGCACTTACTTTCTTGCCCGAGCCAGTGATCAATACAAATGCCAGCGATATTTGTGACGTTCCCCTGGACATGATCACAGATGAAGAGTGGGCAGCAATTTCTGATGGAAGTGTCATGTTTGATCAGTTCGTTTCAGCTGATGACAGCTTGCTATCAATGGAAATGTATTCATCAAAGAGATCGTTGCTAGCTGCAGTTAAAGCAAGGTAGACAGCGATGCCTAGGATAGTGCTGATGACGTCAGTGAGTCCATCACGGACTAAATGCCCACCAAAACTTTTTTTTTATGCTCAGTCTGTAAGCGCATTCAAGACTGTGCATTTGTTCATTTACAGTATGCCTGACATGACGCAGGACATTTTTAGGCCCTATCATGTTTAAATGATTTTTTAAATTAATATACCAGTTTTCAATACACAACACAAAAATACGCATTTTTTTTAGTACTACTGCTGACAAATCAGATGCCGCTTAATTATAGTGTTTTCTATATTGTAAGACTAAGACTTACTGTATTTTGTGATTAATATATTTTGTGACTAATATATTTTGTGGTTAGTACATATTGTGCCCGATGATGATAGATTTGGCTGTTTGTTATGTATTTAATGTAGCAAATGTGGGACAGACAGACACACATGCACACACACTGGCTCAGTTACATCCTTTTTAATGGACTCTTTGCTTATTGTCATCACATTTTGATGGTCCTGGCGATGTGACATTAAACGTCCGTCCGTCCGTCCATCCATCCATGTGTGTTAGAGAGAGAAAATGCATGCATGCATATGTGTGAGAGAGAAAGAGAATGAATTTTATCTAGATGAATGTTTATTATGAAGTGTGAAATTTTGGGGGTTTTTTTATGCTTTGAGTTCCACTTTGATATGCACACCAGGGGGTTTGTGATCCTTCACCTTGTACATGAAGGTCACAGTAAATGTCTGATGTCTGATATGAAGGCTAAACTAAATATCTGAAGTATTGTATAAGAATTTTAAAATAAAATGTCTGATGTCTTGTATAAGAATGTTAAAATAAATGTCTGATGTCTTGTTAAACTAAACATCTGAAGTCTTGTATAAGAATATTAAAATAAATGTCTGATGTCTTCTATAAAAATGTTAAAATTAATGTCTGATGTCTTCTACGAGAATGTTAAAATAAACCTGATGTCTTCTACAAGAAAGTTAAAATAAACACCTGAATTCTTGTATAAGAATGTTAAAATAAATATTTGAATTCTTGTACAAGATGTTAAAATAAATGCCTGATGTCTTGTATAACGATATTAAAATAAATATATGTCTTGTTAAACTAAATATCTGAAGTCTCGTACAAGAATGTTAAAATTAATGTCTGATGTCTTGTATAAGAATGTTAAAATAATTCCTGAAGTCTTGTATAAGAATGTTGAAATAAATGTACGATGTCTTGTCAAACTAAATATCTGAAGTCTTGTACAAGAATGTTAGTGTACGATGTCTTGTTAAAATAAATGTATGATGTCTTGTATAAGAATGTTAATGTCTGATGTCTTGTTAAACTACATATCTGAAGTCTTGTATAAGAATGTTTAAATAAATGTCTGATGTCTTGTATTTGAAAGTTAAATTAAATGTCTGCAGTCTTGTCTTATAATTTTGGATATTAAATTTATGTTTATGACTCAGGATGTTAAGACTCAGGAATATTCAATGAAACATTAAAAAAAAAAAACACTCACTGATGATGATGTTGGTGGCCATCTGCTCTGTGGTCCAGGTCCACCTGGCCTGATATACAAGGAACATTATGTCAGAAATATATCAAACAAGTTTTTTAACATGTCTAAAAAGAACATGACTGATAATAATGCAGCCACGAATATTAGGTTTACATGAGTAAAATCACTAATTTAAATATGCATGTTCGTGCATATATGTTGATGATATTACAGACAATTCATTGTTTAAGCAAAGGAAAAACTGTGTTACAACACACACACAAATAAGCAATTAACCAAAACAAAAACAAAAACAAAAAACCAAAAAAATTTTGTTGTTGTTGTACAAGTGAAGTAACAAGAGAGAGAATGGAAAAGGATACATTATATATGATATATATTAAAAAGTGAGAGATTTAGAGAGAGAGATTTAGAGATTTAGAGAGAGAGCACTATAAAAAGTCTCACATAGAAAGAGGTGGCATTCCCCCCGGCCCTGGCCCCATACTTGTGTTAGGTGGTGGAGGTCCTCTGTAGTTCTGCAGGGATTCGTACATCTGTCAGGAGATATCAGTCATAAAAACTAGAAATTATTATAATGTGAAGCATTTCCTAATGACCAATTAATCAATCAAGTGCCGTGCCGAGTGGCGTGGATGATCATCTCTCTCCACAATTCCCCGTCTTTAGACTTGATTATGAGATCCGCCAGTGACTTTCTTCCTAGCCACACTGACTGCCCATCCAGTAACTTCTCTCTCTATCTTCCTCTGTCTCTTCTTCCCTCAATTTTTCCACTTGCCACAATGTGTTCCAATTTTCCTCTTCTCAGAAACTGTCCTATAAATCTCACTTGTCTGCCTCTGATCTTTTGCTATAATTTGCCTTTTAACTCCAGCCTCTCTTAAGACTTCTTCATTGGTTTTTTTTTTTTTTTTAGCTGTTCATGCTACCTTCAACATCCTTCTTATGAACCACATTTCCATGGCCTCCATTTCTCATTGTACTCTCTTATCATGGACCATGCTTCACATCCATAAAACAGAATTGGCTCGATGTAACGTTTAAGTACTCGCAATCTTGTTTCCATTGATATGGATCTGTTACACAAGATGTTTCTCATTTTCTGGAATGCTGACTTGGCCTGAACACATCTGTCCTAACGACCACCAAAAATTAAAAATAAAAAAAAATGTATCAGTCTCTAGTATCTCTGAATGGCTATCAAAAGCCAAAATTACCAACGTGTAGTATCTCTGAATGGCTATCATAAACACAATGACATAATAATGTGTAGTTATCTCTTAGTGACTATCTAAAACCCAAAAGCATACTTATCTACAGTATGTCCCTATGACTATCTAAAACCCAAAAGCATACTTATCTACAGTATGTCCCTATGACTATCTAAAACCCAAAAGCATACTTATCTACAGTATGTCCCTATGACTATCATAAACCCAAAAACTTCTCAATGTGAAATATCTCTTAACTCTTCCCGTGCCCAAGAAAAAAAACGTGGATGTTCCCGTCCGCGCCACACAAAAAGTGCGGGTCATGATCTGTATAGTGGGCATAGTTGTAAAATGGAATGGAAAACAGTATTTACATGTACTTATTATGCTTCAAAGTATAATTAAATGTATGAAAATTTCATAACTGCAGAGTATTTTAGGAAAAAAGAAGTAATGTGGTGTTTTTAGACAATGATTGTGCCCAGCTCACCATCGGCTAGGTCTAGATATGCACTACTTACCATCTGAGATGTCTAGATCTACTTGTCGATCTCGTATTGTGATTCTATGTTGCATTCTCACTAAATTAACGTCTGAAATAACCTACTAACTATTTCTCCAGTCGTCTAATATGTCTAAATCTACTTAGGATACATTCAAGAGCAGTGGGGTGGTCACAGGCCATGTCCATACCCCTACCTACATCGTCAAAAATTGAAAAATTTCGATGTTTCTCTTCCTTTTTCTCGCCCGGCATTGCTCGTAACTAAGGACTCTTCCATCATTTTGAAAAGTGTCACCGGAAATGTGAATGAAATATGTACAATCTAAATGTTACACCAGTTGGTTTTATTGAAAAAATGAATTGTTACTATAATGACTATGGCACGCAACTCAGTAATTGGAAATCCTCACTATAGCGACTATGGCACGGGAAGAGTTAACGACTATCAAAAACTCGAAAACAAATCAATGTGTAGTATCTCTCAAAGACAATCATAAAAAATGGGGCTTTTTTTGTGGCTTTTTTTTTTCAATATTATGATATTGAAGCATGTTATAAGACAACAACTTGCTATCAGTTCCAGAAACATCATTATCATCATGTGCTATCTATTTATTAAAGGGTGTCTTCACATCTGAGCCTCTGTCACCCTCTAGTAATTATGTCCTGGACTATCCTCCTCTGCTATACTGTTATACTTGTTTACAACATACATTTAAAACATTGTCTTTGCTTAGCTACAATATCTTCCATTAATTTCCTAATACAGGGAATTCGCAAAGTCAGTGTGCAGTATCCCAGTATCGATTTCAGTATTGTAGTGGTATCTTAATGGCTGCAATATCTAGGCACAACTACCTGTCATATGCGTGACTGAAGTCACTGATCAAGCATTCTAATAAAAAATGTTATGTAATATAAGTTAATCAGACACGCACCTTATAACAAATGTTGGAAGTTATGTCCTTGTGCATCTACATAAGCTTGAACATGTTTAATTTTTATTTTATTCGCAAACACTTTAATTTTTATTTTATTTTTTTAAAAAAACACTTTTCTTAGATCTGTTTGTGAAATGTATGTGTATTCTGTGTGTTAACATGACTCGTGAGGTGAAACCAGGCCTCATCTGTAACAAAAGTTGACATCAAGAATATTAAGAAGTTTTAGCATGAATGAAATTTGTAAACCATTCACAGACACAGAGTAGTTTTTAATGATCTGCCAGCAGCAATTGTTGGACTGCTGTTACTTTATATGGGAAGTTTAAAGTTTTCTCTAACTGCTTTATGTGCTGTTAAAAGCCCGCTACCTTCCTGTTGTGGCAACTTCTGCAAAGCCTTTGATGGACTATGAAGCATAGAGTCAGAAATGTTCAATAACTTTTCCTCATTAAGTTTAGATGGTTTCCCACTAAAGTGTGCATCATAACACTGAGCCCGTTTCACGAAATTTCTCAGTAAGTTTATAAACTGCACTGCAATGAGGTACGGTTGTTCCTGGGAATGTTTCAGCACAGCAAAGTTCTCCCGCACTAAATCGGTGTGAGTATTGCATTCTCAAAATACGTTCCTCCAGAGAAAGAACCAAAGTGAATAAACCGATTTAAACAATTCGCCCGTCGTGCGCTTCAAACGCTGCTTAACAATTGAATACACAAACGCAGAAGGCAGACTGAATACACTGCTTAACAACTGAACATACAAACGCAGAAGACAGACTGAAAACAGTGAATGTTACACAACAGCAGACTTCAACACGCTAATATACACAGGCAGATGTGCCTTGATATTGCAGCCACTAAGATACCGGAATTGATACTGGGATACTTCACAATGACCTCGCGAATTCCCTGTACAAGCCAGTACAATTTCACTTCATGTTTTCTGCTCATGAAATGCTTGCCATTTTTCTACCTTTCTCAATGTTTATAAAGTTAACATGCAGATCTCCTTTTTCTGGACATGGCTATATTTCAACTATGTACTGGCAGTTATTTAACACATTTGGAAGAGTTTTTTGTTTTGTTTAAACCCTAAGTAACTTAATTTTTTTTACACCATGTAGACTGTACTACTCACAGGATTCATGGGGCCTGGCATTCTGGCACCTGGATGGTTCATCCTCTGTATGGGACCCATTCCTGGGTGTCCTAGGGAAAGAAGGAAAGTATAACAGAATATAATGAAGAAGTAAATGCGGAGTGTGAAAACAGATGTGACCAGAATGGTATAAAATTAATGAGTGCTGCAAGTAAAGGAAAAGATATGAAAATTTGTATTGACCTGGGGGTGAATGTATGTTATTACTGCTTCTTTCTGGACTAACAGTCAGCAGAAGAAGGATCTGGCCCCCTACACTCTCGTTCTTGTCCATGTTATTTACCCTGTTCAGGTACTCCTTCACAGCAGGAGATTGAAGCATGTATAACATAAATTCCTAAGATGACATGGCCTTCCCCCATAGGATAGTGAATGTCAACATAGGAAAGAACTTAATGAAGCAAAATGTGAACAACAGAAAAGTACTCAGAGTAGATAGCAAGTTAGTGGTGGAGGTCAACAAATTTCTATATCTTGGCAGTATTAGAAAATGGAGACAGCACAGAGGACATCAACAGCAGACTTACTAGAGCAAACAAGGCTTTTTGCAATGTTGCAGACTATATGGAAATCTAAAAAAACTTAAAAACTAAGAATGAAGATAAAAATCAGGATATTTAAGAGCACTGATCCTTCTAAGCTGCATGCCTGTGCGGCCGCGCAAAAAAATGAAACTGCTACTTTTATTGTCCAGTTTCCAGATGTTACTCGTGCTATAACTGCGACCAAGAAAAATACAGTGATGGTACATGTTTTTTTCTTTACAGTTTCTTTCTTGTTGAGAAATGACTTTCGGATCGGATGTTTCAACTGGTCTTTTACCTCATAGTTTCGGTAGTATTGTAGCAGAATCACTGAATAAGTAAACAAAGAAATCATCATTGCAATTAACTAAATATCAGTAACTGAAAAGTACAGCAGATTTATCCCGTTATTAAATGAACAAGCTTTTACATACACACACATATATATATATACTGTCCAAAAAAAGAAACGCATAGCTTATATAAGCCGCATTTTTAATATGACAAAAATGTGTTTCCTGAGTATCTCAAACGAAACCAAAAACTGTCACCAAGATATCAGGTCCATGATTTAACGTGAATTTTGCTATTCTCGTGTATAGTCAGAACGCAGTAGCTGCCCTTGCTAATCATGTATTTTTGTAAACCATAACTCATGTTGCGTTTATGGAAAAGTGATTTTTGTGGTGAGCACAACTCACTTCCCACGCAAATGAAACCCTATACAAGGATGAGGTTACACAAACAAATACAAGTAATTTTCAAGCAGACAATTATGCCGTGTCTATTACAAAATTTACAAAATACTGCTACTGGTCGCCTGAAAGCAGGCGAAAGTCAAAGTCAGGCCACCAGGCATTTAAACGTGCAGCACAGTACCATCAGTCAACTTTGGCAGTTTCCAAGCCACTGGTTCAGCTGAAGACTGGCACCACAATGGACAACCAAACTGGTCAAACTGTCCGGAACAGACTGCGTGAAGCTGGACTGGTGGCACGACGACCTCACAGAGGTCCCGTCTTAACAAGACGCCATCACCAAAATCGACTTGTTTGGGCCAATCAGCATCAGCCCTGGACAACTGACAATCAATGGAGACGTGTCTGGTTTAGTGTCGAATCTTCCTTTTTGTTGCACCCGATATGATATGCCGAGAAGGGTCTACTGTAGGCCAAATGAACGTTTTGCCCAAAATTGCATGGATGAAGCCCCGCTGCATGGCGGTGGAGGTGTAATGGTATGGGGAATGATCAATTTCAATGGAAGGAGTCCACTGATGCAGAATGAAAGAGACTTGAATGTGCAACGATATGTCAGTGAAATTCTTCGACCCTATGTCCTTCCATTTTTGGCTGTGCAAAGCTCTGTGTTTCAACAGGACAATGCCAGACCCCATTCTGCATGGTTCACCACACAGTTCCTGACTGCTAACAACATTCTCACCCTTCCCTAGCAATCCGTCTCCAGGCATGAATCCCATCGAGCACCTATGGGATGGGCTGCAAAGACATGTTTGTTGCAGAAACGCTTCTCCAGCCAATCGTCGTGATCTGTGGCAGGCACTCCAGGGAAGAGTGGGCAGCCATTTCACAGGCACACATCAAATATCTGATCACATCTACGCCCAGGAGATGCCAGTCGCTGATCGATGCAAGCGGAGCCTATACACCATACTAACTTGAGAACCCCTGAGACTAAAAAATTTTCGTCACACAGATGCAAGAAACTGTCGAGTGAGTGTTTAAACCCTTAGGTATTACTGCGTGCAATTTTAAAATTTTATTCATTCAATTTAAAAAGCTATAGAATATCAAAGATGTGGCTAAAATTGGGTCATCAGTAGTAATGCATTTTTTTTGGACAGTATATATATCTATTATACTTTCTCAACTGGCTATCCGGTTAGTGTGTGAGAATGTGAAATAACTTCACTGTGCTTTTATTTTCATTGTTGATCAGTTTGTAGATAAGAAGTTATAAGTAATAATGTTCTATTTCCACTTGGTAGTGCTTTTGCGTGTTTGTAACGCTAGTACTAAACATGTTGACTGAGAGACGAAGGGCACAATATTAAACTGATCGACGTCCAAATTCTCTGCTCTTTGAAAATGAAGTTTGTTCCCCCCCCCCAACCACACACACACCAAATTTAATGACTTAAATTGATCTTCTGATCTTACTGCAAGTTCACCCGGGTCTTACACAGTAAAACGAAGGATTATATTTGCCCGACAATACGTGGCCCCCAGGGCGGGACTGACATCCGCTGACTGCGCGGACCGACCGGCTGAATGAACGACGGTATCGTGGCAAATAAGCGAGATCACATGAACAGAGTAACAGAGGACTAGCTGGCCTCCAGAAAAAGCGGGGTGGATTCTCCCGACAGCAAAATCGGTTCATCTTCAACGGAATTCCACAAAGAGAAGGAGCAAAGTTTTGTACTAAATATTGTAGAGGAAAAACACGCCATGTGGAATGAGCAAAGTGTTTCTGTTTCAAAGTAAAGAAAACGAGAATCGTATCGCATGCTTGTGGGCTAAATAACAGAACAGTTAAGGAAAAAAAAAACCACCCGAGCGTGCGCTCTTATGAGGTTGTTTCTTGTAAACAGCATGGATACATTCTGTTCGCTGTTTAGCTATTTTTAGCATGGATACATTCTGTCACTATCCAGTATGGATTTCGTGAGTAAATTATCAAAAGCGTGAGACAACTCAGGACAGGTACATGAGGCAAATACTGATGCTGAACTTAAACATGTAAGTAACTTGTTCAAATAATTTCTTTGAGCATGCTTTTGATATCGATGCCGGTCTTTTTTTTTTTTAAAGTGCGTGTGCTGATAATTGTCCATTTCATGATAAGAAGAAACATACTGATCTCATCGCATCCACGCAAATAATAAAACGACAAGCTTTCGTGGAATCTAGCAATTATATCTTCGTGCCAACAGTTGACTGTTTCATTATTACCCACACAACCATCATATATTGTAAACTGAACATAACTGGTAACATTTTGCAATGACTCACAGTAATAATGTACAAACGGCTAGTGACTGGGAGTGTAGATGGTACGCGGACAAGTTAAAATATTTACATCACTTTTGATGATGTATCGCGTGTAAGCGAGAAGTTCTCTGCATATGACGTGAAGATCTTGTTACACGAGTATCTTCCTGGATGTGAAAACTAAGGTGACTTCTTTTACTTCCCCTAGCGGACGTGGGAAATGGACTGATGCACAAGCTCCACCACAATCCCGATAAACCAAGGCCAGACTGTAGTATCAGAACATCTTCGAACTAGAATTGTAGCTTCTTGGTTGTGGTGTGACAGTGTCGATTCTCCTATGCCCGTCTTCACACACAAACTACTAAAGAAGAACGGAAACATCAGAAAGAAACACATGAAACAAAAACAGCCGCGATGGAATCGTGCTGCTGTCCTTGGCCCTCATACAGGAGCAAGCGTCAGTTAATGGCATTACTTTTTCTAATTTGCTGCGCCACAACCTCTAAGGTTTGGGCTTTGATGAGTTCTAACGTTATTTCTCTACTCATCTCTGCCCATAATCTGAATTGGGAAAGTAATTATTTCGCGCGCCCTCACTCTCCCTCTCGTGTACTTGCACGCTATCTCCGGGAGAGGGGAGAGGAAAGGGACCTGAAATGAGAGGCAGGAAAAGGAGACATAATGAAAGTCTACGACAGCAGGACTGAGCCGGCTTTGGCTGTAACTATAGGGGCTTAAGCCTTTAATATCACCTGTTTATAGTCGCAGCTTGCGAGTAAAATGAGAACAAACAAAAGTTTGTAGGTAGTTGTTTAACAAATGTCCCTTTCTTCCAACTTCTCCCCCCCCCCCCCCACTAAAAAAAGCTACACAAAACGGTAAAGGGATTTTAAGCTGCGGGGAGTGGTATAGAACATGCATGTATGTGACTCGAGAAAAGAGAGGGTAACAAAGGACAGTACAAACATCTGTAGAGAGACTAGACGCTGGCTGTGTACGGCTGTTAAACATGAACAGACGGTGGAGACAGACATGATGACATATATTTCCCTTTTTTTTTTGGTGCCATGACGACCACCTGTAGAAGGAAAACGAATACCACCATCCCACGCTCTATACCTAGTCTCTAGGACCCCCACCCCCCACTCTCAAACCAAATGACCATTAAAAGTTGACAGACTGGCAATGATTAGAGTTCCCTAAAACTGCAGGTTTGAGTTCTCTTGAAGAACGGCTCTGGATATGACGGAGAGGGGGCAACAGAAGACTGCTGAAGCGCCTTCGTGGATCTGCAGAAGTCACCAGACGAAGTGGGATAGAGCTTTGACCAGGTCTAGATCGCTGGCCCTGATTGTGTAATTCTCGTGCTGGCCGACTTCGTGCACAAATACACGAAGACATATTTTTCTGTGATAAAAACGTGCTTGGAATTTGTACACAAAGTGATGAAGTCCAGAAAAAGAACGGTAACTCGTCTTGCACGCTGACGACGTATATAAATGAAGACTTCTTGCTTGCTGTCTGTGTGATGATCAAACGCCGCAGGACGCGAGGGGGTTAACTTTTACACTGAAGCGTGCGTGTGCTGGCGTTTCCAGTCACTTTCATCGTTTCTCTTCCAGGTTCTGAATCTTGGGTCAAAAATTCCTTTCCAGACAACAGAACAGTTTTAATAGCAAAGTCAACTGGAAAAACAAATTAGTGAAAGCAACACAGCTGGGGGCATCAGACAGTGTGAGATGTGAAGAGAATTTATTGCTACCCTGCAAAACGCTGCAAGGCGTAAGAGACTGATTGCTTTGTCGATCACCAAGCAAGGACAAGGATGGGACGCAGACTACCTAGTGATATTAAAATGTTAACTCTTAAAATACAAGGCGCAATAAATCACCAATATTTAACTAGTAGAGGGTATGAGCAGCGAAGTGGTTATTGCACCAGTTATTCGTGGCGAGGTTTGTGATTCTAGCTCTAGAAGTTGGTACCTGGCTCTTTCTGGAGCTGCAGAAGGAAAGTCGACTAGGTCTGATGCTAACCACATCATGCTCTGAGGTGCAGGAAGGTCACACAAAACTAATGGCTCCAACACCAGATGTCCTGGGTAGCTCCCTGGCAGGATTGGGCTACGTTAGCTTTTTAACTAACAGACTCGGCTGATTTGCATACTGAAGGAAGAAATGAATTTTATTCACTCATGAACAAGCGGTGCATGAATGTTTGAGCAGATAAACGGTACTATACACGATCTCAAACACTACAAAACGTTTGTGGCGTCACAGATGGAAAAAAAAAAGAGGCTTTAACTTCCCATCTTTGCGGAATCTCTCTCCGACAACTGTTTGTCAACTTGCACCAGCGGGCACGCATGCCTGGCCAAAACTTTTTTTTTTTTAAATGAAGGGAAGTACAGTAATTGAGAGTGCATGAAAATTTGCAATTTTCTGCTTGGGTGCTTTATGCCCTTAAAAGAAAATGACATGCAAAGTCACGCAGCGGAAAAACAGAAAATGACGCTACACGATGTATTTTATATCAAAGGGGAAAACTGCATAGAATCTCCATATCAAATGAAAAAAAAATTCTGCTACAGCGGGGGATAATTATATCATAACCTATTTAGAAGCAATAAATGTGAATCTGTTTAAAAAAAAAACCTTGTGATAACGGAAATGAAGTGCAAATGAAAACTATAAAGCAAGAATATTACACAAAGCAAACAGGGTACGCTGGTTTTACCTCTGGCTGTAGCGCACTATCCGCGCTGTCACAGAGAGCTCACATTTCTAATAAGCGTTCACATCCTGCTGCATAAACTCTGACCTCAGTCAATATATGGACACACTTTAACCTCTTCCAGCCCCCCCCCCCCCAAAATCACTAACGCGTGGTTATGACAAACAATACAGAATCTAAACTAGTACAGACTACCAGCCAGTGCCAAGCTCCACAGTTTAATTATGAAGCGTCTCGGATGATCTGCATACTGAACTGAGAGTTATTAAGATAAATGAACATCTATAACACAGAACTGCATGCTAACTATAGCTGGTTTGCTACAAATAAAACACGATTAAATGTCTCATTAGATTTAATAATGGGCTTGTAGAATTGTTTCTACTCAATGAAAATACATGCCTCTCAGGCCATCAAATCCTATACGCTATTCTATGTATAGATTTTCTTGTGGTACTTTGATACACCCAGCAGAAACATGTCACGCCTCTCCACTATCCAGTTCTAAGAGTTCTTTATTTATTCTGTTGGATGTATAGAAAAAAAAAAATAAACACACAAACGCGCATGTGTGTGTGTGTGTGTGTAATTTTTAAAAAAATTCTCTCCATACAACAGAATATACTGTATGTGAAATTATGCGAAAATATATCGTCCCTGCGTGTATCAACCTTAAGAGCCATTTCTCTGACTCAGTGGTGGAAGACGGATGATAATAATAATAATGATTAGTATTTAACAATAAACAGGCTGGCACAGCTGCTGGAGATCAGTGCACTATGGCGTGTAAGTCGCAGACATCTTCAGCTTTGTCACGGAGGTCTGAGTTTATTTCAGTTCTGTCCAGTTTGGGTTAAACAAAAACCTATAACCTCTATTCAACCCAACGCCCTCCCCCTTACACACACACACACACACACACACACACAAATAGGGCAAGAAAGTATAGTGCTGTAATATTATTCCAATGCACTCTAATAAAATTGTATGGAGGTAAAAGATACGTTTCCGCAGTACTACAGATTCCACTGATACAAACAAAACAAAAAAACAGACACAGATATAACGAAACTCTCAAAATGTGCCTGAAGGTAGGGCAAGATGGAGTGACTGAAGCAGTTCAGACGCTGATACGTACACATTAGAGTTGCACAATGACTGTTTATGGCATGACATTCCAATAATGAGGACAATAAGGAAAGAATGATGGGAAAATGACAGCATAATTACAGTACATGATGAAATGTTCTCTTCCACATATTTACCCCCGCGCCCCCCCCCCCTCCCAGCACACTAGCTGACTGACCGCCGCTGTCGACCGTTTTATTTATCCAGTGCCACAAGCTAATTTTGCTGAAATTTCCGATTGCTTCACTAGACTAGGATGTCGTCGTATTCGACATTATTCCAAACGCCACACCACCCACCCCCCCCCCCCCCACACACACACACACTTATCATAATGCGGGACTGCAAATTGACGTCGGATTTAAAGAGATGCAAATAGGAAGTTAACTTTCACCAGGGAAACGTTATGATACGTATCTATTATGTATGTGCGCAAGCGCGCGCGTGAGAGAGAGAGAGAGAGAGAGAGAGAGAGTCACCAACAACCTCGATGATCACAAGCTTTGATCAAGCACTGATTACCATTTCATATACTTTCATGGAAGAGTTCTTTTTAAAAAGCAATTTCTGATGGAAAGGACTAGTAGGCTAAGACAGTATGAGCGGTAAAAAGCTTGAGTGATGCAGTCACTGCTTAGATGATTTACCTGAATCTCAATAAGGAAGGGTTCTCTTTAAACATTTTCAGTAGAAAAAAAAAGAGAGGCCAGGAAGGAACTTGAAACATCAAAACCCTTTCATCTGCCATACAACAACAACAAGAAACGTGTATGATAAACACTGACAAACATTTGATTTCATCCTACAGGCTTGCACCACTGTTTTTCATCAGGAAAATAACCATCGTATTCACAGGCTCAGTTCATAAATCCAATATCTTTCTAGCCTCTATACACATCCAGATGCCAACCTGTCTATATACACTAGATGTAGATGATCTCTTGATACACAAGTGTTGTCTCAACATACAGCGAGCTACGAGTGATGCCTGGATATACAGTTTACTATAAACGCGAACTCGCAACCACTACAGAATACGAAGGGAAATTTCTCTGTATTAGACGTAAGAAAAACTGTGCATTGTGCCAGTCTGGAGACACTTCTGACTAGAAACTTGAGCACTATATAGTTCCTGACTGACATGGTATTACGGCCATATACAGCTTCAGCAGTTCTAATTTATTGGAAACATCACTGTCACTGCATACAGACAACTAAGAAGAAGAATTCTAATTTTTTAAAGTATGAGGCAAACTGATCAGATTTTCTGCTGCCTGTTTGGATGGTTGTTATCATAACTAACGTTTGTGTTCGCTAATACAAAACGTGACACATTTTCATATTGGGAATCCATTCATCCCTAGCATCCTTTGTATTTCATCCATTACAAAATCATAGGTTCAAGAGATGATTGGGAGACAAAAATCAATGGAGAGCTTGTGAAACAATGTGAATGAAGAATCTTATCAGACTAGATTTGCGTTTCATATAATTCTAGGGGGAAATGGATGAGAAGGGCAGAAAAGAGATTTTTTTTTTTTTAAATCCGAGTTAAAACATTTAAAATCTGGATCAATTTAAAGAACTTGCCAGAGCTGACACGAAGAGAAATGTAATACTTCTAGCAATCTGGGCATTAAAAACGACTTAACGACTTTTATCTTATCAAATACAACGCTCGCACAAAGAAGTAATGAAGTGAACTAGACTCCCTACATATGGTGTCCGTTTACCACGGTCGTAATGAAAAGACTGTCCTGGGCCCTTACAAGAAAGGCGCGCCCTTCTATCTTCAAGGCTTTTTTAATGTTACAAACTCGAGTGCTCTGAGAATCGAGTTTCGGTGTCTGTGCACTGAAATTTGTTTACATAAAATGTGTAAAACTTTAAATAAAATGTATTTTAACGAAGAACACTGACAGAAGATATCTGTTACTGTATAAGCCTGCAAGAAACAGAAAGACAGATCCTTACGCAGTCAGGCAGAAAAGAAGCGATAGTTGGAGTCTTTGATGTTTATTCATCAAACCCGACGGAGTCGCAGTAAAAGCGCATTAGGCTGAGCCATATGTTTTTACAGCAAACAAGGACAGTAGCTCAACCATAAAACATCAAACATCACATCTATGTCTGAGCTAGCTGTTCAGGGTCAAGAGCTCTTTTTGTGATAAAACCTCAAAGTTTTGTTTAGAAATAATAAAATGTGATTAAGCGCACACATAAAGCACGCCATTACATTATCTAATTATCGAACAACCTCTGAAACTGGTGGCGTGTCTTGGCAAGCCAAACCCTTACAAGAATGTACGCGAAATATAGTAACATCAAACACTGTCAAAACATCTCTGCGGCACGGCATGAGAACAAGTCAATAATGGATCCTATTCACAACATCCGACACGAATTTCTGATGGAGCTCATGGCCTATGCCAGTCACTAAGACAAGGTGCTGTTGATACTCTGGGAAACCCAACAGGTCAGGATAGAAGTGAAAAAGTTGTCTTCGTCAACTTTTGCCTGTCTTATATTGTACATACGATAATTCATCCCTCCAAAATTTCTGCCCAGAGTAAGACTGATGCTTAGAGTGTCAAAGTGTCTTTTTTTGGGGGGGGGGGGATGAGGAGGGGGAGCCACGGAAGTCACATGTTTGTGACACACTTCATGACAGTGTTCATGTAGCGAGTGATCTCCTACTCTTGAGACCAATGACGGTTCTCATATTCTGACAACAAATTCAGTGAAGGAGAACCAAGTTTAAACCCCCCCCCCCCCCACACACACACAGTGGAATGAATGCTAAATTGTATTTTCCGTGTGGGGATGAATGCAAGCATGAAGTGGTACCAAACAACTTCAAGCGCGGAAATCTGAACGTGAGTAAATTTACCCTTAGTATGGATGAGGTAGGTTTCTGTAAGACGTAGCACAAACAATGGAGGTTTCTAGATATAAACTAAAATAACTGACATCAGTGGATTTCATCTGAGCTAGCTGCTTGCAAGTTATGAACAAAATTACTTCAACATGATAGTCTTCCAATCTGATGGTGAAGCAAAGAAACCGCATCTGATGCTTAAAAGGCCCGGGAACCGTGGGCTAGCCTATTTCTTTGTGGAATGTAGAAAAGTTCGCTCCCACGCCAAGCTGGCAACTTTAAACTGATTGAGACCCCTAACTTAAAAAAAAAAGTTCCTTTTCAAGTGAGACCCAACAGTATGGAGAAATAAGTCAATGTAGCAGTTGTGGTGGTATTTAATAAGAATTCTGACTATCTAGTTAGCTTGGATGGTATTAGGTTATCTTCTTTGTGTTCGACATAAGCCATAAAGCAAAGCTCGAGTCGTCCACCTGTCATCAAAAAATACCACCATCACTAGCTAGCATTCGGCCTGACTACGCGTGGAACAGGAGCACGACAGTTTGATACAAAGACATTTCCCATGCTGATATGATATGAATACATTTGAATTATCTAGCTCGCGATACCGACTGAATATACTCTGGTCTCTAGTTTCAACATGACCAGAATTTATATCTGATATCATCTGAATGCACCTGGGTTTCCCAATCCCATCTTGATATGATGTTAATGCGTTTGTGCGCTGATATGGCGTGTCTATGGCTTCAATTACTTTCTAAATGATAAAAACCAATCCAGAAAACGTGACTGCCTCCGGATGTTTCATAATGGCTATTTACACTCTCGGGAGTAGTACAGATACCAATGTGTTGTCTACTGGTCATACAGAATATCACTACAAGAAGGAAGACCTAATACCGTCTCTATCAACCGAAAGCAAACTTTTTAACACAGGTGATGAGAATTTTATAATATTATGACTCCTTGTATTTCACTGCCAGGGAAATGAATGGGATTCAATAGTCAGACAACAAACGAAATTTACTTCAAGAAGCAGTTTATTTTTAGTAAATCAATAACTTAAAAGCATCAGCGGCAGGACTGGACGAATGTGGCTGAAGCAGAAGATAATGAAAGTGTGCCTCGCTGAGCTATTATGAAAACAGTAACACACCATTAGAAGCAGGAAATACGATGGAAGAAAAAAAAAAAAGATCCGGAAATGAAGAAAGAGCAAATTTTCCACGTTAAATGACTGAGAAAAATGAAAAGCCATTACATCAAATACTACATTCAAGACAAGTTACACAACTTTCTGTAACCAGAGATATTTGTAAAAAAAAGTAAAGCATATAAAACATGAAACACAATGTCAGAGACCACACACATTATATTTCCAATACCACCGCTTAAAAAAATGAAACGTAACAGATGAATATAAAAACTAGAATAATATGTCAAAACAAAAGAAACGCATTTTGGTAAAAGTGCAAAATAAGCAGATAAACAAGTCGATGTCTGTTGCGTGAATTGCTGGGTAACACGTTATGCTGGGGAGGAAAAAAAATTATAAAGGAACAAATTTCAGACAGGAGAGAGAGAGAGAGAGAGAGAGAGAGAGAGATGGCCGGCAAACATGTAGAACTACGAAAGAAATCAATCTATCTAAGAAATCAATCTATCTGTATGTCTATCTATCTAGTGTGAGGTATCACCAGTTCATCATTCAATTATTTAAACACCTACACCATGCAACCTTCTACTGAGGGTATTAATAATTCGCTAAGGGAATATTACCTGAATCAATAAAAGCTAAGCCAAACACTGCACACACAGGAAATCTCTCTTTGGGATCTCCTTTCCTCTTTGCTAGTGGCTAAACATTCCCCCCCCCCCAAACACACACACACAAAATGCTCTTCCTTCCTTCCTAACGTCTTCAGAGCTTCAGAAACCTGTATGTAGCCATTATAAGGGTAATTCGTGAACTAATAAGGGGCGAAATGTAACAGATTTACTTAAACCGAGAGGCGACTCGTGACAGAATAGCAACGATTGATTTAATATGCACGTTTCTGGTGTTTAATAGAACCCCGTGAATTCAGATTCTTTAAAATAGCTTTGCTTTCAGACACAACCTGCTACGGTGAAAATTTCCAACGACCAGGCGGCCCCATCTACTATTAAAATAGTTTTACATTTTAAGTACAGCAAACTCTCTCTCTCTCTCTCTCTCTCTCTCTCTCTCTCTGAGATGATGATGAAATCTGAGTAAACACTCTTTTCCCCCATTATTTCTATCATAAACACGCACAAAACATAAGCATTAAAGTTATGGAAACAATTCTTTGAGCAGATGGGAGGATAACACAATACATGTATATTACGGTCTACTGGACTAAAGGTCCTGCCAGGTGCACTGAATGGTGTCAGTTTTTTTTTTGGGGGGGGGGGGGGCGGACAAAAGAGAATCCAGTATAAAAAGCCTACAGCAGCGACATCAAACTTTTAAAAAGAGCATCTTTACAATGACAGCTGCAGAAAGGCAGCATTTTTTTTTGGGGGGGGGGGGGGGGGGGTTCACTCATTCTTTAAAACTAACACTTGACAGAAAGGTACCGTGTCCAAAATCGACCAGGTCACAATCTACCATTCCACTCCCTTTACTGAAACATACTGAGATGGCAGCTGAGAGGAATCTGATAAACTCATATCTTATGCCAATACCATGCTACCAGTGCCTGAATTTGGCTTTGACAAAAAGCAACACAGACTGAATACACAAGATGAGATATCGGGGCAAGGCAATCAGCCAAGTTTCGAAGAGACCAAAACACAGTGAGCACAACACCTGATATGATATACACAGACAGAATGGGAATACCCAAGAAGGCACACCAAGAGTAAGGTGGATTGATGATGTCCTGTGGAGACCAAATATAGCAGCATCTCTAGCAGTACATTTTGTTTAGACCAGAGACAAAGCTTCCACAGCAGGAGCACTAAAGAAAGAAAGAAAGAAAGAATTACTTCCACGTCTTTTGATGTGCAAAAATCTACAAAACACACTCACGGACAAGCAGGCTCGCACGAATTACATGGACTGGGATCTTTTTGCTGTGAGATTGTGGGGTGGGATTTCAAAGTACGACCTTTCACGAAGAATAAAGAAAAACGTAAAGATGTGTAATTCTCTCTTGGTTTCAGATATGATCAGAAGATTTAGTTCAAGATACGAGAATACTCTGCTCCAGCCAATTTAGCTCTTTCTCAGATTTAGCCTCAGGTTCAAATGTTCCCGAAATATTTTACAGTTCTTCTTCTTCTTAAGTTTCTAAACAGAAAATGACATTTATGATACAGTAATGAAAATATATTAGCACACGTTTATGGACTACTTTGTACTATGACACCCCCTTTCATGTAAGCGTTTGAACCGCTTAGAGATATGTTCATGCACAAAGTGCTAAATGCTTCCCTTTGAGCTCGACTACAATTATCATCAAACTGAGTGATGCGGACCAGCGGTAGAAGCAGGATAGAGCTGGTACAGAACCATTTACGATTTATCCCCTCATCTACCTCCTTCAAGACACTAACACAATTTTAATCCAGCCTTCGCTCTCTTATCGTGTTATTTACACTGATAAAACCAGAAATAAATAACAAACATACCAGCGCTCATGTTCAGTTGGTCTCTTTTCTTAAATAGTGTATTCTAATATCCTGCGCCGGTGTATTGGCAATGCAACAGTAAATATCTTTGTTGATACCAGGGAATCTATGTTTAACTCTTTACACCAGGCGTTCTTAACAGGGGATATACATGTCTTCTGGGTTATAAAAGGGGGGGGGGAAGAGAGAATTCGATCCCTGTCAATTTTTTTTTAATTGGTGAAGTTTCTTTCAGCTATTATGTTTCTAAAAATACAGCAAAACCGAGTTACTGGCATTGTTTTGAAGTCATGATGGTAACTAATAGGTGCTGATGGTGATTTTCTCAGTCTGGGTTACATAGGTCTTGGGGACATCCTTACTGGACAATCCATAAGGGATCTGTACTAGTTCAAAGATTTACAGTCCATGCTTTACACAGCGACTGTTTAGAGGTTTTTTTTTCTTTCTCTTTCTTTCAGCTTCAACAGAAACAACTGTTCCCGCTTGGTTGCGTAACCTTGAATCAACTGAAACAACTGATCTTGCAGTAAATGTTCCACGGCTCAGTACCACGAGTCGACCGAAACAACTGTTTTTGCCGTAAATGTTCAAGTTTCGTAACCACGAGGAATGCACGAGTGGCGTAGTTGGTCTATAGTAGTTATGTTTATCCAGAATACAGCTTGGAGACGTCCTAGAACCTTTACCAGTTATGATTCTCTGGATCTAATGACCATATCATTCTAACAATTCTCCTTACCCGTCCAAACTAAACGAGTCATCTCATAATCATAACGATCATAAAGATGTCGTGTGTTAGTTTCTCCAACTGAATTGCGTTAGGGTGTCTACCTCGCGTTGTCGACTTCAGTAGTGATATTCGTTATCAGACTTAATGAACGTACAATCATTAAGCGCTTTGTCGGCAGGTGCTGGTTGTAATGCTCCTTCACAGATCTCGGCCCTTGATATGTTTCATCAGTTCTTCTGGTAACTTTGATTCGTGTTATCATGTGAGATTTTCTACCATCTCTCTTGGCTTTTCCATTCCTGTCTTCCCATTTATCTTTCCTGCCGATGTTTTCAACATAGATATTTCTGTATTGCAGAACAGTAATTGAAGATATGAATTTGTGGTGTGAAAAAATTGGCAGTGTCTAAAATCTAGAACTGTTTTCTTCAACAGAGGTTTGGTTTGTAACTTTGTCAAAGCTGCCATAAAAAAAACTTTCAAAAAGTGGGAGCTTGGACAGGCAGAAACCGCTATGCAATGTGAGCACATTGGTAGCAGCAAATCGCGAACTGAAGAAGATAGTTAACATTGTCAGTGGAGTTCAGGTGTTAATACTGCCCAATGAAGGGGCGGGGGCCGTTTTTTAAAGTTAGCAATGTCTACGAATGCGGGCATTTAGGGTTAACATAGGCAATGAAGAAAGAAGGGAAAGCTAGCACTGAATCAGGCAATGAAGGAGGACGGGGACGCTAGCACTGATTCTGGCAAATGAAGGAGGACGGGGAAGCTAGCACATAATCAGGCAATGAATCTGTGAGTGATACCAAAATAGAATAGACATAAACGAGAATCACTTAGTGAGTGAAGCTGTAAAAAAAATTATGTGAATTCGGTGAAGTTAATGCTTTACCAACTGATTTTGCTCACAAGTCTTTCCATAACTCGTTTAAAAATTTTAAAAAAAAACATATTGCTTGAGCAGCAATATAAATAAGAATGCACATTATCAAAACAGTGTTTTATAGCAGTTTTCCTTCGCGCACGATTAGTTCTCCAGCTCTTCCAGCTGCAGTAACCAATACAAACGTTCTAACTTGAACAGAAACACAGAGAAACGTGAATAATGTCTGTGATAACTAGGTTATTATTTACACAAATTTAATACAAGCATATGCGGCACTATAAAGGCTTCTAGTCTGCGGTGAATATTGATTTTGTTCAATATCTTCTCTATTCGCCTGGAGAGCCAGTGTTGCATAAAGGGAATTTTATTTTCAACTGACACTACAAAGATCTATGGAGATTATTCTGCTGTAGTTTTCATGAAATGTTTATGTCTGATATTATGTTTAAAAACACTGTATGCTGAAATGAGAATTGTAATGAATGTGGAAGCATTAATTCTTTGTCCCTGATTGTTATGGGTTAGAATCATGAATATTTTTTTTTTCTGCAATGTTACAACTAAATGTACGGAGGACTTTCTGATAATCTACGAATAATGTGAGAATATACAGCTAAAACAACAAATGCTAAACGAATACGTCGACGTATTTATCAGAATTCGCCCGAGTACTACTGAAATCCCTGAGAACGTAGAAAAACTCCACGCTTGTATCAAGCACACTCACTTTTTCTGACCTCGTGTACGGAATAATAGCACAAAAGTACGGGTGGGGGAAAGAGCAAGCCTACAGAGATGAAAGTAAGGATAACAAGAGTACGTGCGTGCTTCGTGACTATGTGATCTGGATCTGCTAGGAAAACATCAAGGGCGGCAGAAGGGCTAAGCTCTCAATAGAACATCTCCATTCCAATCAAACATACACATTGCTGTACACGTACAATCAAAAAGAGACAGAAACCTCTCAGACGCTCTATTATTTCTCATTTTCAAAGATTTTTTTTTAATTCGGCAAAACTGCTCCTTACTCAGAATAGCCCTGGTTGAAGCCCCTCACGTTTTCGACGATACGCCAACATAAAAAAGCAATTCTCTTCTAGAGTAGCGTAACAAATAAGCTCGCTCTTTATGTCCTGATTATACTATCATTAAAAAACGCAATGTACACATAATTTAACTATTATTTATATAGCACAATAACATTCCCTTTATTTTTTTTTCTTTTTTTGTACTTGTCTGTTTCAAATGAACGCACATATTGGAAGACAGCTGTACGCTAAATCACTTTGTAGAGTTCTGAGAATATATACTGTTCCATGCTTACAAATTCGAATCACCGTGCTACTTCCTCCCATGTGATCAATATAAACCACTGCCTCATTATCTGTCCCTTTCAGCGCAGTTATTGTGTACCTGCGAACTAACCTAGCAAGGAAACATGTAACACGAGAGCTTGAGAATAAGAAATGATATACCAGTTGTCGCCCGCGATGGATTATGAATAACTGACACCACGGATTACTTGAGTTACAAAAGGCCAGAGAGATAACGGGACATATACCATGGATCAAATTTTGTATGTGGGGTGATTTAAGTGTTAAAAAAAAAAGATTTTATTTCAGATGAAGTGAATTCTATTTGTAATGTATAACACACGAAACTACACTGTACTTTCATTAACATACCATGATACTGCGAAAACATCATGTAGCCTCTAGGACATGTAGAGTTTACAACCACTGTCCACATATTAATTTAACTAGTTGTTGTCCTCTTCAGCGTTTGAGTACATGTATATTACTATATGGCTAAAATACTTTTTTAATTGTGTTTGCTTTTTATGTTTTTCGTTATTTCTTTCCTACAAACTCAACTATTCCACGATTGCTTCATTTGTCTTCTTCTTTTAAAAACAGTGCACAAAGAACTTTATATGAGACTCAAAATACAACTGACAAGAGAATTACCTGAGATTCGAACCACGGACCAGCAGGGCAAGCAGCCGCCTAGTCACATCCGAACCATTCTTACGTATATTCAAATCATTCTTCTATATATTCAAATTATTCAGAATCGCAGAGCGGAGTAAACAAAACACTTGTCAACTCTAATATTTAACGTGGGTGCTGTTGTCTATAGCAGTGACCTAAATAAGGGTCGCTGGTGGCCTGGGTTGATGTTGTGGGGAAAAAGAAAAGATGATGTTTTTTTTTTTTAACTAAAGGAGTTTATGGAAATTCTACTCCTTTATATTTTCAAACTTATAAATATTAAAATATGAACAGCAACCACACTCGTTACTATTCAGTAAAATAAAACTGGTCAACACACATTTTGGTGCCTCAAACGTTAGATCTGTTCTACTGATTCCAAAAATGCCACAAGTTTTCCCTTATCAGCTCTAGTTGTTGAGATAAAGAACATGTGCCATATACCACTCTTCACTCTGACCGCCCATAACAAATCAGGATATTAATGTAGAGTTTAAATTAATATCTTTTAAACATGAAGGAAACGTATTAAAAATTACAAGAAATGTGTGCTACATAAAACAAGGGGGTCCGTCAGGGGTGCATACTGTCGCCTTACTTATTTAACTTGTATACTGAAAATATAATGAGGAATGTTAGAGAAGATGTAGACAAAGAATATTATCATGCCACAACAATTGGAGGTTATGAAATACCAGAGATTACACATGCTGATGACACAGTATTACTTTCCACAACACAAAAAAGGAATGGAAAAACTAATTATGTCAGTCCGTAAAAATAACGAAGAGCTAAACCTTTATCTTAATGCGAAGAAAACTAAATTGATGACAACTGACAAAACAAATAAGGCAGCTGAAATATGTATCAACTGGAAGAGGTGGAGAGTTTTGAATATCTTGGATCACTACTAATGATGGAGATACAATGAGGGAAATTAAAAGAAGGACATCTCTCGCTCTTCAGAAAGTAAAACAACTAAAGAATCTGTGGAGAGGAACAGACAGAACTACAAAAATAAGATTTTTAAGGGTATGCATCTTTCCCATCACAACATATGCCTGTGAGACCTGGACACTTAACAAACCAGCTGAGAAAAACATATATGTATTTGAATGTAAATGCTACAGAAGAGTTCTTTAAATATCATGGACACAAAAAAAAGAACAAATACATCAATACTACAAGAACTTCATATTGAAGGTTGTCTAGTAAAGTGGATTATCAGTGAAAACTTAAATATTTTGGACACATTAAACGTCATGATGGTTTAGAGAAGACCGTCTTGGAAGGATACACAACGGGTAAAGAAAGAGAGGAATACCAAGGCGAAGATGGTCGCAAGATAACGCTGACAGTCTGAAAATGGATGAATCAGCAGCAGGGCATCTTGCTTAAAACCGAGAGGCCTACAGGAGAGCTGTTAGGGAGGCAAAGTTCATCAAGGGAAATACAAATGACTGATTGACTGACTACATGAACATCTACTTATTTCATACCAAAAGCACATGATACAAACATTCCACTTATTCGACACATAAGAAGCTCCTTTTGTAAGACTTCCGATAGTGAAATCTGCCAGGACAATCCTGCATAATATTCAAACAATAGTGTGCCATCATGTGTGCATCCCATCTTCCGTGGTATCTGGTTTCCACCGTTTTTGTTTGTTTTGTTTTGTTTTTGTCTTGGTGAAATCTTTCACCTTGCTCTTCGCTTAAGTCACCAAGGTTCTCTAAAAACGACATAAGTGACTGCAGATAATGGATTTTCACACTCATGTTACAGCCAAGCCTGTTGAAAGAGCATATCCTCTACTAATTGTGTGTAGTTGTCTACCTTTTTTGTTGCCAAGAAAGCTTTTCACAACAAGAGCAAATGAAGACCAGGCACATGATTTGATTTCATTCAGGGATGCTATGAAATGTGGGTCATTTATAAGTTGTCTGATCTATGGCCCATCGAAAATTCCTGCTTTCAGTTTTTCCGTGGTAAGTCCAGGTAACTTATGCACTATGTATTCAATGCACGACCCGTCTTTATTCAAAGCCTTTACAAATTGTTTCATCAGACCCAGCTTTATATGTAGTGGTGGCAGTATTACTCTATCTCGTGCTACCAAAGGTCCATTGATTACATTTTGTCCTCCAACCACCATACATTCCCTCGAAGGCCAATCTTTTCTTGGCCAATGTTCATGTTTGGCTCTACTATCCCAAAAGGCATAAAAAGCAAGGATACTTTGTGTAGCCAGTTTGTTGACCAAGAAGAAAATTATTAACCATCTTCAAGTCTACACAAATCACCCATAGATGTTCGTAATTTATCTTTTCCAAGACTAACGAGATGGCCTTGTACTCTTCTTTCATCCTGGTGGAATGACCGATTGGAACAGAACCATATTTGTTGCCGTTATTTAAAAGAACACATGTCAAACTACGTTTTGAACTGTCGATGAAAAGACGCCACTCACTTGGGTTATATTCTGAAAGACTAATTTTCTTCACAAGGTTTCCAATGTCACTGCAGAATACTAAGTTGTTGTCGTCAGTAAAGAATGGCAGCAAATCCTTTTCTCTCCTTCGATAAAATGTAATTTTCATTCGACGTTGAATTACATTCTCTGCCTTTGGTCTGGAGCAAAGCAATTCAGAAGGCTCCTTGGAAGGATTTAAATCCTGATCAGATTCACTCAATTCATTCTGATCAAAACGACCATTTTGTGAAGTTGTTTGGAATTCACTGTCACTGCTCCCATTTTCTCTACCTTGTGCGATATCAGACATGTAAGACTCATTCTCTCAGAGTTGAGGTAGTTCAAGGAAAGGTTGAACGGGTACAAGATCCGAGTGTGGAACAGGTCTCCTGGCTGAAGGTAGATCAGGGTAAGACAACTTGTCGCGATTATTTTGATTGACGCCCATGATATTAACAATACAAAAATAACAGTCATCGAAGTGGTTTTCCGGTTTTCTCCACACCATTGGTACTCCAAATTTCAGGCAGCTTTTCTTTCAATTTGTCCACTGGCTCCGTACAAGTTTTGCATACAATATGAAAAATCCATGGCTTATCTTGATCTCCAAGCCTGACACCAAAATAACCTACATATGCTTTTTTTACAAAACCAGAAGTAGGTTTCCTACTTGCTTTCAGTGTGTACTCCCCACAAATATAACAAAATACGTCGGGATGATTCAAGCAGCTCCGTCTTGAAGTAGCCATAACCTCTACGCTGTTCCATTTGTAAAAATGATGTGAGTGTGAATATACACACATCTCCTGTGTGATCAGAATTATTATACAGCGCAAATGCTTTAAACAGGTCAGGCTGAGAAACCTCTGAAATACATATTTATGCAGTCTACGAAAACCATAACTTACCATCTTAATTTTTTGCATACAATTATGTAATAACATAGAATAAAAGCTGTTCTGTCATTTGAGCTGCACATTTTTATGCCAGTGTACATTATAAAAGGAAAGGAAGTAGACGAAAAGTTGTGAAATAAAGGTCACTGTACACAAAAATTGTGGGTAAATTAAACACGTAAATTTCCTATTCAAATTTGACAGCTTGTTACGACATCCAAATTCTGCAGAAGAGATCTGTTAAAGAGCGGACTAAAATTTTATAAATTCAACCATTTCAAAGAAACTAGAGCTGATGTTGTCCATCCAATGCAATTTTCTGAATCAGGGCCCCAAATAATCACAGGAACAGGTCTAAAAACAAGGCACCAAGAAAGAAAATTATTTTTTGTTGGGCTGTGTCATTTTGAAAATGAAATATATATATAATATATATAACCTGCCCACGTGTCGTGGGTCACTTAGCACTATTATGTAAAGAAAATGATTTCGTCACGATGTTTTAAAGGTAAGAAAAAGCTGCGCGGATAGCATAAGAAGAACTACACCAGAAACATAACAAATAACAACACGCAAAGTGTTATGTCCATTGTCTTCAAGAAGACAATCTGTGCGAGCGCTAGTTTCTCTTTTTTTCTGTCTTGTAAGCAATAATATATAATCAATCAACTGGCAGCTAGAGTAGCACAATTATGCAGATGCATATCATTATAACAATACCTGAATACAGATCCATCACCACGTAGGGCCTGGACAGGTGCAGTTCATCATACACATATACACTGGATACGTTCATTCTAAATACCATCAGCAGCGTGCATATACAACCGATCAAGAAGAGGCAAGAGTTGCAAATAATACCTGCATACTCGACAGCTCATTTAGACACGACAATTACAATGTAGTAAACCAGTACATTTCATCATATTGCATATCAGTAGCAACAAGTAACTTACTTCATTCATTTCTCACCAAGCGTGTGAATGCGTCTTTGAAGAAAAGACCACTCTTGTGCATTTTTCTCTGCACTCTCTGCTCTCATGTGCCCTCATGCACGAGATTATGTTCGTCTTGTCCGAGTTGACTTCCCAGCATAGGCATTCATTCTGGTCGACGGTACTGCTCCCTAGCAACGCCGATTCCTTGCCCTACGCCCCTATACAGCACGCTTTCATATACCAGTGTGGCGCTTAATTTATATCTTACTACAGTTTGACCTACGATGAGTTCTGTATGGTAGTGGAGCTTAATTTATATCTTACTACAGTTTGACCTACAATGAGTTCTGTATGGTAGTGGAGCTTAATTTATATCTTACTACAGTTTGACCTACGATGAGTTCTGTATGGTAGTAGAGCTTAATTTATATCTTACTACAGTTTGACCTACGATGAGTTCTGTATGGTAGTGGAGCTTAATTTATATCTTACTACAGTTTGACCTACGATGAGTTCTGTATGGTAGTGGAGCTTAATTTATATCTTACTACAGTTTGACCTACAATGAGTTCTGTATGGTAGTAGAGCTTAAGAAAAACCGCCTTCGGAGTCCTTTACCTGCCCCTCCCCTTCCAATCCCTGCATGTCCACATATAAGATATATAAAAACTGTCAATTTTTATCACTGTACTAAACCACTTTTTTTTCTAACAAACAACGGTTCTGTATCAGATGATAAAGAAGAAATATCATTTGAGACCTACGACCTCAAACACAGGCCCAGGAAAGGAGTCTGGCTGGAAAACTATGAAGCATATAAGAAAAGCTGCTGACGTCATCATCACGTTCATACAGATCACCAGTCTCCTTGTTTTGATGACTGTGCATAGGAAACGACGCAGAAGAGAAATATCGCTGTCCGTGTTGAGAGATCTGAACAACGGCATCAGCTGCCGATAGCTTTAACTACTTCCCGCACGTCCGGGGATTAGTGAGATAGATTTCAGCATTTCTAAACGTAATACTGCTCTGTAATCAATTAAAATCCTCGATTCTACGTCAACAATCTGCAACAAACTACTGATTCTCATTTATTCAAAGAAGTGGACTTGCAGTTCTTTACTTTAGAAAGCAGTTAGAGTTGATATTTTGAGGGAATGTTTGCGTTTAATGATGTTTCTATCATTTCAGAAGACCGCTCAGCAGCTCACTATATTACATCTGGACTGTGGAGCTGATAAACAGACCTAGGCGAGAGACAGATGTACTTGACACGTGTGGGATGACAGTGACAACTGTATACGATAAAGAAAAACAGACGTGGAGAGCGCGGAATGGAATAACAAATCCTGAAAATGAATGAGGTAACGGTTAGAAATGCAATCCCATCAGCGCTAATGCACTCGTGCCAGCAGGCGCGGTAGTAACTCATCGTCTACAGATTTCTTTCGTTAAAGTAACAGAACGGGCGATGGCTCAGCTAGAAACTGGCATGCGACTATCGGAGCATCAGCGACTGATTACTCGGGTTTTGTGATGTACCAGACAGGCCCGTGGCTTTCTTTATACAAGCTACAAGGGATAATAGCCTGTAGGAAGAGCAGAACGCAATACAACAATCACAGGTAATGGCTTGTGATACTGGACTCCCGAATATGCTCCCAAGATGTCAAATGTGCTTTCAGGTGAGTACCGTTTTCAGTAATCCTTCAGATCTAGCAATGCCCTTTATATAGTTAACATTCACTTTGATTTCCAAAAAGCCTCCAGACTTTTAGCAGTTGAAGCTAAAATATAAAAGGTCAATGCAAAATTCTTAAAATACAGCATTCGTTAAAAGCCACATTCGCTACACCTAATACACTTCAAGATTCACGAGAAAAAGTACGATCAGCTCTCTTTGAAAGCGTATTTCATATACAGGAAAGGGAAATGTGTTTAAAGGACGTCAAATCTGTTATAATGTCGTTGTCAATATTTGAACAGCTTTCACTGGCAGCGGTAATGCACGTTTCTATAAGCTGGAATTTCGTATCTTTTGGCCGAAGTTTTTAACAGTTTCTCAGGATAATTGCCAGAGAATCTATACATATGTATGTATGCTTAGGAAAAACTGTGGCCGCGCGGGGGGGGGGGGGAGAGAAAGAGGAGTGTGTGTGTGTGTGTTAAAGCAAAGCAGATGATCTTTGAGACATAATAGCTCGTTTGCACAATTTCTAAGGTGGAAAAGTTAAGTAAACATAAAATAGAGAGAAAGCGAAAATAAATGAGCAGTGCTAGCGTCAAAATCTTCGTTTCAGTTATTAAGTTCTCAACACTAAGTGAGAGGAAAAAAAAAAAAACCGGGGATAAACTTGGATTGGGGGCCGGGGGGGGGGGGGGAGAGAGAGAGAGAGAGAGAGAGAGAGAGAGAGAGGTAGTTGTGAATAAATCAGTTTCTTGAAGATTCCTGCTGAATAAATATTGTAAACTGGGCGCAGCTTGTTGACCCTCTAGTAACTCAGATAATCTGTGTAAGCGCAAGTTTCTCTTTTTTTTCTTTTGTCACCCCACAAAACATGCTCTTACAAAATCTACAAACTAATACGGATGTTGATTTTAGAAAAGCTCACTGTTCTTAACTTCGCAAGAAATAAAAACTTCTATAAAGGACTGTATATTACGAAGACGATTTAACGGCTCATACACTGCTATCGAGATCCACACTACAGACAGGCCACTCTGAAAAGGAAATGCTATTTATGCTCTACTGCCTAGGAGATCTCAGCTATTTGGAGACATTCGGTCTTCTCGCGTGCGTGAACACGAATGAGACCCATATCAGGACTAGATGTACTGGTAGTGGAAGGAACGTTCCGAAGTTGCTAAGATATTAGTGCTGAGTGAATCAATGGCCCTTTTACTGCATCTTCTCGACGAAATGAGAGGGGCGGCAAAATGGCGATGTACTTCAGATATGAATCAGTTTGTCAGTGATGTGTACCTAAGATAAATAGATCTATATGGGAGATTAAACCTCTCAGATATTGTCAGCTTTTGTCTCTTTCCCGAACTGCTTCTCCCTGCTAGTTTCCAAAAGTGGGAAATATACAGGCAATATAAACGTATGAAACAGGAACATTAAATTCTAGATAGGGCGCATGACTATGTTTTTGTACGAAATATCCTGGGAAATGAACATGACTGCCAAGACTGTCATAGTTGGTGCTGATGAGTCACATCCGCTGAAGAACCATACGCAGATCTCTTAGTGCTCTCTGGCAGTATAATGTCATGTCACTTCAGCATAATCGTGGGTATTTTATCTGTGATGGTTGATCTTAGTCAAAAAACTGCAGCAACTTATCATCTCCTGACCAACTGTCGTTTGTCTTGAAGATCTCCACCAGCATCAGCTACTCAGATCAAGCTTGCGGTTACATGAGATCAACCAAGCGACACATGGAAAAACACGGGTAGTAGGGCATTCAGGGTTAGAATTTTCCAACGGGAGTCACGTAAGAGAGGAAACGGACTAAACAAATAATTCTGATTAACTCAGTTTCTTTAAACAAAATTTCTGAGCTGGTGACACTATAAAAATAAACTGCACAGAACTGTTACACTACGTGTTACAAATCTGATACGTTAGTTTATACTGTAACATTTGATCAAATCAGGCGATTCTGAAAGTATTACCACCTTTAAGTGGATACATCTACCAACATGCAGAATAGGGGTTCTTAACCGTGGGCCTCTGGGAGTATGATGTGTTAGCTTTTTCTTTCAGATATTGTGTACCTGGTTACCCATAAGTAAAATAAAACCAAGATATCGACATTTGTTGAAGTCCAACTGACACTTATTAGGACGAGTTGTGATTTCCATAGTCTGGTCATAAAGATATAGGGAACAAATTTGAGCTAACCACTGGGGAGATGGGAGAGAAGGAGAAGAAGAGGTCGGTCGTCCGTTATCGTAGAGATGTAAAGAATCCCCCGCTCTAGAACACAGTGGTTCTCAGACAATGCAGGACTACATTGCCTGACTTGATAGGAAAGTGCGACTGGACCTGCTGCAGCTTTTCAGGTAGTCGCTGATGAAAACTGAGAAAACTCTGACCCGGGCGACTGCGCTCAAGATTTATAATGTTTTAAAACACTGGTAATGTCCTATATAAAAACCTTGCTTTAAAGTAATGTCATATTCCTCTGGAAATTGTGCACAATCCATTTCTTATATAATTTGCTTTTGACATGCTATTATTACATGCCTGGACTTTTTTTTAATCCTTCCAATCTCCTTTCTCCCCCCGCGGTTTCTTAATCCTATGCTTGATATTCTTCATAAGTCTGGTCGGTAAAACTACTTCCTCTTGATACATACTGCCTGACTGCACGAAACCGTGTGTGTTTTACACTGTCTAAGACTGAAACAACACAGAATCTTTAAGCAAATGGTCTACACCGCGGATTTATATTTGGAAAGATGTTACATAAAATATGGCGTGTATGCTTGCCCTACTTGCTGGCGTCATCCTTCGGTATATTTGCTCAAAGTAATGCTATTTTATCTATTAAACGAATGTCCATTATGTAAATATGCTACAGTAGAGTCTAACAGACGACGATTCACTCATCATTTCTCGCTGAATTAGAGAGCTCGCCTTCTACTTTGCTGTATTGCCTGCCCCTCGTAATCATTTACTGAAACAGCCAGTAAAAATGCTTATCGCCAGATACGTTCTATGCCATTTCCAGTTTTATCATAATTCATTAATCTATCATATTTCAGCCAATGTTCATTTAAGCTGCTTTAGTCAGCCATTATTTTTTTTCCTCTCTAGATGTGTACGTTTATAAAAATAACTGCTCTCTGCCTACATTAATTTCTCTGCCATTTCTGATTGGTTCTTGCTGTGATACCATGAACATTGTCTGATTGGTCCTTGCTGGGATAAAATGAACATTAATTGACTAGTTATTGCTCGGATACAATGAACATTATATGATTGGTTCTTGCTAATGAACATTATATTTTCCTGCACTTATATACATATACCCTTCTTTTACTGGACAACCTTCCTTAATGTGCACCCAGGCCCGTAATGTCTCAGATTCAGATTAACATATATGAGAAACTGTCAAAGTGTTACATCTATTTACTTAAAAGGTGAGCTTTTTTAACTGCTCTGTCCACTAGACCACAGGTCAATATGGATAATATGAAATAAGAACTGGAAAGCTTGCAAGCTCATGACAAATAAAACTGACAAAAAAAGAGTACAAGAGTGTTACTGAATAAAATAATTTATCCCACATCCTCAAATAATCAATAATTGTCCTGAATGTGATACGATGCTGTGGCTTGATCCATTCGGTTTATTCTTTTCGTTTGTCATACGTTGGATGTGAATGTAGGTACCGCTTGGCTATGGTTGGAGGAATCTTCCTGCTCACATATTTTCGCATGATAAATAAATATGTAAACAGTGTCTCTAGTCATCTGCGGTGACTTAGACATACATAACCTTGGTGTACGTAGTGTGCGCATCAGACACTGGAAACATAACCTTGGTGTACGTAGTGTGCGCATCAGACACTGGAAACACAACCTTGGTGTACGTAGTGTGCGCATCAGACACTGGAAACATAACCTTGGTGTACGTAGTGTGCGCATCAGACACTGGAAACACAACCTTGGTGTACGTAGTGTGCGCATCAGACACTGGAAACATAACCTTGGTGTACGTAGTGTGCGCATCAGACACTGGAAACACAACCTTGGTGTACGTAGTGTGCGCATCAGACACTGGAAACATAACCTTGGTGTACGTAGTGTGCGCATCAGACACTGGAAACATAACCTTGGTGTACGTAGTGTGCGCATCAGACACTGGAAACACAACCTTGGTGTACGTAGTGTGCGCATCAGACACTGGAAACACAACAGCTGTGTGTGTGTGTGTGTGTGTGTGCGGCGGGGAAAAAAGGGGGGAGGGAGGGGAAACAGAAGAAATATTAGGTTTAACCAGGTCAGCATGGAGAGCGGAAAGAACAGTCAATCTCAGGAGAAGTAATGATGCTTACCTTATCGCTTCGTTTTCCTTCAACGTATTCGTCACCCATCACCCCCCCCCCCCCAACCCTTTTTTTTAAGTACTCATCAATCTTCTTTCTACCTGTATAAGCGTGGTATTTAACAACACGGGAATAAAATAGTTTCACATTACGAGAATATGGCAGAAGAAAGAGGAGGAGAACAGAAGAAATTCTCGTTACTAACACTTATTTCCAAAGACAGTTTACTCACACTGCAGCAACAGTTTAAGCTGCAGATATGCTGCATTATAATAAAGTGATCTAACATATCAGCATTACGACCAACAGCACTGCACAGATTTCTGGTAAAGTTCAGTCCGCTTAGATCGCAACTTAGAAACACCATATCCAAAATGACCGCAAGAGAAAGACCATAATCCGCCTTTCCCGTCCTAGTGCTAATTATAACAAGAGCCACATCTATTTTGTTTACAAAATGTAGTGAAAGACATTAATTCAACGTGCGTGCGTGTGTGAGAGAGAGAGAGAGAGAGAGAGAGAGATCAGATGTCATCATCAGCTTACAACCTTGTGTAAACTTGTGTAATGGGCGTTTTGCTCCTTTATATTATGATAACCCAGGCCCGTAATGTCTCAGATTCAGATTAACATATATGAGAAACTGTCAAAGTGTTACATCTATTTACTTAAAAGGTGAGCTTTTTTAACTGCTCTGTCCACTAGACCACAGGTCAATATGGATAATATGAAATAAGAACTGGAAAGCTTGCAAGCTCATGACAAATAAAACTGACAAAAAAAGAGTACAAGAGTGTTACTGAATAAAATAATTTATCCCACATCCTCAAATAATCAATAATTGTCCTGAATGTGATACGATGCTGTGGCTTGATCCATTCGGTTTATTCTTTTCGTTTGTCATACGTTGGATGTGAATGTAGGTACCGCTTGGCTATGGTTGGAGGAATCTTCCTGCTCACATATTTTCGCATGATAAATAAATATGTAAACAGTGTCTCTAGTCATCTGCGGTGACTTAGACATACATAACCTTGGTGTACGTAGTGTGCGCATCAGACACTGGAAACATAACCTTGGTGTACGTAGTGTGCGCATCAGACACTGGAAACACAACCTTGGTGTACGTAGTGTGCGCATCAGACACTGGAAACATAACCTTGGTGTACGTAGTGTGCGCATCAGACACTGGAAACACAACCTTGGTGTACGTAGTGTGCGCATCAGACACTGGAAACATAACCTTGGTGTACGTAGTGTGCGCATCAGACACTGGAAACACAACCTTGGTGTACGTAGTGTGCGCATCAGACACTGGAAACATAACCTTGGTGTACGTAGTGTGCGCATCAGACACTGGAAACATAACCTTGGTGTACGTAGTGTGCGCATCAGACACTGGAAACACAACCTTGGTGTACGTAGTGTGCGCATCAGACACTGGAAACACAACAGCTGTGTGTGTGTGTGTGTGTGTGTGTGCGGCGGGGAAAAAAGGGGGGAGGGAGGGGAAACAGAAGAAATATTAGGTTTAACCAGGTCAGCATGGAGAGCGGAAAGAACAGTCAATCTCAGGAGAAGTAATGATGCTTACCTTATCGCTTCGTTTTCCTTCAACGTATTCGTCACCCATCACCCCCCCCCCCCCAACCCTTTTTTTTAAGTACTCATCAATCTTCTTTCTACCTGTATAAGCGTGGTATTTAACAACACGGGAATAAAATAGTTTCACATTACGAGAATATGGCAGAAGAAAGAGGAGGAGAACAGAAGAAATTCTCGTTACTAACACTTATTTCCAAAGACAGTTTACTCACACTGCAGCAACAGTTTAAGCTGCAGATATGCTGCATTATAATAAAGTGATCTAACATATCAGCATTACGACCAACAGCACTGCACAGATTTCTGGTAAAGTTCAGTCCGCTTAGATCGCAACTTAGAAACACCATATCCAAAATGACCGCAAGAGAAAGACCATAATCCGCCTTTCCCGTCCTAGTGCTAATTATAACAAGAGCCACATCTATTTTGTTTACAAAATGTAGTGAAAGACATTAATTCAACGTGCGTGCGTGTGTGAGAGAGAGAGAGAGAGAGAGAGAGAGATCAGATGTCATCATCAGCTTACAACCTTGTGTAAACTTGTGTAATGGGCGTTTTGCTCCTTTATATTATGATAATCCTGGCCACTGACTTGTACATACAACCAGCTCTCTACTTCTTCACATTAACAACACTGTCTAAAAATTTAGTCTTTTTTTTTAAGTCTAAAACTGAACTGTGTCAACATCTGGTTGATACACTAGCTTGATAGTTGATCAGCTAATCTTGTTGACAGCACATACTAGCTTGATAGTTGATCAGCTAATCTTGTTGATAGCAAACACTAGCTTGATAGTTGATCAGCTAATCTTGTTGATAGCAAACACTAGCATGATAGTTGATGAGTTAATCTTGTTGATAGCAAACACTAGCTTGATTGTTGATCAGCTAATCTTGTTGATAGCAAACACTAGCTTGATAATCTGGTTGATAGGAAAACTGGCCTGGTAGACGGTTGGCTAATATAAACACTGAATTAAGAGAAAACGATTAGTGTGTGTAATTCAGGTGTAGTTAACACCTGGACTTTATTCTTCCAACAAATCTTATTTTGTGAAATATTCTCCCATATTCTCTTGGATCATCGCGGCGGAACCTCAAAATCTTCATACGTGTGGCTCAGCCTGGTTGATTTGGTTGAGTGAATGGCCCTTCACATAAATTATGGTCTCTGCTCGCACTTTCTTTATTCCGCTTTTCAGTTATTTGAAAACAAATAATCTCTCACATCTTTCCTCTCCGTCCTCTCTAGCTCTGTCTGGGAATCTTTACACCCAGATCCTGCAAAATACAATCAAGTTCTTCACTGTGGTATCTCGTGCTATTGTTTCAGTAGTGGTATGTTTTCTTCTCACCTTCAAAACATGTGACCTCAAAACTGCTCATAAAGTGTGCCGCCGCCGCCCCCTCAAATTAGTATTATTCTGAAGCGAGTAACGTTACGGTAATAAAGCTTAGCCGTGGCTTGTACATGCCCACGAACCAGCTACCAAGCTGACCACAACGCTTTTTAAATGTCAAAATGACGCTAAACTTTCACGATTTATAAAAGCAGCAGAACCACGTGAACCACGGACAAGAAAACTTACAATCCTCTTCTCTGGACAAGAAGAAGCAGTTTTCTGTCCGATTCCTGCACAACTACATGCAACAGTAATAATTACTCTTGTCCGCAGCAAAAAACTTCTTAAGGCACTTGAAAATGTAGAAAAAAAATACAACTTATAACAAGGTCTACACTTAAACACATATCCCCAAGTAATGTGCGCTTCCAAAGCCGAACAGACTGCCAATATATGTATATTTACGTACACATATAAATGGTGCATACTAAACAAAGGATAACAGAAAAAGCTAAATGATCGGCAGAATGCCAGGAAACTTAAGTAATCCATTCAAGTTTTCTGCCGTGGATGCTTGATATTATGACAGAATTTCGTGCTGAATGCCATTAACCCAGCACAATGAATACAGATGCCATTAAACAAAGTACAGCCTGCCTTCACATTCTGCTTGACATTCTTATAGTCTAACACTGGCGCAATAATAACAGAACGTTGAACAAATGCACGATACTGCTACATGGCGTGGCTCCGTGTGATAAAAAGTCATAAGCAAAAAAAAGGAGGGGGGGGGGGGGGAGACAGCATTCTAGTGGCAGATACTTGATTTTTTGATGAACTGTGCACATGGTGAAGACACTGGAATCTTAATGATCAGGCACATTAAGTGCAGGATGCCCGCGGTTCTGAAAACATCAATGCCTGTCAATTTAAAAAACATGTTTTTTTTTCCTTTTCTTAACGATGTCTTGTTGTTGTAATTGTTTACTTGCCATAGGAGTGTCACAGCCTTATGCCTCCTAGAAGCCTGGCTTAGGTGTGACCATCAGGTATATCTGGCGCTTTATTGAAGTAGTTCACCTTACAGGCTGGTCTTCTACTAACCTTGTACAGAATTCCACGAACTTTTATACACACTTTCATTATGATGTAAACTTTCATGTTTTCTTTCACACATCCCGAACAGGAGTAGTAAAAACTATGTTTTAGCAAACTGCTTATCATGCGGATTATTTACACTTTTTTTATTCTTTTTTTTTTTTTTTGCCATGGACCTCATGTCCAGTGTGAGAAAAGTTGCGATCCCTTATTATAAATAAAACAATAAACAAACCCAGATGATCATCGCTGCCTTTCAATCCCTTTGCTGCACACGCCACGGATAAAGGCTATCCAGTCGTCCCTGTTCTTAGATGTGTTCTCTGCTTCCTTCCGTGTGTGTCCCTGGTCCACTGTCATAGTTTCCCTTCTCTAGGTATTCCTTTATTTCTTTTTCTCTGAGGACTCCAGTGCCCGTCTTGTTATGCCGGTGTTGGGTTTTCTTATTGTGTGGCCAATCCAGCCCCATTTCCTAGACACGACTGTTTTCCTCTCCGTGTTTCTGTAACGCTGCAATTTTTTTCCGGGCAATAGGTCGTTGGCCCATTCTCCAACCTCCTTGCATGCCTCTCATGACATGCATGGAAAATGGCAGTGGCCCTACTCTTTTCTCCCCAGACTTAGATCTGGGCCCCGGTAACCACATGGTAACCCTGATGATAGTAAGTTTTTTTTTTTTAACTCAATCTATTTTCTGGTCCGTGGACTCCCCTGGGGGTTCATGGAGCCCAAAGTCAAGAACCACTGATTTAGACATTCTTGTTTGGATCTGAACTGCAACAGTTCATCAAATTAAATATCTATGTTGAAATCTGTACTCTTGTCTTTTCCCAGCACCGACTGGTTTTTTCTGGACTTTAGTTCGGGTATAGATAAAACTCACTACTTTCATATTTTACGTGTGGTAACACTGACCACGAAATGCATATAAACAAAACTAACAAGCCACCAAATATATGCCACAACATGGAAGCCAATACTTCCCGACATAAGTAAAACTACAGTGATAACCGGCCCAAGTTCACATTCTTCCTGTGTGTTATTGTTGAAGCTGTGTCACTGATACCCTAACGAAGCAATGTTACCAGGGTAGACAATCTGTGAGAGAAAAAAACAAGTTATCCCTCCTACCCATACACACAAATAAATACAACAGCCGATTCTGGAATAAGAAACTTATCAAACACTCTCTTAATTCTTTATTATTTCTTTGCTTAAAACTATTTTTTCAATTCATTTTTTAAAAAAATGCAATCCATAATGCAATATCCTGGTATTTCAATACATGTAATATGAGAAATGTTTCAATGAGATTTTGATGTGAAAGGATTTACATCTAAAAATAGAAGCGTATGCGAGCTGAACAAAAGACTCTAATTAATGGAAGCCGCTGGACATGCTGTGAGAGGGGAGGAGTAAGGGCGAAGATTACTTTAAACATTTCATTGGCTATGAATTTCAAATAGAATTAGATGAGAAGAAACAAAAAGCTTCAGATAAAAGCACAGAACACACGAGACAAAGACAGTGTTGCAAAAAAACAGAGCGGGCACAATATACGCTAACTTAACAAAGTGCAGATTTTTTTTTCTATGATGAAGATACATGAAGACAGTACACACAAGGAAAAGAATTATCGGTCCTTCACTGTCAATGTAAGGAGAATGATGGAATCCGGAAACATCAGAACAAAAAAAACTGATTATTTTTTAAACAATGGCAAGAACACCTGTTTACTTCTCAACACAGGAGAATATGAAATCATGAACACAATCCTCAACACAAGAGAATATGAAATCATAAGCACAATCAACAATGCGTTTAGTAAGCTGCAAATAAGCGATACTACCAATAAATATAACCTAGTTTCTTTATAGCAATACATAGAGACTTTGTGTATCCCGCAGGCATAGAATGCTCTTAAAGTCATCAAATAAAACAGTACATAAAAGCATTCGTTATTCTGTCCAGTCTCATTTTATTCAATAAAAATCCAATCATACTGTTCTCACGATGTCTGTCCCCGGAGTGTAGAATTTCCAATAACTCTTTTCCATTTCTTCGTTTTCTTCTTTTATAATTATATATAGCGTACGGTTTGTTTGCTTTTTTAACATCACATGTTCACGATATATTAAAACTACTCTCAGATTACTACTTCCAACACAGCAAGTCCAGCAAATTTTAACGTACCACATTTTAGCATTACCACTACTTGCATGTTCCAAGACATACTTGAAAAAGAAGACTGCTAGGAACGCTGTACTTGAAGATATTTCAGTTGCCAAGTACGCAATCAGTTATTCCACGAGAAAGGCAAACAGCGCTTGATGGGGGCAGTAAAAAAAAATCTGTAAATATTACACTGCAAGGAACGGGCTCAGATATCAGAATGCGAAAAGCCAGAGGTTTGTCTCAGCTAGCAGTGCTAGCAATTATTTATCACTCCCTGGTCTGCTAAGTGAAGTTACTAGGAGATTTCATATGAAATGACAAAGTGGAACGTTTCAGGCTTCGGTGACTATTTGTAGCAGCTCTTGACAGCAGACACTGCTCTATAAATAAGACGATCCATATAGGAAGAAGAGAAGGATAAAATAAGGTGTGGAACAGAGCGTGGACAAAAAAACCTGTACCTACGAATACTTCCTATTACAGTATCTCTGGATTTGTTCGCATATATAGCTTCGTGTGTGGAGATAACAAATAAGATATTAAGAACAATTTTTTTTCTCTCCTTCTGGAACTGTAATTGATCCTTTCGGTTTGCAAACGTCAAAATCTACTTGGAAATTTTGTACAGTTTATAAGATCTTACAGCCGCCAGAAACTGACCGTTTTCTGCTCGCGGGGCCATGAATGCTTTCTTTGAGGCCTTGTCCCAGACTTTTCAAATTAACACCAAGAACACCCTCTGCGAGGCTAATGACAACAAACAAACCAGCCGCTTCATTTTCATTCTTTCTCCTAAAAAAAAAATGTTGACGGATACAAGCGGTCATGCCCTTGACTGGTTCTTGTCCTAGGCTGTCATTCAGTGTTCTAGTCTGAATATTGAATTTGCGTTTCCGCTATTTCTCTCTCAATACTGTTATCTTAATATCAATTACATCTAGAACGTGAAAGGTTTAAAAAGGGAACCACTAAACAGAATCGTTTTGTTTGGAGAAGACAACTAAGAAGTGAAAATGACAAACCTCACTCACTACGCAGCATTCTAGCTTATGCCTTGCTGTACCGCACCGTGATGTGCCGTATTTCTTCAACCGAATATTAATTCTTTTCTCTTAACGAAGTGAAGTTTTGGCGTCACCAATAAATCAAGACGTGTTCAGCGTTTATTGATGAAAGACTTTCACAGGATCTGCATTTCGGTGTGGATCTGCAGTGTTTTACGTCTTCAATCGCGTCCGTCAGTTTGCTGATGATCTCTGACAAGCTGATGACAAAAGAAGCTGTAAACGCTTCCTGATTTTCAATCAATGAATCAGATGTGTCCTCCCGCCTACTAACCCCACTTAGAAACAGAAACCTCATTCTGTAATTGCGCTTCCTTGCTGAATACACGCTACCTTCACACTTAAAACTAGTTAGCACAAATAGCGCCATACTCGTACAACAATGCATATATCGCAGTCCAGTGATAACTTCCTGAAATCTATTCATTCTTTTGAGCAAAATTTCGGACATATGAAGGCTGTTCTGATTCTACGCGGGTTTGATATAAAGACTGACAATAAAGCTGGTTTGAAATCTATTTTTTAAAAAATTAATGAAATGTTCCTGAACGCAAGCTTTGTTCATACTTTCACAACTGTTTGCGTCATCTAAAGCAATTTCGACTGATCAGCACAAAGCTATGGTGAGCATTTATACAAGTGATCTTTTCGTTTTGTTTCCACGGTATTCTCTGTTAAGAATTCGTACACCATCCCGTGATTTAAAGTGATAAGTGTCATACCCTAACAATTCATACATAATAACCAGTGACTGGTACACAAACCATTTTTGGACTGCTGTGTAGGACTTCTGCGCTGAGAATACTTTGCCATCCAAATCTATTCTTCTATCTGACAGTGCTCTGGTTCCTGGTAATCCTCCAAATCTTGATGAAGTTTACATGCCTCCAAACACAACGTCTGTTCTGTAGTCAATGGACCAGGGTGTAACAACAACTTTCAAGGCTGGAATCCTTTAAAGAAATGGTCAGTATGTCAGACACAAACCCTGATATGACTGCAAAAGATTACTGGCAGTCATTTAACATCTGTACGGCCGCCCATTTCATTAAATTGCTTGGAAAAGAGGTCACTATAAACTGCACAAATTTCTATCCCAGTCAAAGAACTACTCTGAATGATCTGGGACGGCGGAAGAGAGCACTGCAGTCATACAAGAAGTTTCAAAGTTGACAGGAGAGGCTGGATTGGACGCGGTTTCGGTAATGACATCTTGGAGTTGATTGATGATAGGAAATGAAAAAGGTCTTCTACTGAAAAACTAGCAGACTTGGTCGAACACCTGGACCCACAAACTGAAGAGGAGAAAAAAAAGAACAAAGATCAATCACACTGTGTTGTGAAAATGATAAAAACTGACGCCCTTAAACGCTGTCTTGCTAATGCTTCTCCATGACTGAAGAGGGTTGTGAAATGAACCATGACTGAGAGCGAAGTCATTTTGTAAGGAGTTTAAACGAAGCCTTACCACATAATTATGAAATTCTGACGGTTAGGAAAAGAAAAAAAAATGTCAAATAACCCTGGACTGATATTTTACAAAGGTGCGGGATCCTCAGGCTGGCTCTTAATCGGTGGATGACTCTCAACCATGGTCATCATCACAGAAGTAAAGTTGCGTCTTGCGCCACTGCTAAACGAGATCAACACAGCAGAGCTATAAAAAGAAAAAACTCCACCAACTTATATATAGTAAAAACTTCAGTTCATACTATCAATAAAAACTGGACCTTGGAAAGTATCTCCATTCATTTCATAATAACAGATTTATTTTGTGACGCGTTAATTTGCGCGTCTTCTTTAGGAAGGCACCACCCGCGTAAACTAGAGGCAGCCTGTATGGGCGCAGGCTGAAGATTTTTATCAGTTTATTTTCTGCTAAATAGAATCAGCAAATGTCAAGGAGACGTGTTCCAACACATGAAGTTGTCTTTCTAACAGCTTATGTAAAATGATCACCAGAACTTATTTCGCGAATAAATCTCAAATGTAATTATATTATTTCTGATTCTTTGCTACTGACTATCCCAAAGCTGCCTACACATTACATCAGGTCTTTGTGTGTTCATTTTTGTCATTGCTAAAATATCTAGACTACAAGAAAACTGGTACAGAGTATGAATTAAGTATTCGTCAATTCTTGGAAATGCAGGTTTAAAACTGTACCTCAGAAGGATTAACACTTTCTCACTATAGTCGATCGCGTGGATACATTGTTTCATCATTTAAACATCCCCTGGGAACAACTGTGTTAAGAGCATACTTATCTTAACATAGTGTTTGTGAGACAGGGAACATAGATCTGTTTGCTTAAAAACTCTGACCTACTTCTGTAGCCCAGAAACTTGTAGCAATCAACACTAATTGTAATTGTTATTTTTGTAAAATGTAATGTCAGGTTGGTGGACGGATGGGGACATGAGATCTCTGGCGGGGATGAGGGAAGTCTGGTGTGAAACCAATGAATCCAGGACGTGACAAGCCTATAAGTTTTTACAATGGCCATCAGAATGATGTAAACGAAACAGAGCCAGCAGACTATAGGTGGCGGGTAATGGATATCGTTGAAGCACTCATCAGATTCCTCATCTCCAAGTCAGAGTGTCTTTGTGGAACTGTCTCCAAACCATCTGACATGGAGAAGGGACTTACATACAGCCACCAGAGGCTGGAAAACAAAGTTTTGGCCAGGCCAGCCACACTGCTTCATGACAGTCCGAGCAAGACCACAGTCTGCCCTAGCAAGTCTGCTGAAGTCGGAGTTACCCAGCCAAAAGGCGCATCGCAAAAATCAGGGTAACACGCATTATCGCTAATAAAATGCGAACGAAGAAGAAGATCATTTAAACACTAGAAATCTGCTGCCATGATTTACACCAACTTGGTACTTTGGACAAATGTCAACAAAGTTTCTTTCCTCCTGATTTTTTTTGTTTTTTTGTTTGTTTTTTGTTCTGATCTGAACTTCCCAGAATTTGTTAACTATTCTTACAAGCTGATAAACAGCCACGGATAAACTCTAAAATAGCAATGACAGCTTCAATTGCTTATCTCTGAAACATCAGCCACACAAAAGCTCAGCAGATTTCCAATGATAGCTTCAACTCAACATTCTCTTTCTACATACATCATGCCAGTCATACTGAACAAGATCAGCGTGATAAGTATAAGATAATGAAAGTAAAACTGAACATTGTGCTTTTTGTTCAGACAGAGGATTCATTACCATCAAAAGTACCTGACTGCTGTAAAACGTCACAGCCATTCAGTGGTAACGAATCACACATTATCCCCTCCGCCCTCCCCCCAAAGCCTTTTTTCCAGAGACTTAGGCTGTTAGTTAAATTTATACAGTTTACATGAAGCTTGTCCGTGTTTCCCCACTGCAACTGTCTTGTACAGATGTGGAAAATGAAGGTGGAAGATAAAGATCGCGTTTGTACACGATGTATATATTGCGTTTCCTTTTCTTTCATGCATGTACACACTTGTGTAGTACCTGCGTGTGGGCGCAGACAGACACCACCCCCCCCCCCCCATCTCAATTTTAAAAACTCGACGCCTCCGGAAACAGTGAGGCACACTGGATTTTACTGCACGCATGTGTATTAATGGATGATGGGTAAAATATATGTAACAGTTTCATGAATAGTACGATTACATAACCTGAATGAGAGCAAAAGACTATACAACACCAGGTCTAACCCTCAGTCAGATAGTACACTTTTTTAGGGGAGGGTGGAGGCGCGCAGCCATAGGGGATACATGCACACACTTCTGCTGCATCGTTTACCCCAAATAACAACCCAACCCAACCCCTTCCGTAGGTTGTTAATGTGATGTATACAGGAATTCTGTCTTTCTGTAGTAAATGTACAGCATTCAGCATGTTGTGTTGCGCTGGCCATGAATCCCGGAGCTTGCTTGTTGTTTATCACAGAACATTAACTCCAACAAGAACACTTCCTAGTCTCCATCAGACTCAGGACATACCTAATCTCGCCCACCGCCAATTCGTTCATCTTCTGCTGATCTCTAAACTCTCTCTAAGAAAGAAAGAAAGAAAGAAGTTTTCATTAACTTGACGAAAGGTCTCCTTTCTCATTAAATTCGGATCAGAGTTTCTCCCCCATCCTCTTTTGAATAAAAGTCCTTGAGCGAGATTGAAATTAACTATCCGAGATAGTTCCAATATCGACTAAGGAGTGACAAGTATTAAATAACCAGCACAACCACCAGGACCATACACCGTTAAGTTACAGTGACGTGTTTGACAGCCTGAGCTACAGAATGCTAACAGCGATAACGGTGGGAAATGGGCGCCACGCGATGAAGCGCTATAAACAACGGGAAAAAAAAAATAATTTACATAAACCTCGATCATTATCGCACCTTGATAGGACCTGTTTGTCAGCTTTCGCCAACTCACGTGGAGTCAAGACGTTTACATTTGAACCTGGTGGTCACGTTCTGAACAGTTTTATAAATTCTACAAGCAAAGCAAAGTTGGCCATTTTCTAACACAGTCGAAGATGACCTATTCTGGAGCTTGTAAATTTGCTATAGATTTTCTGAGTTTTTTTTTTTGCTATCTCTACAAAGCAGCAGATGACAACATTTGTATTTTACCTCCCGGTACACTGAAAACAAAGCGAATATACTGCCACGCCTGACAAACAGTTTCTAATGGGAGTTTTATCATTTCTCCCAAACTTGTGCGAATCTCTCACAGCAATAGCGGCCAGAGCTTTAAAAATGTGTGAATATCTAAAGAGATATAATTTATCTACAACGCTGCATCGAATATGTTATTTGAGGTGGAGCTATGTAAAACAGACACTGGTTAAATGCCTATAAATGTCTTGCATGAGACGACTGTACTATATATACATCATTATTAGAGACGTCAGTTACAGGCTAATGAAACTAACACAAATCTGCTGGTAAATACTCCATCCTTCCTGGTTAATAGGCTAATGTGTTACTTAAGCGTGGCCATGGAAGTAATCTTTATATGGAGCTGAGAGTCTACTTTGTTATATCCACTACGGAAATTAGAGAGGGCTATTCCCAATCTGTAAACCTGCGAGAGCTCCACTTCGCCATTGCTGTGACGCTGCTTTTTTCGACACAGGCAACTCAGAAGTCTGAACATGTATTAAACGTAAGACTGGTTTACTTGTGCTACAAGAACATAAACTTCACATTTCACCAGTATATTCACCGTGAAGGTATGATCATCCAAGCGAGCGTTTTTATGCTTCTAGGAGGATAAAATAAAATAAAATGAAACGCGAGCACTTAAAAGTCTTTAATCAAGATTTACGGCCGCGCATTTTCTCATCTGAAAATGTCATTTCAGGGTTTGGCACAGAGTTAAAAGCAAAGCAAACATTCTCCTTTGTTGTGTATTCAAACAGGTAGCTCCATCTCTCCTAGCTTTCTTCCCCATTGAACATTTGACTAAATCAACTTTTACTACTACCATCTCCCCAGGCACAGAAACACTCAAAATTATAATAATCTGGTTGCGAGTAGGACCCAGTTCTTATACCAGACTACGATACGGTCGCCGCCGCCACCACTTGCCAGAAGCTGTAATTTATATCAAAGGCTGTATAAAATAACGCCGACCGCTGAGATAAACTGTTCCTGTAGTGTAAAGTAGAAGGAAGTCAAAACGTGTTTTTTTTTTTTGGGGGGGGGGGGTGAACGAACTTTATTTTACAAGGGTGAAGAATGGACATTCTGCCTTTTATTATACAACTTCCATTCTATTGTAGATAAGAAGAGGCGAGGAGAGGAGGAGATAGAACGAAAAATGGGGGGGGGGGGGGGGGGGAAAGAAGAGAGTAAGGAGCACAAAAAATTCTTTAAAACAAAACGAATTTCTCTCGTAATTAAACCATCTAACAGCAAAAAAAAATTTCACGCCCATTTTTGAAACCAATTACATACGGTTCCGGTTGGCACTGGTGACTATACTTCTCCATTCTGCCCTTTCCCGTGCCAGCTGCTCAGTCAGATCACCCAGCTATCTTTCTACTGGCCTCACTCATAACAAGCCGGTGTATGGCAACAAGACTGTGCGTCTTACGTTGATGTAGCTAATCAAAGAAGACTGGTATTCAAGTTACCTGTGGCATTTTCTCATTCTCTGTACTAAATCTGATCTAGCTACAGAACTTGTTTCCACGTCTAAAGACTGCACTCACATCTGTAAAGATTAAAGGAAGAAAGATGTAAAGGAACCGGGGGGGGAATGTAGGAAGAATGAAAGAAAACGAGAGAGAGAGAGAACCTGCGTCAACGAAACGGCGTCACCGTGTAGATTTTCTGAGAGAGAAACAACCGCCCAGTGCTTGAAGGACACGTATCACAATCCTAACAACATGTGGAGAGACTGCTGAAAGCCTCTAGAATTTGAACTGATCTAAAATACAACATAAAATCACAAAACTAGAAACGGCAATTTTTTTTTTTAAAAATCAGTAATGTGATGCTTTTTACCGTTATTGTGTAGTCCTCAATCCCAACAACAAAAACAACAAACAATAAAGATAACAGTTAACCACAGTTTGCGCAGTTAGCGTCAAATATTATTAACAAAGTTGTATAGCATAAAGCGCATTCACAAGAAGGTGCTGCTCTTGTAGAGAGGTCTGTTTGTCGCTTTCTGCGTTCAACAATCGAGTGTAAATAAAGAAGCCAACATCATAACTTTTCACTTCCCTCCATTTAAAAATTCTAACTTTAGCTCTTCAACTATTGCCTGATAACACTATGAAAATGGGGTATGAATGTCCAGTGCGACAGCGACAGGCAATTTCCTGCTGTACTGATTCCGCCTGTGTAATTCAGTGATTGATATGCAAGCATTTGAGTCCGGGAGAGAAAAAGGGAGGGGATGGAGGTGGGGAAAGAGAGAGAGAGAGAGAGAGAGAGAGAGAGAACATCATAACTGAAGCAACGCTCTTGTCTCCGCTTTTCGGTGTGAGAGAGAGAGAGAGAAAGGGAGAGGGACAGAGAGGGAGAGGGAGAGAGAGAGGTCCGAGCGTCAGGCAGACAGTGAGCCCCAGATAGAGTGGCATTACAGTACTGTTCACTAATGTAGTATAAGTCCTGATAAAAGAAGCGACAGAGCGATAAAGAAGTAAACTAGTGATAATGAAATAAAATGTGGGGTACACTCAGCGCCCTGTGTTTTATCAAACTTGGCTTTATATAAACAGTTCTGGCTAGCACGCTAATGCCTGCGTATTGTAGATACCTAGGAGCGCTTTACATAAATCTTTCTTTCCTCCTCAGTCTTGAAATGCAGATACTGTGGGGTTGGGGGGGGGGCGCCTCTAATCTGATGTAAATATTTGTTTCTGTCTTCACACAGCCAATTAACGGCTGTCTCTATGTGGATTCATTTTAACACAAAAAACGCGAGGGCACATTATCTACAACACTGCATCCAGTATGTTATGTGAGGTGGAGCTATGTAAAACAGACGCTGTTATGCCTATAATTGTCTTACAGAGACGCTTGTACTATATATACAGGTCATTATTAGAGACGTCAGTGACTGTTCTCATGGACATTTCGGATGCCGGTTCATTATTTGTATGGCGCTGGAGGGGGGGGGGAGAGGGAGGGAGGGAGAGAGAGAGAGAGAAGAGGGGGAGGGGAGAAAGAAATCGCTTATGTATAGGCGAGAGAGAAAAAGAGTGAGCTTATGTACAGAAGACAGAAAGAAAGTTTATGTATATCACTCACACACACACAAACACACACACACTCTCTCTCTCTCACACACACAGTTTATAATAGGTAACGTAAACAAGCGAAAGTAAAAAAAAATCGCCGACACTCGCATGAAAGCGTTTTAATGACATCATTTGGCGCGTTATTAAAAGATTAACCAGGAACAAAAACCAAGTTTAAACTGTTTCTCTCAAGTATGAGCTGAAACACAGTTGCTTATGTTTTGTTTAAAACTGTATATGTATTTTATCTCCATCCCGGAATATTTAAAACTGTATATGTATTTTATCTCCATCCCGGAATATTTAAAACTGTATATGTATTTTATCTCCATCCCGGAATATTTAAAACTGTATATGTATTTTATCTCCATCCCGGAATATTTAAAACTGTATATGTATTTTATCTCCATCCCGGAATATTTAAAACTGTATATGTATTTTATCTCCATCCCGGAATATTTAAAACTGTATATGTATTTCATCTCCATCCCGGAATATTTAAAACTGTATATGTATTTTATCTCCATCCCGGAATATTTAAAACTGTATATGTATTTTATCTCCATCCCGGAATATTTAAAACTGTATATGTATTTCATCTCCATCCCGGAATATTTAAGAAATAAAAAACCCACACATACACGTTAGATAACTCGGTGAAACACAAACTGATATTCTTTCCCCCTTGTGTTCGTTTAGGTGAAAAACAGCTGGGAGAAAAAGAGAAAAGATTGGGGGGGGGGGGCAGTTATTGAGGATTAAGAGCAGAAAATATTACAGCAGCGTGGCAGCGACCCTCATCTTTAAAAAAAAGTGGCTTAAATCTCATCTTACGACACAGTGACATTATCGAAGACAGTGGCAGCTGCTAGACATTTATTCACAGACATTTTCTCCCATCACTGATAGTGGAGACATCAAGGCTAAGGACAAAGAGGCTATGTATAGAGACTATCGTTGTTTGAAGAAATTCCCAACCCTATCTTAATATGCTGGCATTCTGTCTCTCGCACGAATGGTGAATTAATTCTAAAGTGTTTCAAATAACACGTCAAAACACAAGAATCTTTCGCTGTGAAAAAAAAAATAGTGTTTACACTTACCTCCACTTATATTTTTCTACGTACAGATGATGAACGAGCAGATGTATATACTGTAAGTACACATGATGAACAGGCAGATGTATATACTGTAAGTACACATGATGAACGAGCAGATGTATATAAGTACACATGATGAACGAGCAGATGTATATACTGTAAGTACACATGATGAACAGGCAGATGTATATACTGTAAGTACACATGATGAACAGGCAGATGTATATACTGTAAGTACACATGATGAACAGGCAGATGTATATACTGTAAGTACACATGATGAACGAGCAGATGTATATACTGTAAGTACACATGATGAACAGGCAGATGAATAGACTGTAAGTACACATGATGAACAGGCAGATGAATAGACTGTAAATACACATGATGAACGAGCAGATGAATAGACTGTAAGTACACATGATGAACAGGCAGATGAATAGACTGTAAGTACACATGATGAACAGGCAGATGAATATACTGTAAGTACACATGATGAACAGGCAGATGAATATACTGTAAGTACAGATGATGAACAGGCAGATGAAGACTAAGTACACATGATGAACGGGCAGATGAATATACTGTAAGTACACATGATGAACAGGCAGATGTATATACTGTAAGTACACATGATGAACAGGCAGATGAATATACTGTAAGTACACATGATGAACAGGCAGATGAATATACTGTAAGTACAGATGATGAACAGGCAGATGAATAGACTAAGTACACATGATGAACGAGCAGATGAATAGACTGTAAGTACACATGATGAACAGGCAGATGAATAGACTGTAAGTACACATGATGAACAGGCAGATGAATATACTGTAAGTACACATGATGAACAGGCAGATGAATATACTGTAAGTACAGATGATGAACAGGCAGATGAAGACTAAGTACACATGATGAACGGGCAGATGAATATACTGTAAGTACACATGATGAACAGGCAGATGTATATACTGTAAGTACACATGATGAACAGGCAGATGAATATACTGTAAGTACACATGATGAACAGGCAGATGAATATACTGTAAGTACAGATGATGAACAGGCAGATGAATAGACTAAGTACACATGATGAACGGGCAGATGAATATACTGTAATTACACATGATGAACGGGCAGATGAATAGACTGTATGTACACATGATGAACGGGCAGATGAATAGACTGTATGTACACATGATGAACGGGCAGATGAATAGACTGTATGTACACATGATGAATGGGCAGATGAATATATTGAAAGGGTAGATGAATAGACTGTAAGTACAGATGATTAACGGGTAGATGAATATACTGTAAGGGCAGATGAACATCGCATATGAATATACTTCTAAGTACAGATGAAGAACGACGTTGATGAAATATTTTTGTCCTCACAGATAGACACAGCTCAGACATATAAACAATCATAAAGACATCCACGGAAACATAACAGCGAATGTATCTGGCTGTTTTTTATTTATGTGATAACAAAGGAGACGCTGGCAGCTATGGGGCAATAATCTCAATTTGGAACCGTGTTATCCAGATAAGCAGCATCTAGAACTAAATGTATCTGAACGTTACTTTTCACAAATAATCTATCCATACAACTTGTCTGATAGTGTATCTAGCCATTTAATTGATAGTAAAACACAGAAATGTTCTCTCTCCCCCCCCCCCCCCCCCCCCGGTCAAATCACCGAAAACTTCATCATAATAACCTCCCCAAAAACAAGGGACTTAATTCTGCAAGGCGGTACTGACAAACTTATTGAAAACCTACTGGCGTATGTGTCGTGTAGGTGTGGTAATCCAGCTTATAACTTGTTATCACCACCACATCAGTCCTTGCTATAATTTAACCTGCAAGCAAAACTGTTGACTGTGCGTCTCAAAGATACTGACCAAAGGTCTCTTGGAATATACTCCACACAACTTATATTCACCAATTACAAGTGATCAAACAACATGTATCCACTTTTCACCAGTAATCTTCAACTATAGACATACTGGTCACTGCACCAAATGAACAAATATTTGTGTCATATATTTATTTTGTATATTTGTATTTGTCGCACTGATTGATACAGATGCTACTGATTGAAACTTATGATGATTGAAACAAATATGAATGCACATGAATGGTATTAATGTTATCTTCGTTCTTCTCTACCTCACTTGTACTACTCTACTTCGGGAGAAGCTGATATATATGTGGATTCAATCTTTACTACTCCATGGTACTTCTGATGGGTCATTCGTACATAACTCCTTTTACTGATGCTCAACTGTCAGGCCATGAATTCACTCAACAATAACGCTGAATCAGTAAATAAAGTGCATCGAATACCGATCACATAAACATTTAATTAACGACACATGATGATGATGTTGGCCGATGAATTCATGTTTGTGAAATATACCATGTCATACCTCAGACTGATCAGCAAAACAAGAGCAAGAAATCCACACGGCTTGCATCTCAATATAAGATAACCGCCACATGATACTAAATGAAATATACCACTATTCTACACAAGAAAACTCTTTGATCACAAACATTCTAACCGACGCTGACAATCACTAGTTATACAGTTACATTAATAACTAAAACAATACGTCCCAACACGACAAAACCTAATCTAAACTGATCAAAAATTTAACCACCTATCCAACATTCCCAGAGAAAATTAGGCCTAGAAAAACATGAGCTGCACGCATGGTTCATGCAGAGTTTTCTCGACTGTAATTAGTATTCAGGGGAGTTTTTAAATAATTTCATTTCACTCATAAGGTTTACATGAATTGTATCTCTCAAACCATGAGCAATAATCCTTACATCATCATTTGACTGAAAAACGGAAGCTCCATCCCTTTTTATCTATTTCAGCTCATCTTGTTAATGTTACATTCGACCATGTCTATATCCTATTAATGACTATGAATTTCGGGCTCCACTTTAAAGCAAGGGGAGATGGCAAACATTGATTACTGGCCTCATGATATACATATATCCTGTCTATGTATATATATATTTGTTTCCCCAAAGCTCGTACGTGAACGTATAAATGTCCTTGGTGCTGATCACACACGTGAACCAGGCTCCTTCCATCATCGGCGTCCGAGTGTCGTATATTCTAGGTCACGACACACAACTGGCTCCCTGGTAATGAGAAATTGATTGTATTTGGAAATATTCTTTTTTTCCTCTCTCTTCTCCTCTCGACTCGCCGTCGTGATTTAGCTCCAAACCTCATTTGTGACGCTCTGCTTCAGGAACTTGATGGCAAAACCGAATGGAATGTATAGACTCGAAATAAGTGGGATTTATTCTGAACCTGGCATACAGAGGAAGGAGTGATAACCGTATGTGCGTGCCTTTTTTGTTTGTGTGTGAGAGAGAGAGAGAGAGGAGAGATACGTGATATGACCCAAGAGGTAACGATTGTATATGTAGCAAATGTTAAGGGTCAATTTACGTACATTTCTGTCATGAAAAAAAGCGCAATAATCAAAGGCATGAAAATAAATGTTCAAAACAGCGGCCGACACTGTGTATAAGAAGTGATACAGGCATGAAGTACTATAACATTATCCACATAGGCAGATTTACATATACTCGTATAATTCCCGTTCTATTCTTCTCCTTTCTTCTCGCATTTTCCTCTAACCCGATTCTCAAAGTCTTTTATCAGACTGCAACAAATTGGAAACTGTGGTCCAAATGCTGGGAACTTTACCGTTTAATGGGAGATCGCAGCTGAGAATTTTCATCCTTCATTTCCTGTGCCAGGACATAAATAAATCTGCAAGCCGACTGAGGAATTGTTCATTCCTGTGGTGAAGCCAAAGAGTGAGTGAAAATGGGATGAGAGACCTGGCAAGACACGGAAACAAAATATAATCCAGCTTCACCTATCACTGTTATGAGACGGGAGCCTGACGTAAGAAAATTAAATTTTTATCGAAGTGAAGCTGACTACAAAATAGAATACGAATGTGTGTTTCTGAATGCATATTTCTGAGTTCATCATAGCCATGATCGTGCTGGTACGCTGGCTAAACGGCACTGAAATAACAAAGCTGTGTTGTGGCCACATATCTTCCTAGCACAGCTAAAACTGATCTGCTTAGCTGCATTAATAAGTAATACCGTTTTGATGACACGAAGCCTGCAGGGTGAATGACACGGCTGTGTTATATTGTTCCAAATGTTACTGGACTCCCCCATTGTTTTATGCCCAATGATAATACTACTGAGATAGCAAACTGCAACGAATTCCTCAATTTCTTTAGGCGATTTTATATAAGGGGATATGGTTGATGCCATCTAAACCGACTTCAGTGATAAACTTCTTAGTAAACTCCATCAAGTTAGGGATCACTTAGATAAGCTCCATCACTTAGATCTCTTCCTCTTTCTCCAAACTGCTGCAATAGCCCTCTCCGAGACGGAAACTTCGTGGAAGTGCAGTAGAGGTTTAATTGGCTTTGTTTCACTAGAAATAACATTCTGCAACGATTGTTTGGAGTGGGTACACCTCTGACATTATAAGAAGTAATTTGAAACATGCGTTCTGTCTGGAAAATCATGTTCTGTAATACCACTGCATATAAATAATACAAAGAGCTAAAAAAAAAAAAACTACACACACGCGCTTTTTATCTGATTCTAAAGGTAACATATTCTCTTGCGCTTCTGTATTTTCTCAAATGAAGGACTTGTCTTAAGACAAATCCGATAAGGGTACAAGTCGTTGTGTGCACTTATAATTATGAAAGCTGTGATAGTTCAATCTATAGTTAGGCACCTGAATGCAGGGCGACCGAGTAGTGAGATAGTTAATACACACAAGTATCTCAAGGATCAGTGATTGGAACTTGGCTGAAGGCGTCCCAGTAACACAAGCCAAGAAACAAATACTTTGCTACCTCCAAGATTTGAGGAAGAAAAGACGCCAGGGTTTGATGCTAGTCACACCATCATCTAGCGTGTCGACTGGTCAAAGAAAACACGCCCACTAATGTTATAACCCCTAGGTACCTCTGTGGCGTAATCTGAATGTAGAATTGAACTATAGTTTAAAAAGCCTAGAAGTTTACCGCTTTACGTTCGTCTACTAGCAGTGGCTTTACATTAGTTTTTATATGGGCATCGTGACAATCGACAACAAATGTACCACATCTTAGCAAGATCAACATGTGCTGCACACGTGCGAGGAAGGAAACTCTCAGATATAAAAAGACGTGTGCTATCTAGCGATCTTCTAAGTGCTGAACGTTCCTAGAACCTGTGCCAAACATAAAGGTCTCTCTAGGGGAGAGGCTGAACTTTCAATGCTCTACAATTTACCACTTCAGTTAGGGGTGACGAGGGAAAAGGTTACGAATAAACGAAAGGGAAACAGGTGATCGAGAAGAACAACAGAGAATCATAAAGTACAACTTTCATGTTCTCCAAATACACGAACTATCGTTCTCAGTGTTAAAAAAAAAGCCTTGCAGCAGCTTTGTGGAGTGTATCAAATGTGGTCGCTAAAGGGCGAAACAAAGAAACAAACGCTGATTGTCAATCTCATTTCGCTTTGACTAATCTGCGTCTCTCATCCATTCTCTACATGTCAACGCTCCATTTGTTATCAGTTTCACTACGGTTACAGCGCAACACAGCAGGCTTGCACATCTGCTGTGATGAATGTCTATGCCACGCAGGATTACAGCGGTTTACTGCTAAAGACAATTATTTTGTGGACTTTCAAATACACCATGAGATTTATGTTGCTTTCCCGGAAATGAACACAATAAAAAATACAGTACAAGAATGGACCATATTCTCGGCGTCAGGATAAACATCTTTGAATATCCTCTTTTTTATTGTCTTTATGCGTGTGTATGTGTGTGTGAGACAGGGAGAATGGACACATGGAGTTTGTGTGTGTGTGAGTGAAAGAGAGAAAGAGAGGATGGGGAGGGGGTGAGATGGTGAATTATATACTTATATAATTAAAAGAAATCAAATTCCTAACAAAAACCGGCAACTGTCATATTAGTCCATCTCTACCCCCCTCCCCCCACCAATATATCATGTCCCGACTTCTTGCCTGTTCGACTGTTAAAAACAAAGAATACATGTTATATAAATTTTGAACTATAATTAAGAAACAAAACAACTCCACTAAATATACCAGAACTACCCACGTGAATGACAGCTGCCAAGTCTTTTAATTATCTGTACTCATGTGTAACTCTATATCTCTATATGTCAGTTTGACGTTTGATAATTCCAACCCAAGTGTGTTTAAATTGTTTTATTATAAGCGGATTTACTTTAACACTTAAGTGTTATTCGCCCAGTTTTATTACGAACTCTTATTCTCGCTATATTTGGCTCAGAGTCTTGGAGTTTACGACAAGATAAAAATCAATTTCTCCTAGTGTAGACGTCTTCAGATTAATGTGAGACTTGCTTATTCTCCGATACTTTACGTCAAATTGAAATACGAGTGAAGTTGGTCAACGTTTGCGTGTGTTAGTCAAGACGAGGTGAGTAAGACAGATAGAATCGGGGCAGGGAATAAGTCTGAAATTGTAGAAATCATGGGGTTGTAAATCCTGATGCTAGCCAGCACGTGTAAGGGTTGTGGTAGGCACATATTACTTGTACCCGCACTGCCTTCTATTTATTCAACACAGACTTTTCTCATTTCAAAGATTCTCATTTACAGCTGCCACGATAGAGCAAGGATAAGCCTTGAGTTCCAGCAAGCCGTAACCTGGCATCTGTGTTATGTATGAGGAATGGGAATGGATTCTTCAACATGGACATTATTTTTAAACACTTCTTTTGGAGAAAGAAGACAGGGTGAAGAAAGGAGGAAATGGGACTATGAAAGAAAAGAGAGAGAAGGATTACAAGGAGCAGCATGAATGAAGTATCACTGCCCTTGTTTGTTCTAAAACATTTCCATCTCGCATGTGTTTACTCTTTCATGACCCGTACTGTACCCTAGCACTTCACGTGACATTCACGAGGCTTCAGTTTAATCTCAGCCTTCATTTATTTGAATGTTCCTTTTAAATTCTCTCCCTCCTTCCCTCCCCCTGGCCGCTGCGCACAAACAGAAACCAAGGCAGTGAATTCCAATTTCACAAATTGCTTTCTGTTAAACAATCAATACCATTTTTTTTAAAAATAGTCTTCGCAATTTTTAAACTGCAACCGCGTCACATCTCTGCGACAGTATTTTAATAATAATAATAATAATTTCAGCTGCAACAGGTGGAAGGAAGAGGAAATGATTCAGCAACGACTAGAGGGCGAAACGAAATGAAAAAGAAAAATAAGATTTCTTGATTCATTATGTAAGAGAAACGGGTTTTATTCACTTCAGCGGCAAATGAGGTTCAGTTACACCAAATGTAGTCACTTGCAATAAATATATAAATAAATAATAACCAGCTGAGCGTGGTGTACAAAAAGGACAATAAAAGTTATGCCCGAGTGGTTTGGTGATAACAAAGTCAGCGATCACTTAATAGGCAGCACACACACACACACAGATACACAAGCTCCATGAGCAGGGATGCCAATTATTTTTGGGTTAGGACTCGTGTTAAATATAAAACAATGAGGCATCTATGTTAAAGCCAAGGGGCACGTAAGCACATTTTGTAAAAGTTTTAAAATATCACTTCCGTGTATATGCTACTACACAAAACGATTTCCAAGCAACTTTTTTTTTTTCTGTTTCGCAACCGCCACACAAACATTCAAACTTTTCCAAACACCTTATCACTCAGCACGTTGGCACAACAGAAACAGAACAATTACACCGGCTACCAGATATAATCAGATGAGTGATGCACCATCATTATACTTCTGTATGCAGCAACAAATGTTGCCATTAACAAGGTCCTTTCTGGCCCTGGCCCTTCCCGCGAACCCAGGCTGCCTGCTTTAGCTAAGCCGCTCTATCCACAGATGTGACCATGCATTAAATACTGCCAAGTTCCTTTTGTTCTGCTTTTTGTCATTTTGCCAATTTAAATTACAATCAGACCGCTGTATAAAACCACAGCTAAATGTTTACATTTCGACAACTGCTTTTCTAGCCCTTCAGTGCATTTCAGGATACAAGGAATTCTCTGTTTCTGTGGCACATTCACCAACATCTTACATCTTTCTCGTGCCGTTAAAAGTCACATAAGGCTCGCATGGTAGTTCGCCAAGTTTTCCTGTTTTCGACGATTTTATCAATCTCATCAAAGGATTTTATGCTTACTAATTTAGCCTCTCCTAACAATGTCATCTTTAGAGTTTCATATGGTCAATCTCTTTTTCTTTGGCATGTTGCGTTCCACTTCATAGATTATTTTGGGATTTTCTGATATACGGCCATCTCCTTTTTCTGATCACCCAAAAGGAGGCTGTTGTTCACTCATCTGCCCTATCTCTGCGTTGCTCTTGAATTCGTTCCACTTTATACTTGAAGTTCATGAAGTTTAGGATGAATGGTCTTTGCATTTCAGTATTATTCTTAGAGTAAAGATCTGGTCACTACAGCTTCTCCTTCTCTCACCGCAGTATGCACCGCATCCAGGATAACTTTTCAAAATACTAGTGACACAGTTGCTGGTAAGGTCACTCCTCTCCAGTTACTGCGGTCACTAAAGTTGCCTTTTTTTCTTTTGGTATTTTAACAATGATTCCGTTTTTTCCATTCAGAAGGGACCTTTTCCTCTCTCCAAACTTTATTAAACATTCTCTGTGGTTGGCTCATACTGTCATTGTTAATAGTTTTTAACATGTCGGCCGTTATTTCATCTTCACCTGCAGTTTTACCGTTTCAATTTTGCTCAGTGTAATTTCATCTAGGTTGACATTAGCCAAAACGTTGGGTAAAATAATATCAGCGTAAACATTTACTTGTACAAATCAGCCTGCATTCATATGGTAAAATGCTACAATGATAAGCATGAGTGCATACTTTGTGAGATTTCATCTGCGTTAAATTGATGTATATATGTGCTAAGCTAATGTGTATTTGTACTAAACTTATGTTTATCTGTGCTATGGTGATGCATATTGCATTCAGTTGATGTATATATGTACTATATTGGTGTGCATTTAAGCTAAAGTGATGTATATCTGTGCCACACTAGTGTGCATTTAAGCATAAACTGATGTGTATCTCTACTGATATTGAGCTGAGGTATATCTCTGCTATACTATTTAAGCTAAACTGATGTGAGCTATTAAACTAATGACATAAATAAGCATTATAAATAAATCTGGTTGAAAAACTACAGTGTGTCCTGCCACTTGACCTGTGCTGCCAAAACATCGTGAATGAGATCAAAAACTTGAATGGAAATAGATATTCTCAATACCACATAATCTGAGATACGTGGTGACACAGTGCAGTCTCCTTAAAATGAAAGCATTTTTATAAAATAAATGGACATGTAACACACATAGCTAAGCACCAAACACTGACTGCCCGTATAGACTGTAAGTGACGAGAACCTGTTGGTACCCTCCAAGACATCACAAGGTTTACTGGACAGCAACTACATAATCTCTCAACATACAAGAACATGGGTGTATCCATATTATACGATGTGAGGTTTTACAACATGGATGGGCCTGTGTTATATGATGTGAGGTTTTAAAAATGGGTGGATCTATGTTTACAATAAATTAACAAATGAAACAGGAATTGGAATGAACAGTATTAGGGTTTTGGGAATGATACAAAGGATACACTGGACTGCAAGAAAAAAACAAATGAAGATTTCAGAGAAACTGTAGGGCATTTCAATCTTATAAGAACTGTGAGAAAGGAAATCAAAAGTCTATAACATGTAAGAAGACAAAAGAGAAATGTGATAATTTTGCACAGCAAAAAAAAAAACAAGAAAAAAACCACTCACGGAGAGAGAGAGTGAGAGAGCAGCTATATAGGCTTACCAATCAGCATAGGAAAGCAGAGACATTATAATCTAGTTGGAAGTACCAAGAACCACACAAAATACAGAAGCATGATTGCCACCATGAGGCATGATGAAGGCTTGATCAATTTTATACAAAATGTGTTTAACCACTGTTTACAGATTAGGCCCAATCCAGTGAAGAATTTCTCAACCTAGGGTCTGGAAACCAAATTATGGGGATATGGGACTTGATCTCTGAACAATTTCTCTAAATTAAAAAAAATATTCTTAAATTAGAAATTTTACTTGTTCTGTTCCTAGTTCCCTATTCATTCATTCATTCCTTTGCATGTCCCTTGCGGAACTTTGCCTCCCAAACAGCACTCCTGTAGGCCTCTCGGTTGTGAGCAAGATGGCCTGCTGCTGCTGCATCCATTTCCAGATCATCAACGATGTCTTGCAGCCATCTTCGTTTCGGTCTTCCTCTTTTGCTTTTTCCCATTATGTATCCTTCCAATACGGTCTTCTCTAAATTATCATGACGTTTAATGTGGCCAAAATATTTAAGTTTTCTCTCTTTAATCCTCTTTACTAGCCAGCCTTCTTCAATATTAAGCTCTTGTAGTATAGATATATTTGTTCTTTTTTGTGTCCACGATATTTGGAGAACTCTTCTATAGCATTTACATTCAAAGGCATTTATGTGCTTCTCAGCTGTTTTGTTAAGTGTCCAGGTCTCACAGGCATATGTTGCGATGGGAAAGATGCATGCCCTTAAAAATCTTATTTTTGTGGTTCTGTCTGCTCCTCTCCACAGATTCTTTATTTGTTTTACTTTCTGAAGAGCAATAGATGTCCTCCTTTTAATTTCCCGCATTGTATCTCCATTATTAGTTAGTAGTGATCCAAGATATTCAAAACTCTCCACTTCTTCCAGTTTTTCCTCACTGATACATATTTCAGTTGCCTTGTTTGTTTTGTCAGTTGTCATCACTTTAGTTTTCTTTGCATTAAGATAGAGGTTCTGCTCTTCGCTGTTCTTGCGGACTGACATAATTAGTTTTTCCATTCCTTCTTGTGTTGTGGACAGCAATACTGTGTCATCAGCATATCTAATCTCTGGTATTTCATAACCTCCAACTGTTATGGCATCGTAATATTCTTTGTCTACATCTTCTCTAACATTCCTCATTATATTTTCAGTATACAAGTTAAATAAGTAGGGTGACAATATGCACCCCTGACGGACCCCTTGTTTTATGTCAAACCAAGTTGTTGTTTCACCATTTATTCTTACTGCTGCTTGTTGGTCTAAATACAGCAGTGATGTTAATTGTATCAAATGTGTTGGAAATCCCATTTTTTCCATTATTTCCCAAAGTTTCTGGTGTTGTACACAATCAAATGCCTTTGAGTAGTCTATAAAGGATAAATATAGATTCACATTAAACTCCCTGCATTTCTCTATTATTAATCTTAGATTGAATATATGATCTCTTGATCCTCTTCCTTGCCTGAAGCCAGCTTGGACCATATTGACTTCTTCTATTTTCTTTCGAAGTCTACCCATTATGATTTTTAACCTATATGTAATGTAAAACCAAGCTATTTACTCTTCTGATGTCATACTGGTGCCTACTAGGACTAGTTATGATTTTGTGAGTGCAGTGAAGTGATATGGGGTGACATAATGGGCACTCCACTAGAGATCCATAGCTGTAAAAGAAGATTTAAGTCTCTATGAGCTAGTCCTCCATACAATTCCCGCAATTCCCTGTCTTTAGACTTGATTATGAGATCCGCCTGTGACTTTCTTCCTAGCCACACTGACTGCCCATCCAGTAACTTCTCTCTCTGTCTTCCTCTGTCTCTTCTTCCTTCAATTTTTCCACTTGCCACAATGTGTTCCAATTTTCCTCTTCTCAGAAAATATCCTACAAATCTCACTTGTTTGCCTCTGATCTTTGCTGTAATTTTCCTTTTAACTCCAGCCTCTCTTAAGACTTTATCATTGGTTTTTTTAGCCGACCATGGTACCTTCAACATCCTTCTTATGAACCACATTTCCATGTCCTCCATTTCTTGCTGTACTCTCTTATTCATGGATCATATTTCACATCCATAAAACAAAATTGGCTCGATGTAACATTTAAGTACTCGGAATCTTGTTTCCATTGATATGGATCTGTAGCACAAGATGTTTCTCATTTTCTGGAATGCTGACTTGGTCTGAGCATGTCTGCTTTTTTATTTCGTTGTGACATTTCCCATCAGCTGTTATAATCGTTCCTAAGTACTTGAATCTATCAACTTGTTTCAGATTTGTGCCATTGATGGTAATGCTACATTTTGGTGGTATTCTTTTCTTTGAGATGACCATCACTTCAGTCTTCTTTTTACTCAGGCTGAGACCTTTACTTTTACTTTCATGAACCACAATGCCCAGAAGAGCCTGTAGCTCCCCTTCACTTTTAGCAACCAGAACTGTGTCGTCTGCATATCTTAGGTTGTTAAGGTTGTACCCGCCAACTGATATTCCTGGCAAGCTCTCTATATTTCTCATTATTTTTTCGCTGTACATCAGCTCAGGAGACAGAACACATCCTTGTCTCACTCCCAATTTTATGTCTTGGAATGCTCCTATTTGGTTCTCAACCTTCACTGCTGCTGATTGCTGCCAGTATATGTTTTTGATGAGTTTCAGATCTTTCCCATCTATGTTGATGTCTTCCAGCACTCTTATAATTTCTGTGTGTCTCACTTTATCGAATGCTTTACAGCAGTCTATGAAGCATAAGTATAGGTCTGTAACTGATCTTTCCATCAATGTTCTCAATATATATATGGCATTAATTGTGCCCTTTTCTTAGATACTGTATTATCATAATGCAAATATTTTAGCATGTCTAAAGCTTTCTCTCCCCCATCCCCAACCTCCTCAATTTGCATCAAATCATTTATGGTCAATGTGTGACAGTGTACTGATGTCTGCATGAGTATCTGCCCACAGAATGTTAAGTGGAAGAATATCAAGACTTTTCAACTATTATGTGGCTTATGTTTTCAAACATAAAGAACTTTTAAATGCTGCTCAGTACAACTGCTTAAACTCTTGTTATAGGAGAACTTGAGACATTAATGGTTCACTCATTCACAAAGAGTGCTCCTTTGTTCCCCCATATGAACTAAGTTTTATAAAAACATGATCTGGCCACTTGACTTTATGCTTCACACTGTAAGCACCCCCTTTGTTTCTGAGCAGTAAACACATTTTCAAACTGCTACATTCGTTGACCTCACCTTTCCCAAATTATCCATTAGAACAAAGTAGAGGAATACGTTACTGCAACGCTTACATGAACAAGAGAAGAAAGAAAGAGACAAACACTCAACAATTGTCTCCGGTCTTGAAACTATTTATTTCTTTTGTTATGTATAGGACTTACCTGGCCGAGGGTCCATGCTGTTTGGCATGGGCATCTGTCCCCCTCCAGGACCAGGAGGCTGAAATAACAGACGATGCAGATGTTAGCACAGCCATTTCCATAGTAATATTTCTTTCAGTGTTTTATCCTGCACTCTGTCCATCTCTTTACTTTAATGTTTTATCCTGCACTATGTCCATCTCTTTAGTTTAATGTTTTATCCTGCACTATGTCCATCTCTTTAGTTTAATGTTTTATCCTGCACTCTGTCCATCTCTTTACTTTAATGTTTTATCCTGCACTCTGTCCATCTCTTTACTTTAATATTTTATCCTGCACTCTGTCCATCTCTTTACTTTAATGTTTTATCCTGCACTATGTCCATCTCTTTAGTTTAATGTTTTATCCTGCACTATGTCCATCTCTTTAGTTTAATGTTTTATCCTGCACTATGTCCATCTCTTTACTTTAATGTTTTATCCTGCACTCTGTCCATCTCTTTAGTTTAATGTTTTATCCTGCACTCTGTCCATCTCTTTACTTTAATGTTTTATCCTGCACTCTGTCCATCTCTTTAGTTTAATGTTTTATCCTGCACTCTGTCCATCTCTTTACTTTAATGTTTTATCCTGCACTCTGTCCATCTCTTTACTTTAATGTTTTATCCTGCACTCTGTCCATCTCTTTACTTTAATGTTTTATCCTGCACTATGTCCATCTCTTTACTGTTTTATCCTGCACTCTGTCCATCTCTTTAGTTTAATGTTTTATCCTGCACTCTGTCCATCTCTTTAGTTTAATGTTTTATCCTGCACTCTGTCCATCTCTTTAGTTTAATGTTTTATCCTGCACTCTGTCCATCTCTTTACTTTAATGTTTTATCCTGCACTCTGTCCATCTCTTTAGTTTAATGTTTTATCCTGCACTCTGTCCATCTCTTTACTTTAATGTTTTATCCTGCACTCTGTCCATCTCTTTAGTTTAATGTTTTATCCTGCACTGTGTCCATCTCTTTACTTTAATGTTTTATCCTGCACTCTGTCCATCTCTTTACTTTAATGTTTTATCCTGCACTCTGTCCATCTCTTTACTTTAATGTTTTATCCTGCACTCTGTCCATCTCTTTACTTTAATGTTTTATCCTGCACTCTGTCCATCTCTTTACTTTAATGTTTTATCCTGCACTCTGTCCATCTCTTTAATGTTTCATCATGCACTCTGTCCATCTCTTTACTTTTATGTTTTATCCTGCACTCTGTCCATCTCTTTACTTTAATGTTTTATCATGCACTCTGTCCATCTCTTTAATGTTTTATCCTGCACTCTGTCCATCTCTTTACTTTAACGTTTTATCCTGCACTCTGTCCATCTCTTTACTTTAATGTTTTATCCTGCACCCTGTCCATCTCTTTACTTTAATGTTTTATCCTGCACTCTGTCCATCTCTTTACTTTAATGTTTTGTCCTGCACATTATCCAATGTTCAGAATATTCCAATATACCCAAACTCCTTTTCAGATATTGCACATCAGATGAGGCTACCAACTGTAGATAAAAGACAGAATAACCCTACAGTAAGTTATATACTACATATTATATGCCTTTACTTCTGTGCATATTATCTGCTTATTAGCACTAGAAAAATAACTGCTCAGGAACAAATACCACTACAGTCATCATATATGATAAGAAAGTGCTCATCAGTGAAAACAAAGATGACTTTTTTTTAACTAGTGAAGAGTTTTGTGAAGATATTGAATTCCAGTTGAACATATAGATTACAGTCTAATATGACAACAGTGATCACATTAGGATTTTTATAAAAATTGGTATAACTGTACTTGTCTTTCAATTTGCATGAAATGCTTTCCTAAATGCCAGTTTTTGGGGTTTTTTTGTTTTTTTTTTAAATATAACACTTGGTACTTTGATAAAGTAAAATTAAACACATTTCACAAACATCAGTGGGAATTAAATGCTCATGTGAACTTTTTTTTTTTCACTTTATTTGCAACAAGATTCTTTACAAAATTCTCAAAATTATGAACAAAAATTATCCTCCAACTGATTTTGCTGGCTGATTTTTTACTAGGTTTTTTGATAATATAAACCTGGTTACAGTTAGTAACAGATGACCTCCAATAGTTTTTTTTTAAAAAATCAATAATCTACTGGTAATTGCCAATTAATGTGATCACTGGATAAACTAAATTTGATATACATAATGTTTGAAACTGTTCTCTTGTAAAAATCCCACTCTGTCTGAACTCGCTTGTTTTTAACAATTAATCAGATGGACTGAGCATTATCTCAGTAACACGCAGAATGCAATTTCAATTTTTTTCCCCCCCCCTCACTTATCACCAGAAATCCACCACTTAAAACTTTTAATTACAAACTGCTCAGTAGTTGAATTTCTGATAATGATTGAACCATTTACATGAACATTTGTAATGCACTTGTTGTTATTATTGCCTACGCTAGTGAAGACATTCTCAAGACAGTAGCCAGCATTTGTTGCCATGTCCCCGTAAAATCTGTGTTGAGTGTATTCAAACAATTTACTTAATATTTTCTTCTGATCAAATGGACACTGCAATAATGAAATAAAACTGTAACATACTCTTCTCATGTTGCAGTTTATCTGCTTTTAAAAAAGGTCACAGTTAGAGGGGAATCATTTACACCGCGCATAAAGACTTTTAAAGCCACAGACAGTAATCTCCTCTTCCTTTGAAATAATATCCACAAACCCTCTCCTACACAAATTATTAGTGACAAAAGGGAAATAACACGAATATTTTAAAAGATATATCTGACTTTTTAAGAGTTCAGTTTCCAGTCTCCAATTAAAAAAAAAAAAAACGTTCAAATCTTGCAATACCAATGATAAATCGCCAGGCATCCTTACTGCATTCATCAACTAAAAATCTTTACACACATCTAGTATGTGCATAAATTTGCTCCGCAGAAACCATATGCCCGCCCCACCATAGCAAGGGAACATATTACAGGGGAGACAACCGTCGATTTGTTGCAAAATCTATGTTTTACAGAGTTCATCTCCCCTGCCTAACTCAGTCATAAAAAACCTTTGCAGTTCTAAAAGTAGTATTTTTTTTTTTTTAAAATAAAATATTTTATAGATTATTTCTATTTTCATATAACTTTCACATAGAGAATCATAACAAAAAGCTCCAACAAGTCCAGTTACAGATATTGATATCACTGAATCTGAGATTCTACAGAGTGTAGAAGAAACATCTCTTGGCTATGACTGAATATAACAATAATGTTATATTATTGGTATATATTCATCGTAGCCAAGAGAAGTACAGCATAATGCCACCGTGTGGTCTGAATAAAAAGAAATATCTTCTTAGCCTTCCCTCAAAAAGAAATACAGCAACGAATATGAAGTTAACAGACCTATCTCCCATTCTACACTGCATGATTGATACTGATGTTATCTTCCTTTGAAAACTTTACAGTCTGATGTTGGAAACCTACATTTACAAGCTGTCACACTTTCTGTCATAACTTCACAACCAGGAATACTAAAAATAAAAACAACTGTTAAGATATTAACTTGTACACAATCTACGTACCCCTGTGTTGAAATCTACTTGATTTGGCATCCGAATTGGTACTCTAGGCCCACCTGGATACCTAGGTGACATAAACGGCTGGAAATAGAAAATAAGATTTACTTTTTAATACTTTAATAACTCGCAATATAACATTCTCAGTTAGGTCAAGCAAATACTGATGGCATGAAAACATTCATTTAATAACACATTTACCTGACCAGGTTATGTTTGTATCTGTTAACTCCATTCTTCATAACTGCCTACAGTTTAAGAGTTACCGTTTCATGTTGCACATCATAAACTTTCTCTGATCCAATCTCCATGGAAAAATCTATATTTACAGCTGTTGTTGGCACTGTTTTTTAAACTGTACATCATCAAAGAAATTTATGATAAGATTCAATCACACATAAAAATATCTGTTAGCCATGAAACTGCACGATGATTTTCACTCATTAATCATAAGATTATAGAATACCAAAGCTCTGGCTTAAAAAAGGGCGCTCTCAGCTACAAAAATGCACTATCCAACTTGGACATGTTAGGACTTGATCCACTTCAGTGACAGAAAGAACAAAAATGGCCCCCTCTTTACATCTTTATCAAAACAGAACTTCTTGGAGGCAGACTCCATAAATAAAATGCAAGTTGACATGACACTTGAAATCATCACAATTTGGGATACCTGAAAAAAATTTTTTTTTTAACAAAGGGGCTTCTGGGCAATTACTTGTATCAGAAAGAAGATGATTTGATTTATACAAATTATTTTTCAAAAGTTGTGACCATTGATACAAACATGAAAAATGTTCTAAGTCATATGTATGTCCAGTATGCCTTCTGTCTCTTCTCGGCTGCTTGTTTTCTGGATATTTTCTAAGAGTGTCTACGTTTTTATACACATTTTATTAGTTCAGATAATCTCTGCTCAGATGAAATATACAAGGGGCATCTCTGCTCAGATGAAATATACGAGGGGCGTTCAGAAAGTAATGCAGCACATTGTTTTTTTCAGCTAATAATGAAGACAGAAGCATTAAATTTTGTACACTTTAAATATGGCATGTGCTGCTGGTGTGAACCAAACTGCACCGCAACCGGCCAAAGAATATGGCTGCCCTAACCGTTGAAATGGAGCATGTTAGCAACGTGCAGTATAAGCTGCGAATTGTGATAGAATTTCTCATTGTAGAGAAAGAAACTGTTGTGAACATTCACAAGCATCTATGTGATGTGTATGGAAGTTTTACAGTCAGTCGCTGGGTTCAGAGAATCAAACAATCAATAAGTGGAGATAAGGAGTTGCATGATCGACCGCGCTGTGGACGTCCTACCACAGACACCAAGGCAGAAATGTTGAAATGTGCCAATAGCATTATTCTTACTCAACAATTGGCCTTAAAGCTGTCAGTCAGCAATGGTAGTGTAAATGAAGAGCAGTTATAAAAGCTCTCGGATTTTCTAAGACTTGCACAAGAAGTCTCACAAATGACCATCAATTGCAAAGGAAAGCAATTTCTTCTGAACTGTTGGAGAACTTCAATGCTGAGGGAAAGAACATTCTGGCTAAGATCGTAACAGGTGACGAAAACTGGACACATCATTTTGAACCTGAGACAAAAAAGATGGTCAATGGAGTGGCATCATCCGCAATCACCACGAAGAAAAAAATTCAAGACAACTCCTTCAGCTGGAAAGTAATGATCACTGTCTTTTGGGACACTGAAGGTGTGATTCTTGTGGATGTTATGCCAAGAGGAGAGACAATCAATTTGCAAGCTTACATTAAGACACTGAAAAAAAACTCAACATTTTCAGAGTTCGGCTGCACAAGAATCTAGCAGACCTCCTTCTCCTTCACAACAATGAACACCCTCACACAAGTCTGGCAGCACAGGAAGCAATCACCAAATTGGGTTGGACTGTATACCCCATCCACCCTACAGTCTCGATGTGGCACCCTCTGATTTCCATCTGTTTGGTCCAGATGCACTCCGAGGGGCAAGATTTGAAGATGACAAAGGAGTGATTCACGCAGTGAAGAAATGGCTACAAAATAAAGAGAAAATCTGGTATGGGTTAGGAATACATGCACTTGTTTTGCGCTGGCATAAAGCCGTACAAGTTGATGTGGATTATGTTGAATAATACCAATGTTTACATGACATATCCATGTATATTGTGTATAAATTTCATGGTTTTTTAATAAACAGCTCCTGAGAAAAATGATGAGGTGCATTACTTTCTGAACGCCCCTTGTACATCTTACTATGTGTATATGGTAAAACAACTAGGAGCAAACTTTATCTAGAAGTAAAATCAACATATTGTTTTGGCTGCCATTATTTATATTGATGGATTCAACTCCTAACAATCTATTCTATTATTTTCTATTTGCATGAATAGTTGTTTATACCCTATTTATCACCACTGCAAATAATGGAATGACAAATTCCTAACATAAAATTTTTTAAATGAATTTTGCCTCAATATCCGGATATACAATCCAAGTGTAAGGCTTAGGCATATTAAACCTCTTCTGCTAACATTTGTAAAGCAATGGCTTGTACTTTATGACATTATTTAGCCTATTTACTTTGGAGAGACACTATTTATTTTTTTTTTAAAAAACATTTCCATGTGTTTGATGGTGATGTATGAACCATAGCAAAATCTGAAGGTGTGTGAGAAAATTTAACACAAGAATGGAATAATAGAAATGATCTTGATGAAATCTTTGGCAAAGAATATGTAAGAGTTCAAAATACTTGGTATAAATGGTGTCACCGACACTAGGACAGTTGCTAATTTGTCAATTCAGCTGCCTATATACAGAACCTTTGCTTTTATATATTAGCCATTTTCTTTCATTTTTTTTTTGGGGGGGGGGGTGTGGGAGGTCCACTATCTTCAGCATTAATGTTAGGATCGCTAAAAAATGATCCATTTATTGGTTGGCCAATTTCAGAATGTAAGTACGATATGAAATTTATATTATTTAAATGCCCTTTGGCAACTGTCTCAACGGCACCTTTTAGACATCTCAATTTCTTCATTTGTTCAAAGAAAGCTCTCATATATGAGCCTGAAGGTTTTGGACAATTTTCCAGATAAGAGAACATCTGAATGCAATGATGTTCTGTCAGCCTCATAATGAAGGCACATATTCTCTTTTATTCTATCAATCTGTCTTTAGACATGATGTGCTGAGCACCCACTCCAACAGCTGGGTTGGCCACTAGATGCAGCAGTGAAAATCATCCTGGTAACTCTGGTCTATGACAAACTGCAAGATTATGTCAACACATCACCATCAATTCAGTCAAGATCCTAACCTTATATAGCAAGACTTACTTTCACCTCTTCCGGTGATTTATCTTAACACGACACTAGCAGGCACTACACAAATAAAACAATAAACAGGAAAAAAATGTCACATTTCACTATGAACACTGTTATAAACCAACAACAATGCAGTTGCCTGAAATTCTTCATCACATATACTGTCTCTTTCACAGTGTTGGTTCATTTTCTTGCTGACAGCTCTAGTCACACTTCAAATAATCATTAAGATCACATTATTAAATACCAAACAAAGTCTGGAATCAATGGTGTCCAAACTATGGCCACACAATGTTCATTACTGGCATCAAACAGAGTTTTGCATGGCATGCATGAGCTAAGCTTAATATCAAAAAAGGCCCTGAATTGACAGTAAACTAATGAAATCAAGCAACAGCCAGGACCTATGGTTGCCATTTCGGATTCAGATGGGACTGTATTAGCATATGAAATATGAATAGTTGGATCACTATTATGTAATCTCTAATTATACCTTGACTTATGGATTAAGAAAGGCAGCTAATGTGTTTGGAAAGTTAACAAAATATGAGACCACATAAGTCTAATATGAGACCATCTCATACTGATCCAAAACATGGAAAAACTTATTGCAGACAGGACAAAATACCATCAGTCTCCTGAGAGATGTCAGAAAAAAGTGTCAATTTGGTCGACTCGGGCGGTTCTCAAATTTTTTCAAGCTGTTGTCCCCCTTAGATCCCAGGCTGAGCCCTCCACCCTATTTATTTTCACTCAGTTGGTCACAATGTCCTTTACCACTCCCTTTTCCTCACATCTTCCCAACATCCATTTTCTGGTCTCCCTTGTTGCCATGACATGCTGTAGTTTGGATGGATTTATTTCCTGCCAAATGCAGGAGTCATATTTGATTCTTTCTGGGTGTCTTTTACCCCATCTATCTGCTTAATTCTGAGCAGCACTTTTCTTCTATTCAGGACAAATGTACTTGTCACTTCAGTCGTTGTCAGCACTGGTGTTGTGCCACCTATATTTTGGATATCTTTTTTCTTTAACTTTGAGTATGGTTTACCACTTTTCTATGACACTTCACATCTGTGAAGTATTTTTTTTATAAGAGACCACCAACACTAGTGCTAGCAGCACAATTTGAGTATAAAATATGAGTTTATCATTTTTTTGTACTGTCGATTCTGGGTGTTTCAAACAGGGGCAGTCTGACAGTTTAGTCAATTTGGTCCATTTTAATTCTATATCTTGGAGTCAACTGTAGTTATTCTGCATCTGAGATCATTTAACATTTGATTTTACATTTGCATGTGTCTTAAGTTATTGTTACTGATTATTATGTTAAATTTTTCTTGTGCTTACTTTTGTTCAGTATTTGTTTCTTCTTCATTATCTTTCTCATATTTTGTAGATGACTGAAAACTGAGACTTCTATATGCTGTTTAAATGTTTGCCGTCCCTGTGTAATATGGTTATATGCAGAGAAGTCTCAATAAGACGAGACTCTGCTGGTTTGCATCTAGGGTGATTCTACTAATAAAAATGAAAGATAGGATAATATGACAACCTTACAGGTGCCTGCTTGTTCATGTAGCAGTTACAACATCAGTCCATCAAACAGAAACAAAATCAACACCACACAATGAACACTGAAGCTTCCATATAGACAAATTACATTTCCAGCTAAACCATACACACATACCACATACAACAATTTCACCACTTAGCTATTGTGATAAAGTGCTTTGTTGACAACAAGATCAAAAGCTGTATTTGAGGAATCACAACACAACAGCCAAAATTATATGAAGGTATCAAAATTTGATAACACTAAAACAATGATGCAGCTCAATTATAAAATGTCAAATTGAAAATGTCAATGACTGGGAAAGATAAAACAATGCAGGGAAGGAAACATTGTATCTCATGGTGATTAGACAACAAGTCATTTTATGAATTGCTGACTAAAAAGGCTCCACAACAAATATTCTCTTCCTATCTGTAATTAATCTTAGATAGTCAACACTAAAGTAAACATTACTGATGACTGAATATTAATCAGCAGCTAAAATACTAACTATAAATAAAATGCTAATAACAAAAGAAAGCTAAAAAATAAAGTATGTTATGTTCACTTGAACTATTAGTGTTACTTGTTATGTTTCTCCTTTTATTTTCAGTGTTAATATACAAGAAGCATTAGTTAATATTTCTGTTAACAAGCACAGTGAAAGTGTGTCATTCAGCTCACAAAACATTTGATACAGGGATAAACTAACATGTGTTAGTGAAGATTAATCCACTGATTTTTGCTCAGTTCTGTAACATCAGTTCATTAATTTATAAGAAATATGAGATTCTACATTTCAGAACCTATTACAGAATAATCAGACACTGGTCCCACCAGACAGCTTTCATATCACAACTGGGTGAGGCAGCTTTCGTTTGCTTGTCTCAATAAGAATGCTATTTTTTTTTTTAAAATAATTCTAACATTTGCATCTGTTATCACAAGAAATTTCACTTTTGGCTGGGGATTTAAGCAAAAAGGAAGACATGCAGAAAACCAAGCTAAATGAATCTGTTTGGAGACTTACAAGTGATTATTTTCCAAAAACTAAACATATTTATTAGCACTGATTATGTCATGTCACATAACAGTACTATATTTATAATATTACTTTTGTCTCTGTGTTGTAGGAGTTATTAAGTGATTGTAAACCAGTTCTTGATATCAGATCTTGAAGTAAAGAACATGTAATAAACAAATTATATAGGATGGAGGCCACATTACACAGTTTTCCTACTCCTTGTAGTGAATATAAGAAGAGCTTCTACAATGCTACGTTGTCCCTGCCCTGCTGGCCAGGCTTTGGCATCACAACTGGGTGCGGTGTTGGGCAATTTTGATTTGCTTGTCCTAGTCAGACAAGATGATAGTCACCTAACTTTTTGTTTCAAAATATACCATGGTTAGCTGATCCTTTTCATAATTCAACTGCTGTCTCCTACAGCTTTACAAAATAACTGCTGCTTATTACATTTTCACAAATTAAATGCTGCCTATAATAATTTCAAAACTATTTATTAACACCGATTATATCATGTCGCATAACAGTACTATATTTATAACCCTCATTTATGCATGTGAAAGCTGGAAAACTAAAGAAACAGACAATAAATTAGACTCTTTTGAAAACAAATGCCTAAGGAAAATACTCAGTGTAAAGTGGAATGAATTCAAGAACAATGCAGAGATAAGGCAGATGAGCGAACAACAACCTGTATCATTGGTGATCAGAACAAGGAGATGTGAACATATATCAGTCACATGATAAGAAGAAACAATCAGAGAATTCCAAAACAAGCTATCAAGTGGAACACAACAGGTAGAAGAAAAAGAGGTCAACCATGTAAAACTCTAAAGAGGACACTGTTATGAGAGGTAAAATTAGTAGGCACAAAATCCCTTGATGAGGTTGAAAAGCTCGCCAAACACAGGAAAACTTGGGAAAACTACCATGCGAGCCCTATGTAACGTTTAACACACAGGAAAGATTTAAGATGTAAGAAGCTAATAATTTCACACATTAACTGATACTTCTAATAGTTTCACAAATTAAATGCTTAATTTCACAAAATGACAGTTGCCTATTATAATTTCACAAAATGACTGCTGCCCATTATAACTTCACAAAATGACTGCTGCCTATAAACACTATAAACTTCCTTCTGTTTGCATCAAAACTCACAAAATCACGAATATCATACACAGCTTAAAATCCACGCAAGAAAATACTTATTTTTATCAACTAAATAACCTACACACCATCATACATCTCCAAACTGGACTACAAAGTACATCCATACCATCTGTAACTTAAAATAACTGACAGAGATATAAAACTAAAACAATATATAGAAGCATTATGTGAAGCAAACAATGCAAAACACAAAACAAAACTTTTATAATGACAGAATAAAAAAAAGCAAAATTTATAATTTATTGAACTAAAATGTACATGATATAAGATGTCCTGAGAATAAAATATTCACTTCCAAAACAACAACAAACAAAAAAAAAATGCTGCTGATTACTAGCACACAACCTACAGCAAGCAAGAAAGATACCTACACACACAACTAATAAAGCAATGGTGCAATTTTTGTACTAAACAGAGAGAACATAAACTTGAGCAAACCTGAACTAAAAGCTTAGTGCATTGTGGGAGAGTATTAACTGGGAAGAAAATTAGAGCACAATATCGATACAATGAGCAAGAGCAGGACTCAGACAGCTCTGCCAGAGTTGTGTCTGCTGTTGTACTCACCTGGTTCTGGCCCATCATAGGGTTGTGAGGTGGCGGATGGGGGGATGGCTGAGAGGCAGGAGGCTGCAAACAACACACGCACAAGGGTATAGAGACCAGCCAATCAACAAACAGGTGGAAATCAAAATCAGCAAAAAAACCAAAGAGGCCTGCATGTCCTTTCATTAACAAGGGCAGGATGAAAATGGCACAAAGCATCCTACGAAGACTTCCACAAACAAAATGCAGCCAATGCAGAGACTTGATGGAAACAAAAATATCTCCTGAACTAAACTTTCACTGACAAATTGAAACACTTTAAAAATTCATCACTATATTTCTGAAGGACAAAACTGTCACTAGAGTCTTCCCTGGAGATTAATTTTGTAAAAGTTGAATGCCATTTAAACATATCTACTCCTTCAGAAGTAATTTTTCTTGCAATTACTATCACATGGAAATAACCTCTTACAATACCTCTCCAACAGACTACAAGAAACACAATGTTTAGAATGTTAAAACACACACACACACGCACACATACACACACAAAGATCCTGGTAATTTATCACATTTCTAAAGGTATTACAACACATAAGTATAAACACAAAGTGACTTCCTTAACATGAGAACAGTTTCTTCCAGCTCTGGGTATATGGTAGTAAAGGGAAATAATAACTAGTAATGAACACAAAAAAGTTAACCGAGTTTGTGCCCTTCGTGCTGTGATAAATAAACGTGTGAACTGACGTGCGGTACAAGAAAGCTGTTTACACCATTTTTGAAATGTCACAAATTCTCATATATGACTGATCTAATTGTTTCAACAACACATTGTTCAACACCCCACGTTACACCAGCACACCTTATAATGACAACACTAAAACAAACTACTAACAAGACTTCTCAAAACTTTAACCAAGTAAACAATATACAAATGTATAAGTGTGTCTCTCTAATTTTTTCTACACTGTTAGAAAATAGTCTATACATGATTCTGAGGATCAGTTAACATATTGTTAACATAGCTGTGAACATATTAGTCATTGAATGTTACTGAAAATATCCATTACTTCACTTCTACAATAATATGACGATCATACTTTAAAGGCTACATTAAGTACACTAAACTCACTCCCACCATGTGTGTGTGTGTGTGCTCTTTTCTCCGTGACAATGAGCAAGTAAATAGAAGATTAAAAAAATTGCAGCTTGCAATAAAAAAGCCAAGATGAACCCATCATACCAAGTGTGACATGCTAGTATAAAACTGTTCAGTCCAAACTGTTTAATATGGCTGGCAACTAGTATCATTTACAGTTTCCTCATCTGTTACAGAACTGTGAGTAAAGCACAACTGGTGCAAAAAGAGTACAAATTTTGCAGGTGGAAAGACGTAATTAACGGTTATTAAATGTGTGTAAGATTTCAAAATAAAGTCTTCCATAAACCTATGCAGATTTTCACAAGTACACATTTTCATGCATTGTGGTCTGAACTGTAGTTCATTCAAGTTACATAATGACTTATATGTAATTCTAGTTGCTGGTTTATATCTATTTCTATTTATACATGCTCGCTTATTTTCCACTTTCTCTGTCACATAAGCTGCCACTTATTTTCCACATTTTATGATATCAATTGTCATTTATTATCTATTTTTTAAAATTTCACACAAACTACACAAATCTGGTCCTGCATGCTCTTTCTAACTGCCATATTGTGCACATTATTAAAAAGAAGGAAAAATTGGAATGTCAAAGTTATTAAAGAAAAAACATGAGAGAAAATTTTTTTTAACTGAATAGTTTGTGCTTAAGACCACTCAATCTCTGAACCTTTAGACAAGCTTGCAATGCTTCAGTTTTTTTTATTAAATGTACAGATTTCATGTTACTATTAATAACATGCATATTTGCCCACTTTTAATTCATTACACCCTTAAATCATAGACCTACAGCATCAAACTGCTGACTTCAACACAAATTAGCAATAAAAAAAAAAAAGTAGTCCAATTTTTTTCAGAAAGTTCATCACAATTAACTAAAGGCTGTAACTAAAAATTTTTAAAGAAAAACTGTGCCTTGTACAAGATGCACTTATGGTAGCTGACCTGAGCAGTTTTCTCCCAAACAGTTATGTCTACACCTCACATGTGTTACAGCTGGGTGCAGTTGTCAGACTTTTAATACCGGTTACACAGCTAAAGCCAAACATACAAATCCGCTTTGTCTGTCTGAACACTGAACAAGGAGCAATATTTCTGATCATCCATGACAGAATCTCAACACTTTCACCAGAACCTGAACAACATAACTACAAAGACTTCAAGATACATTCTGATGAAATGTCTTTTTTGGATACACTTACAGGGAAGAAGCTTGGAGGCATTGGACCACCTGCCATTCCATCCTGTGGAGGCATCTGACCTAGTGGACTTGGTGCTGCCGCATTCTGGAAAATACACAAATACAGTGGACTTTTATCCTCACTTTGCTATATGATTATCAAGCTTTGACTGTGGACACTGGTTTATATTAATGAACTATTTTAACATTGCTAACTGTTATATGATTCATTGATATACACTGCTTTGTTACATGGTTATATTTAATAAACATTGCTTTGTTACATGGTTATATTTGATAAACACTGTTTTATTATATGGTTATATCATAAATGCTGTTTTGTTACAAGGTTATATTTGATAAACACTGTTTTGTTATAGGAAGACCAAAACGAAGATGGCTGCAAGACACTGCTGACGATCTGCAAATGGATGCAGCAGCAGCAGGCCATCTTGCTCACAACCGAGAGGCCTACAGGACTGCTGTCTGGGAGGCAAAGCTCCGCAAGGACATGCGAATGAATGAATGAATGAATGAATGAATGCTTTGTTATAATGCTATTTGATAAGTGCTATTTTCTTATACAGTCATTTGATAAACACCGCTTAACAATGTTAATTGTTATACAGTCTTTGAAAAACACTGCTTTCTTATACGGCTTTTTGATAAATGTTGTTTTGTTGTATAATAAACTCTGCTTTGTTACATGGTTATATTTGATAAACAGTTTTGTTATATACTTATCTGATAAATGCTGTTTTCTTATACGGTTATTTGATAAATGCAGCTTTGTCAAATAGTTAATTTGATAAACAATTTTGTTATATGGTTATCTGATACATGCTCCTGTTATTTGGTTATTTGATAAACACTGTTTCGTCATACGGTTATTTCATAAACACTGTTTTGTTATATGGTTATTTGATAAACGCTGTTTTGTTATAGTTATTTGATAAACACTGTTTTGTTATATGGTTATTTGATAAACGCTGTTTTACTAGATTCAATTTTCCTTTTTCTCTTCTATAACCACCGACCTGATTGTGAATATCAAAATGTCATGTAATGTCGGAGAAACCTGTATTTGCTAGAATGTTCTATACTGATACTGGTATAAACTAGAACAGTGTGCACATATTCTCTTTAACAGTAACTCCAAGATTTCGACAATATTGCCGGTATTACAGCAATGGTCAACCTTTCAATGCAAACCTCAGGGGTTCCCCCCCCCCCCCTCGTATCACTAACATCCACCTTCTCTCACTCAAAGCATTCACTGAAACTGAACTCAACCCAACTTTTTACTTCTTCGCCACTCATGATCGTCCTTTTATTATTCTACTTTCGTTTCATACGCCAACAATCCTACTTTTACAACTGCTCTCAAAACAGGCTGTTCCATTGTGTGGTATTTACTCCCTCCACATGGCAAAACCGCGGAAGAGTGTGTACCACAACTACACACTTTGCGGCCTTCCCTGACCCAGTCGACCTAGGGCTGAACCATTCACCCGCACATGGGGGTGTGAACTTGTTTATTTGACAGCAGAAACTGGCCATAGTAGGCTTATCGCAGGCACTGGTGGTAAAACATGTGGTAGAAGCAAAAACACAAGACGTGTGACAAACTGCGCTATGCGTACGACAAGTGTCCCGACCAGCAAATATGTTAAGTGAAAAGAGTGCTGCAGCCAAACTTTAGTAACATCAGAGGCAAGAAAACAACTCTCAGAAACATTCATACATGAGCCTCGTCCTACTCTCTAGATCTTGTCTTAACAAAAGGTCATCATCCTGTGCCATCTCCACAAAGGAGCTTAGTTGCAGTGGATCTCCTATTTGTTCTGCCATGCTGTCACGATGCACCCGATCATACCGATTTCTGTCCATCTCTTTGGTCTTGTCCGCACATATAAACCATACCGATGGGTATAAAACAGTAACACTGCTCAGAGAAGAGTTTATTAGTCTTTTTAAGCATGTACGATCAACGTATCTGAGAGATGCGAACCGCTTTCCTCTGGCTTTCTCCACATAAAGCTTTCTAAACCTGGTCACCTGCTACAATTTCTGTATCCTGCCGTAATGCATTTACAACAAATATATGAACAGTCCGTTATATCAACCGCAGCCGAGTATTTCAGAAGAGACTGCGCAAGTGGTGCAATCATTTCAATCACTGACAGCTTCCCCTAGTGTCATCTTGACTGCTTTGCCAAAAGAGCTTCAGTGCTCATTTCAGCATTTGTAGCTTTAAAGACGGCAATCAGTGAAGATGACTGTTTGCTGACATTGAGAGGCTTGATTTCAAATGACACAACTGATAAGCAAACAAAAACAAACAAACTCAATACTTTTGTAAGTACGATAAAGGAAAATGCAATTGCGTCCTGTCAAATGAAGGATTATCATTCACTTGGGAGTGGTCGACAACCGGCGCCGAAACTTATGATGTAATAACATAGCAATCATAAAACACACAGAGGGGGGGGGGGGGGAAGAAGGGAGAGAGCGCAGAAACATTTTTTTTGACTAGGTTGCCTCTAAATAATCAACACGTCTCAGATTATGATGACTAGATGGATGAAGTAGCAGACTTAATTTCTGGTCACTGGTGGGGGGGGGGGGGGGGATGCATTTTGCAAGAAAATACTTCCTCTTTGGTTTACACCATAGCCATCTCAACGGAGACCGGTCCTTTAGAAGACACAAGCCATTCATTATCTGCTTTTCACTACAAAAGTTGACTTAGAATAAACAGCTTCGTAGATCTTCATTTCTGTTGTTCAATGTTAAGACTTTAAGCAACAGATTTCTGTTGCAGAGTGCACACATGAAGTGGATTACAGTAGAGAAGAAAAATCGATATTCTATGGGCAGCAGTCAATGAAAATCTTTCTAGGCAAAGGATTGGGGGATGTGGGGATCTCACTAGTCTAAGGCTAGGTGACCGAAAGTCCCGGTGCGTCATCCTAACAGTCATATCTACACTACTACACAACGGGAGGACGAAAACTGCAATGCGGTCTCCCATATACATCCTCAGACGGCGCAAAACCTCAGTATAGCACGCTGCAGAAGAAAGCGTTCGACATCGCAACCACTGCCTTTAATGTACTGTTGTTACATGAGATATACATATTTGTGTTGCCATGATTTAGATTACAAGATGTGAGGTTTATAATATTAAATATATTAACTCTGAAATATTAAATAAAGTGGAATTCCGCCCCCCGCGCCCCCCCCCCCCCCAACCAGACCAGAACAGAGTAAGTCGTGACCAGAGGGTAAGTCGTAAGCAGAAAGAGTAGGCTGCCAATAGAGGAATTCTTCAAGTCTTTCAACATCAGTTAGCCATTCTCTGCCTCTGCAAATCCTGAGAAGCGCATCCCACGTGATGTGGAACACGAAGATCTTGTTCAGAAACAAAAATCTGAACTCTCGTGACATTGCTGAAGAAACTACGATCAAGAAAATTACGAGAAACTACATCCAGAAAACTGGAGACAATATTATGTCGCATCTATTTAAATAGCTCAGACAGTCAAATGAACAAAAGTGTAGGGACATGCAGCTAAACTGAACATGCGTCTATCAGACGAGGAGAAATTTAGCGCCGATGGGCTGGCAGGCTGGGCGGAACTGTGGAAACTGTATTAGAACGGTCTAAAAGAAATGGATGAATGTAATGAGCACAACATGCTAGGCTTCACATGACGAACTAAAGTGGGACATTATAATACAAACATCTGTGTAAAATAAACATGAACAAGGTTGGCGAATAAGAAGCATAAAAGAATGAAGAAGATCAGAACCTGAAGGAAGAGAAAGACCGACAAAGAAGAGGTGGGGTGTGAGGAAGAGCCGGGTGAAGAAATACTATTTAGAAAACTAAATAAGAAAAAGAAAAAGCGGAGAAAATATGAGAAAAAAGAAAGCAATTGAACAAAATGGCAAGGTGACTTCTCTCTGCTCGTTTTCTTCTTCTTCCTTGTTATGTCCGAAAGAAGACAAAGTAGAATATGAAAAAAAGGAAGATGAATATGAAAGACACGAAGAGTGCATTATTTACGATGATTTCGGGTATAAAGGAATATAAACCATCAGCACTCAGCCACAGGAATGCGGGTAGTTATAATTATCAGCAGGACAATATCATGTTTATTTCCCTGGTCAAACAAAATGTATTCTTGCCCCGTGACCCATTCAACTAAAGCAACATCTTGCTAAGGTGTACGTGTGTGTATGTGTTCTGAAGACAGATCTCGGCACACGGTCATGAAACACCCGGCAATTAATTCTCACTTCTGGCAAACATTTCCTCTCTCTCTCTCCCTCCCTCTCTCTCTCTCCACCGCCTACCTCCATTCTCATCTGCCCACTTATTGCTCCAAGTCTACACTGATAATCACTTACACTTTCGTTCCATCTTAGCCCTGGACACCCCCCCCCCCCCGGAACACCTTTTATTTAGTGACAAGGATGCAGGTTACCAACTGAGATGTGGAAAAATGTCCTAACGACAATGTCTGAGAATTCTTTCATACTGTGCTACTTTCAGCCTATAACCAACCACCTTCAGGACAAAACTGCAGGACTCCGCGGGATATGTTTTTAAAAATTCTGAAAAGAGAGAGTTGGACGGACCGACAGGCAGTTAGGTCGGTCAGGGAATTAGAAAAGAAGAAGAAAAAAAAAAGACAGGTAGCAAAGATAACGAAACAGCCTACTGGTGGGACCCAAGCTCCACCTATGTATGCACTGTACATTTTGCAAATCAACATATCAACATGGCAACACAAACAAACACCGGGACTCTGAACCAATCAATACTAGCTTGTGACAACAGAGTGTGTGTATGTGATGCATAAGTGTGTGTAATATGTGTGTGTATGTGTGCAGTATCCTGCGAAGAGCGTGAGAGAAAAAGTGGCGCCGTAAACAAATGACAAAAAGAAGAAAAAAAAACATATATAGTTGAAGTGGCGCACAACGCGGAGTCAGGAGTAGAGATCTTTGCGGATCGATTACAGATTACTGCTTGTCTGATCAGCAGACGCTAACTAAGAATAATACTGTAAAACTTCAATTTGTCAGTCAGTATCTTTCGATTTCAGTTAGTCCACACTTTTCGCTTCCAGATAAAGCAATCCCATAAATAATTAATATAAATCATTACACTATTTTAGTATAATAATTATAGTAATCAAATCTGTAGCTTACGAAACCATTTTTCCCCCTGAAATGTTAGGCAGATTAAACTGTAAAACTAAAGTGAGCTTGAAATGAAAGAAGCCCTGAAGGAGGGCAGAGAGATGTATCTTTCTTCCTGCTAACGTGAAGCTTTTCTGCCACGTCTTGATGTTCTTGAGATTCAGACATCGGCAGGGGAAAAGGCTGTGGATATACCGCGCATTTCTGGTACTTCCTACTTGTCCCGGAGTGTAGCTACGAAGCTTCGACATGGTCATTTCACTAAATGGCCCTTTGGGACACTGACACAGCTATGGTGAACCAACCCACAAGCATGTAAGTAGGAACACAACGAAGAAGCGTTACAGGATTCTTGCTTGCTGTGGCCCGCTAAACCAGCAACTGTGACAAGCCTCCAGAGCAATCATCTTACCTCCCAACGGAAGGTCCAGATACATCGGTGACTGACAGAACATGAGGAACACAACGACAAACAGAGACCAATGAAAACACAAGCAAATCATTAAGAACAGTTTGCAATCTAGTCAAGAAGTCGCAATCTAGCCAAGAAGGCGAAAAGCCTTTTTTTTTTTTTTAACAAAGCAGAAAAAAATTATTCTCTGAATTGTTCTCTGAACACGGAAAAACTTACAATACACGGACCAGCTTGTCTCCAAAACAAACAACTACTCAAAACAAGAGAACTTGAACTTCTTGTAATGTATGTCCCCCCGCATGGTGTTTAAATGCAAATGATGATGATTCTCATGACGGCGACTTGAACGTAGTATTTTCTGACAATGACAACTGTAAACCTGGCTGACAGAAGCAAGCCCACAACTCTTAACCTGCAGGATAAATGTTGGGAATCACAGGCGATTTTCAAGTGTTATATTCCGCTACACCCAAGAACAATTCGAACTCTGGCCCCAGATTTCTACACGCTAGTTTTCGCTACTCCCTTCAACCAACAGTTTTACCCATTCAAACTTTGTAACATTAGGAGTGAAGCTAACAAACAATAGCCTTCAGTTCGTTTAGGCCTCTAGTCTCGCGCATCGTTCTAAGGGGCGGACACAGGTAAGCAGATCGAGGTTTGTTGCGACTTTCTGGCCTAGGCTGCTGCTGCAGCTGAGCTAGTGTAGCCTGGAAAATAATGTGGTCTGTTTATATGTGTGTGTGTGGCGAAAAAAAAGAGGGGGGGGGTGTGGTAAAGATATTTGGACGTGGAGAAGGGCAGAGAAGCGAAGGGGATGAGTGGGCAGAAGCGAAAATTACAGTAAAACTTCGCATAGAATGTTGAGTGTGCTTGTGGTGCCATGTCTGGCTTAACTAAGGGCATTCAGTGCTCGGTCTGGGGGTTGAAGGGCTGCAGGTACGGTTAAATGAAAATGATACATAACAATATACAATAGTTATCAAATCTGTTTTTTTTAATGCCCTATGTCTTCAGACAACGCTCTCTCTCTCTCTCTCTGGCACGCATGCACGCACGCGCGTAGACACTCACATTTTGTATTCTTTCTGTTATTTGCAGCGCTCAACTCTGAACATGTATCAAATATATGTTAGTATAAAAAAGTACAGTACAAAATTATTTCCAATAACACTTTATTAATTCCTAGCACAAAAAGTACGAAATCCCTCTGGTTTAATACAATGAAGACGTTTAAGTTTTCTTGCAAGATGAGTAGGTGGTTCGTGTGAAGTGATATGATGACGTTTAGCCTGCGTACTGATAAATATCTTTATTATATAAACAGATTGTTATTAAATATCATACTAGAAGAAAAGCAGACATGAAATGTGACGATACTGATATTAGTACTATCATAACGACTGCAGATACTACCAAGACAAAATAAGACGCAGTATAAGTGTTGTCTACTCTTCCTGCCCTCTCTTCTCATCCTGTAAGATGAGCGTTGAAACGGTCCAGCTGCGTACTATTTATGAAAATAGCTGTTTCTGCTCTACTGTGTGTGTGTGCGCGCGCGCGCAGAAAACAAAAGCACTGGACTCAACGTCTAAAATAAGCGTACATGAACAAGTTGTAGTTGTAAGAATGGAAAGAGGTGCTGATAAATTAACAAAATGTAACTGAAATCATCAGGCAGACGACCACGCTTTTCCAGTGTGTAGAATCTTTGATAATTTTACTTTGATTTATTGCCTTTATTTTGCTTTTTGCAACTTCGTAAGCCAGGACAAATATGTCTCGGTTTTCTCGCTTTTTTCCCCTTGGGGTTTCCATTGACTGCCCGGTTCTTTAGCTTGTCATTTCGTGCATTACATGTCCGAATAACTGTTACTGTCTTTTCCTGTAGCTTTAGTTTTAGATCTTCTGTGGCTTTTCTGAGAATTCTACTACTTGTATCCAGCCGACCAAGTACACGCTGAATATTTCTCTAAAACCACGCCCTTTTTTTCCATTGCTTCCAGCTTCTGTTTCATCAATGCAGTCACTGAGCAAGTTTTGCGAGCATATAGTGTTAAGAACATTCCCTTATTTGTTAAGAACTTTCTCTTATTTGTTATCATCCTCTTTATGTTGTCTAAAAAGAAAAATAAAAAAGCATTTCAGAAATCTCAACTCCCAACTTCACAGCAGCAAGGCGACCCTGAAACAGCAAAACGAAAAGCTAAAGCCACACGCAGCCACTGAGAATTACATACACAACGATTATTCTGATGTTGCAGCCTCGACATTTATTTCTGCCAACAAAGTTAGCTTTTACATATATGGCTGTGACACGCTAAGGGAACCCAAAGTAGAGGCGTAAGAAAGAAGGTAAATTAACGTTAAACACACAAATAGCAGAATGCTTGCCTGGATCTGACTGAAAAGCGTATAGAAATTTACACATCCAGCGAAACGAAACTTTTTTTTAAAAAAAAAGCTCTGCCATATTGTGAAAGGGAAGGGCCAAATTATCCCCATTCTACATAATCTGCCACAGAAAGATTTTGAATATTCTCTGGCCACATACAATAAATAGGGCATACTTACTTGACCAATGCGAACATGAAGCATGCATATATAATTACTGCACAAAAAAAAGACTGGATATGGACTGTCCATGAGCAATGAAGGAACCTCAGAAAAATGGCTGAACAGGCAAATCGATTGTCATCCGAGGAAAGGAGAAAGAGAGATTGATCAAAGACACCCTTGGAAGAACTGCAGAAGCAGAGATGAATGAAATGTAACATAGTTTAGACACAATAAACTGGCTGCAAATTATGAAAACTAGAAAGAATTTGTTTCATTGCAGGATGCCACAAGGCGATCTTAGACGACAAGTACTTTGTTAATCATCACTCACTTTCCCCCCCCCCCCACCACTGATGGCTGCAGACAATGACACAACATGATGACACATTACTAAACAGTTTTATATTTCAAACTAGTTTTCAAGAACATGCTATAAGATACAACTTCTAATTTAGTTGGAAACAACGAGAATTGAGTTTAAGATGTGATTGATGGCCGAATTAATATTGCGTTGTCCTCTCTATTGTAAGAAAAGAACAGCTGCTCGTCCTACCTTATTATTGGGTTTGATCTAGCCATTTTATCATTACCTTTTATTTCCCGCACGACTAAGGTGTTATATCTACAGATTTACACGGCTAACCAAACATGCTTAACTCTAACACTTTACTGTTCACAAGTATTATTGTTTCCTCACTGACTGTGCTACATCCCTTTTGCTGTGATACAGCCTGATAGATGACATTAATGAGGAGCTCTTCATTCCAAACTGATGAAATATGTTTTATGGCATTATAACAGAAGATATTTTTAAAAAGAAAATTCTCTATTTCCACGTAGTTAAGGCATATTGAGGATACAGTGTTAGGGCCGTACTTCCAAGACCTTCGGCACATGTGATGAGGTCTGTATGAGGCCTGGCCACATTCACCTTCCAAGATTTCTCTGGTACCCATTTTCAGAGGCTGGGTGAACCCCGAGGTCTTTTTATAACAGACGATAAAACACACAGAAAGTAAGTTCTGCCTTTCAATCTATGATACAACATGGGAAATACAAAACACTGATCAAAACAGTCATTTTGTTTGTTGTGAGAAAGATAGGAGATCACAGGTTCAAACCTAATAGAGCAGTGAGAAAGTGGTTAATAATTTTAATCATTTTAACAGGAAAAACAAAGAGGAGAAACATGATATGAATGCAGGGACGGGAAAAAAGGCATGATATGAGAGGACTGGGAAAGATATGAAGGAAGGGATGTGAAAAAAAGAAAAATAAAAAAGCATTTCAGAAATCTCAACTCCCAACTTCACAGCAGCAAGGCGACCCTGAAACAGCAAAACGAAAAGCTAAAGCCACACGCAGCCACTGAGAATTACATACACAACGATTATTCTGATGTTGCAGCCTCGACATTTATTTCTGCCAACAAAGTTAGCTTTTACATATATGGCTGTGACACGCTAAGGGAACCCAAAGTAGAGGCGTAAGAAAGAAGGTAAATTAACGTTAAACACACAAATAGCAGAATGCTTGCCTGGATCTGACTGAAAAGCGTATAGAAATTTACACATCCAGCGAAACGAAACTTTTTTTTAAAAAAAAAGCTCTGCCATATTGTGAAAGGGAAGGGCCAAATTATCCCCATTCTACATAATCTGCCACAGAAAGATTTTGAATATTCTCTGGCCACATACAATAAATAGGGCATACTTACTTGACCAATGCGAACATGAAGCATGCATATATAATTACTGCACAAAAAAAAGACTGGATATGGACTGTCCATGAGCAATGAAGGAACCTCAGAAAAATGGCTGAACAGGCAAATCGATTGTCATCCGAGGAAAGGAGAAAGAGAGATTGATCAAAGACACCCTTGGAAGAACTGCAGAAGCAGAGATGAATGAAATGTAACATAGTTTAGACACAATAAACTGGCTGCAAATTATGAAAACTAGAAAGAATTTGTTTCATTGCAGGATGCCACAAGGCGATCTTAGACGACAAGTACTTTGTTAATCATCACTCACTTTCCCCCCCCCCCCACCACTGATGGCTGCAGACAATGACACAACATGATGACACATTACTAAACAGTTTTATATTTCAAACTAGTTTTCAAGAACATGCTATAAGATACAACTTCTAATTTAGTTGGAAACAACGAGAATTGAGTTTAAGATGTGATTGATGGCCGAATTAATATTGCGTTGTCCTCTCTATTGTAAGAAAAGAACAGCTGCTCGTCCTACCTTATTATTGGGTTTGATCTAGCCATTTTATCATTACCTTTTATTTCCCGCACGACTAAGGTGTTATATCTACAGATTTACACGGCTAACCAAACATGCTTAACTCTAACACTTTACTGTTCACAAGTATTATTGTTTCCTCACTGACTGTGCTACATCCCTTTTGCTGTGATACAGCCTGATAGATGACATTAATGAGGAGCTCTTCATTCCAAACTGATGAAATATGTTTTATGGCATTATAACAGAAGATATTTTTAAAAAGAAAATTCTCTATTTCCATGTAGTTAAGGCATATTGAGGATACAGTGTTAGGGCCGTACTTCCAAGACCTTCGGCACATGTGATGAGGTCTGTATGAGGCCTGGCCACATTCACCTTCCAAGATTTCTCTGGTACCCATTTTCAGAGGCTGGGTGAACCCCGAGGTCTTTTTATAACAGACGATAAAACACACAGAAAGTAAGTTCTGCCTTTCAATCTATGATACAACATGGGAAATACAAAACACTGATCAAAACAGTCATTTTGTTTGTTGTGAGAAAGATAGGAGATCACAGGTTCAAACCTAATAGAGCAGTGAGAAAGTGGTTAATAATTTTAATCATTTTAACAGGAAAAACAAAGAGGAGAAACATGATATGAATGCAGGGACGGGAAAAAAGGCATGATATGAGAGGACTGGGAAAGATATGAAGGAAGGGATGTGAAAAAAAGATAACATGAATGAGTGGTGTAAGAAAATGTAAGATATGAAGAGGTGGGAAAAGGTAAAATATGAATGTGGGGTCGCAAAAGGTACGCTATGAGTGAGGGGGTGGAAAAAAGATAACAAATGAATGAGGGGAGCAGGAAAAGATAACATATGAATGAGGGCTGTAGTAAAAGGTAAGATATGAATGAGGGGAGTAGGGAAAGATAACATATGAATGAGGGCCATAGTAAAAGGTAAGATATGAATGAGGGGAGTAGGGAAAGATAACAAATGAATGAGGGGAGTAGGAAAAGGTAAGATATGAATGAGGGGAGTAGGGAAAGATAACAAATGAATGAGGGGAGTAGGAAAAGGTAAGATATAATGAGGGGAGTAGGGAAAGATAACATATGAATGAGGGGAGTAGGAAAAGGTAAGATATGAATGAGGGGAGTAAGAAAAGGTAAGATATGAATGAGAGTAGTAGGAAAAAATAACATATGAATGAGGGGAGTAGGAAAAGATAACATATGAATGAGAGTAGTAGGAAAAAATAACATATGAATGATAACATATGAATGAGGGCCATAGTAAAAGGTAAGATATGAATGAGGGGAGTAGGGAAAGATAACATATGAATGAGGGGAGTAGGAAAAGGTAAGATATTAATGAGGGGAGTAGGAAAAGGTAAGATATGAATGAGGGGAATAGGGAAAGATAACATATGAATGAGGGGAGTAGGGAAAGGTAAGATATGAATGAGGGGAGTAAGAAAAGGTAAGATATGAATGAGGGGAGTAGGGAAAGGTAAGATATGAATGAGGGGAGTAGGAAAAGGTAAGATATGAATGAGAGGAGTAGGAAAAGGTAAGATATGAATGAGGGGAGTAGGGAAAGGTAAGATATGAATGAGGGGAGTAGGAAAAGGTAAGATATGAATGAGGGGAGCAGGAAAAGATAACATATGAATGAGGGCTGTAGTAAAAGGTAAGATATGAATGAGGGGAGTAGGGAAAGATAACATATGAATGAGGGCCATAGTAAAAGGTAAGATATGAATGAGGGGAGTAGGGAAAGATAACAAATGAATGAGGGGAGTAGGAAAAGGTAAGATATGAATGAGGGGAGTAGGGAAAGATAACAAATGAATGAGGGGAGTAGGAAAAGGTAAGATATAATGAGGGGAGTAGGGAAAGATAACATATGAATGAGGGGAGTAGGAAAAGGTAAGATATGAATGAGGGGAGTAAGAAAAGGTAAGATATGAATGAGAGTAGTAGGAAAAAATAACATATGAAAGAGGGGGTGGAAACAGATAACATATGCATGAGGAGAGTAGGAAAAGATAACATATGAATGATAACATATGAATGAGGGCCATAGTAAAAGGTAAGATATGAATGAGGGGAGTAGGGAAAGATAACATATGAATGAGGGGAGTAGGAAAAGGTAAGATATTAATGAGGGGAGTAGGAAAAGGTAAGATATGAATGAGGGGAATAGGGAAAGATAACATATGAATGAGGGGAGTAGGGAAAGGTAAGATATGAATGAGGGGAGTAAGAAAAGGTAAGATATGAATGAGGGGAGTAGGGAAAGGTAAGATATGAATGAGGGGAGTAGGAAAAGGTAAGATATGAATGAGGGGAGTAGGAAAAGGTAAGATATGAATGAGGGGAGTAGGGAAAGGTAAGATATGAATGAGGGGAGTAGGAAAAGGTAAGATATGAATGAGGGGAGTAGGAAAAGGTAAGATATGAATGAGGGGAGTAGGAAAAGGTAAGATATGAATGAGGGGAGTAAGAAAAAATAACATATGAATGAGAGGAGTAGGAAAAGGTAAGATATGAATATGAGAGGAGTAGGAAAAGATAACATATGAATGAGGGGAGTTGGAAAATGTAAGATATGAATGACGGGAGTAGGAAAAGGTAAGATATGGATGAGGGGAGTAGGAAAGGGTAAGAATATGGATGAGGGGACTAGGAAAAAGTAACACATGAATGAGAGAAGTAGGAAAAGGTAAGATATGAATGAGGGGAGTTGGGAAAGATAACATATGATAGGAGTTGAAAAAGATGAATGCGGGGAATAGGAAAAGATAACACATTAATGTGAGGACTAGGAAAATATATGAATAATGGATGTAGGAAAAAGTAAGATATGAATGAAGGGAGTGAGAAAAGACAACATATGAATAAGGGCGGTTGGAAAAGGTAAGATATGAAAGTGGGGATTTAAAAAAAAAGGATAGGAATGAATGGTATAAACAGTTATAATGTATACGGAAAAACTGACAAACCAAATGATATAAATGACAAGTGTAAAATCAGCAAGATGTGAAAATGAAGGTAAAAATCATAACACACCAGTGGTGAGTGAAAACAAGTAAAACTGAGTGGGACACTAGTTAAATATGAGTGAAAACTGAAAACAGATCTACATGAAAGGTAGAAAATGATAAGCTGTGAGTAAAAAGTGAAAAATATGAATGAGGGGTGGAAAAATGATCAGGCATAAAAGACAGCCAGAAAAGATAAAAAGTTAGTCTATCTGAAACATGTACAGAAAGATAATAACAGCCAGAAAAGATAAAGAGTTAGTTTATTTGAAACATGTACAGAAAGATAATATGGGACAAAATAAGATGAACTAATACAAGAAAACAACAACAAAAAAACTATACCCATTATATTTCACTAAGAATGAGAAGTCTCTTTTTTTTTTTTACTGTTTCTGACACTGTCAGATGTGTGCCCTAAGGAAGACCTTTGGTAAACCATTGTGTTTTTTTTTCCTTCCTTCTCATAAAAACCTGTCATACTTATGAAGTCCTATTAACATCCAAGACAATACAAGAAAATAAGCTCTGGTAAGGACAGAAATAAGAATAGAGTTTCAAGAGTGGACAAACAGGTATTTGCACAAGTAGGTCTGGTGAGTCAATATGATCATATGTACAGCATGTTCAAAGATTCAAAATCAGACACCTGCATCACTGCATTCAGGACAGCCCCATATATGCTCCACTGCATGCTGCATTGGCTCTTTACGATGCGTTTTCTGCCACACAGTTCAGATTTCTTACCAGCACCCTTAATTTGTCCTAGCTCCAGCAATTGTTTCAAAATTAAACTGCTCTTCCATTCCCACTCATATTCCCACAGTCTCTTTAATGCAGCTTTAGCAATGTTGCCCTTGTCCATTCTCTGCCTGCCATTAACTTTAGCATGTCCAGCAAATCTATCTACACCATATACTATCCTACAAGGAAACTTGGAATCAGCAGTAAATGGACATAGATAACTTTTTGACCTCAGATTCCAATAAAAACAGGATGAACAGATTCATACATGAATCTTCTTCTCTGGTGTCCAATTTCATATATTCAGCCATCTAGATAAGTAGATGGGTTACCTCCATTATTTCATTGCCAACAAGTCTTCATACATGTATCTCTCATCCATCCAACCAACTGCATTAACCAGCAATTACCAATTAAAAAAAAGAAAAATCTAAACTTTTGGAGATCATCAGTTACATAAATGGTTTATATTAGCAAAAACCTAGTAAAAAAGCAACCAGGGAAATTGGTTGGATGATAATCACGCCAGTAGTATTATAATGGCCAATTTGAATGTAGGAGAATCAGCCAGTATTGGCTGTCTCAGCAGGTGACCATTTTGTCAAGATTAAATCTCAAACCAAATAAGGTTAAAAACAAAATTTCACACGAATATTTAATTCCCACTGATGTTTGTAAGGTGTGTTTAAGTTTATATTTTTAAAAAAAGTATAAAGTAACCAATGTCAAGAGACAAAACCAGTACTTAAAAAAGTACTTCATGCAAAGTACATTTGCACCGTGATCACTGCATCCATGCTCTTTTTTTTTCCAGGGGTCAAGCTGGGGCTGTTTATGCTTCTGTTGAAAGTGCAGGTTTCCAAGATGTGCTCAAGTCTGAATACCATTCTGGCATTTGTAGATGGGGTTTGGCAACCTTCAGATGCTGATAATCCTTAACTGTTCATGTGAGTCTCCACACAGGCAAAATTTATCAATAAACTGTTACACTTTATTTAAAAGACTCACATCTTTAAAATTTCTGGCAGTTGATGACACCAGGCAGAACCTGACCATCTTTAGAAGTTATTCAATTCTGGATTGTGATCAATATGTACCAGAACAAACTTGATGCAACTTTTCATTTAGCCAACTAGAACTCTTCTGCTCCAAAGTTACGCTATTTTAGCATCCGGTCAGGTTGGAAATGAAAGGAAATCATGAAGTGGATCGAATTCAGTGTAATTTTTTCTACTTTTTTCGAGGTTGGTTGGTAGAATGGTCATACTGACCTACTAGACCTAGCTTACTAAATGTGTTTTTCACATCTGTAGACCTGTTAGATTTATTGGATATCAAAAGCATCCGCAATTATCGATGTTTCGGTTCCAGAATAAACATTCTGCATTGGATTCTGGCACATTTCAGGTATGTAAAACTTTGATTTTAGTGCTCAGCCCTAAAAAATATTTTTAGCGCCAAAAAATCGTTCCAGCTTTTCAGAACAGTTGTTTTTTTTCTATTCTTTGTTTTTTTAAAATGATAAATAACTTCATTTATGGAATCTTCTTTCATTTCCACTTATTTTAATATGAGATACACACGTGTTGATGAAGGAGTTTGTTTGTTACAATGAATTTTATAAAGGGACCCCCTTATATGAAAACACCCGCTCGGCCATGTAACATCATCATCGGTACCAACGTAACGTCCGTGTTTTTTTACATGGTACGGGAAGAGTTAAAAATTCGAGTTACATGATATCTCATAATAATAGCAGGCACTACTCTGTGGTGTATACCAAAACACTGCATGTTTGTCAGTTTCTTTAATGTTTTTATGCACAGAAAGGTTATCTTTATATTAAGACAAACATCTGACTAACTGAAGTTAGATATGAACTGTATCTAAAAGTTCCAATTTACATACAAATCTGACTTACAAACAGAACTCATTCATAACCCAGGGACTGTCTGTAATTATAATTTTATAAAAATGTTCACTAGGCAAATAATTATGTAATATTTTTTACAAAAATTTTCACCAGCAAAATAATTATGTTACATGACTTAAAGAGTGCCTTGTGCAATATTCCTCCACAAATAAGGTAGCTCTGTAATCCTAAGCAGGCTCACATTTGACAGTGAAAAAAGCACTTCAACAAGAACATTTAAAACCTTTCTCAAATGTTTCATTTACCATGCCTTGCTACAAAAATATTTACCAAACTGACTTTGAATATAGTCAATGCTGTCTAAACTATAAAATACTATCTATAAATGTAAAGTTAATTATACAAGAGTCCAGTATTAAGAACATAAGTATGTCATGACAGAAATTTTATGCTGCCAAGTTTGATGCAGTCTGAAACAGTTTGTGAAACACCGATTTAGGGTCTGTGTAGATGTTTTAATCTATACAGTAAGGAGTGATTGCAAGCATTTTGCTTTAAATTGGTTGAAAAAAATTTAAATAACCTCACAAAACAACTATCAGAACAAAACCACCTTTAACATGTCAAACCTTCTATAAACATTGCATAAAAGGAAGCAGAAATTGAGCTGAAATTTTTTTTTAACTGCCTGCAGATATGTTCCTAAATATTTGTGACAAAATGAAGCATTTTTAACAGTGACCTCACTCTCCAAATACAAAACCTAACTGACCAACTTGACAAACAAAAAGAGACAAGCATTTGAGAAACAACTGAAATTGAAAATATTATCTAGTAATTTAAGTAGTGTGGCTTTACTAAAATGCCCAAAACTATACTAAAAGATAGTACTTATGGGAAAATTCATTATAGACAACAGAGATGTAGCTTCTCTTAAAAGAACATTGACAGTACTTTGGACAGCTGAGAAAATTAATGAAGAATATCCTTTAAAAAGTCAATGAAAAACAGAATTTATTCTGAAAATTTAAAAAGCAGTAATCAGCTTTTACTGAACACTTAATAAAATTGGGAACATTTAAAAACATCATTAAACAGGAAAGATAAATGGGGAAAAGATGTACAGGAAAAACAAGACAACAATCAATGGACAGTATGACATGATGGCATTATGGAAAATTACTAGTTGAGCTGATGGAACTCAAAAAAGGTTAAGGTTTGCAAATAAAAGTAACTGTCCAAGAATAGTGGCATGGCACCTGATGATGATGGTTAACAATGCTACTTATATAAAACAAATCTTTGTGACAATTTGTAAGACTAAAAGCAGAACAAGGAAGTGAATTACAGTGTCAAAATAGCATTGAATCATATCACTGCATGGGCCTCAATTCTAAGCCAACATTCGTCTGTATGTGTGTGCCAATACACATCACAATTATAAAACATGCTCTGCACATCAGCAGGGTCATAAAGCTTTTGTTGATTCAGGAGCTGACTCCAGTTTTTAACCCTTGCCTACCCTGTGTCACACATTTCTTAAACAAATCAATTTTACCATTCTAAACTAAAGTTTCCTTTGACACACTGTTCATTTCAAAAACAAATATTATTTTTAAATGTATATTAAAAAAAAATAATTCACCAAGTTTAGGATCAGTTTGTGTATTAAATTATCTTTCACAAATTTCACACAATGATCAAAAACAAAATAAAACAAAATGGAAACAGAAAAAGTAACATAACTGAAATAGACTTCTGAAACTGAATAAACCAGATTACACAAGGTCTTCTCTACAAAGTATTCCAAAGTATCCCTACATATAGAAATGCCACACTTCCAAGAGATTTGCATCTCTATTCACAAAACTCTTTAGAATTACTCCAATAACAAATTTTTGGTAATTCATTTCTCCACTAACAGAAAAACTGGCTTCATCAGTAAACATAATCCTCTATAAGAAATTATCTGACTGTCCATTCTGTTCAGTGCCCACTCACAACATATTAGCTACATATGAAGAAACCTGAATTTTAAAAACAGGAACAAGATATCAGCAAAGGGATAAATACAAAATAAATTTAATGTTCTACTGAAAATGATGAAATTCAAGCTGGAAGTGATCTGGTCTACTTTACAATAATGTGCAAATAAAGAACAAAGGATGAAATGTTCATTTCAATATCTGATATCAAATGTTACACCCACCTTAACATGTCTGAAAGAGGCAGATAATATCATCCCAACAGTTTTATTTGTCATTTGTTATTTTCTGTCTAAGTATACTTTTAGCAAGTTATTTCTGCACTATCACAGCCAAGACTGCTCTTATTTCTTCACCTTACTCTTACATGTTTGTCTATTCTGATCAAACTCTTATTTATTCTATGAGGTCATGCAGACAAAAATCTGGCTTGAAGTTAAATGTATGTTTCCTATCAGATTATCCATCTTTGGTCTTAATCATCAGTTTCTGAGGTCTGCATTCTGAAAAAAAATTGGGAACCATTGCCTTAATCTCCAAAGATCATGCATACATTTCCCAACCTACAAGACTGGAGAAAGGTGTTACACCTAATGTTATCCTCCTTTGGGATTTGAAACTAGAGACTTTCTTTTAGAAAGGCATATAAAATAACCCCTGGTGGCTCCAGACAACTCATGTAAGTGATCACTCCTATATGCAGTTTAAATGCTACATTAGAACAAGATTACCTGACATGGTATTTATTGCTTTCACAGGATTCTTAATCTTTGTTAATTTTTTTTATCTGTAAGACATCTTTGCTGGCTAATTAACCAAAAGCTATCTCTACCAAGATGTAAGATCACCATTTCTGTTATATAAATATCTGGTTGTCCACTCATCATCTACTAGGATTTACTATTTCTAATTACACCATTCCTAAGCAATGAGCGGAGGAATCAGTTCTGATACCAAAACTGGCAAATCATTGCTGACCAAAACTTTCTCTTGCTCCTAGCAGCTCTCAAAAGTAACAACCAAAATAAGTGGACTTTGCTGAAAAGAGATATAACACCTCACTTGGGATATATCATTCCTTCTTCTTGTGTACAACCTGGAACATGATGAAAGCCATAACAATCACCTGTCAGTGTCATCTATTGTTATCATCATCACTGTTTCTGGGCAGAAGGTCAACCTGCTCAGTACTAAAGCACTCAGAATAACAGCAGCAAGGACCAGGTGATTACACCAAATAAGACATCTTGTAGTTGTATCACTACAACTGGAAAATCATATATCCTGATATACTAAAAGTTAGTTTGAAATGACAATAGCTGAATTATGGAAATTAACCTGCTAAGAATATGTTACTACCTACATCAAAATTAGAGAACAGACAATTTCTTAAAAGATATTTGTTTTGGCCAATTATTAAAAAGCAATTTCAGTCCATCAATTATTTGATCATACTTTTATATTACAAAACTAGATACTCATATGATAAGGACAAGAAGAAGCACAACCCTGTGGAACAGATATCTTAAGTAACATATCAAAAGAGAAATAAATGATGGTGCCTTGAAACATAACAAATACAAGCAAGAGATACAAAAACATGATTGCAAACACTGTCATTATAAATTTCTCACAAACATCACACTGACCTTTCTTCCCAAATTTACAATCTTTCCCACTAACCTATCTTCTTAATTTTATAAACCCATTTCTTTTCTACTTGTCCCTCCCTAATTTTCTAATCCCGTTTCACTGTTACTTTACTCCACATATGGGCAACCCTTGGCCCGCAGCAACATTTTTTGTGTGGCCTGTACCCAATCTAGGTAGTTCCTTTTAAAAAAGAAAAGTTCATAATGGTGATTTTATACTGTTGAATTACAACTGCCTGCCTTGATAACTTAATATCTCTCTCTCTCTCTGTGTGCATTCTGTGACTTTGTGACTCACGTGAAGCTTAAAAAAAAAGTCTTTCTTTTGGCCCACCCAAAAAAAAAAAAGACTACCATAATTTATTAATCCCATTTCTGTTATATAAATCTGGTTGTCCACTCATCATCTTCTAGGATTTACTATTTCTAATTACACCATTTCTTTTCCAGCCGTTCATCTTGACTGAATACACTGACCACCAATGAGAACTAAAAAAAATGTTTCATTTTCTAACATTTTCTGACCTGCAAACTGTGAATGAAAAGCCTATCAAACCAGCAAAACTCCAAGAATCCAGCATAATCACTGCTACAAAATCCCAGATGATCTCTCAGAAATTCACAAAGATTAGTTTTCATGTTTCTCTTCTCCTTGTTGAAGATTTTCTCTTGGTCAAAGTTCTACTCTTTTTCTTCTCATCTTCATTATCCTAGCTATGAATGATGAAGTTTGTTGATCCATCATTTCAGTACATTCACTGGTATCTTTAAAGCAAGGAGATTGAACCAACAATAGGACAGTTTTACAGTTCATAATTTTCTTGAGTCAACTCAGTTAACAACATGAACACAATATATTTATATAAAGGTAGCAAAGTTGAGACTGGACACCTCAGCCTCAGAAGTTGAGTCATACCAAGATGGGAGCTCTTTATAACCCAAGAGCTGTATGCCATCCTGGGGCACTATCAATTATTGTCTTGACAATACAAGATTAAAAAAAACAATCTATAAAGAACATGTCTATATGACTATTCTACTATACTGTTTAGTTATTCAAAATAAATAAAAGCAAATAAACATTAAATATGACCACCCACAGCAATGCTTCAAAAGATAATAACAGCCCTTAACTGCAAGCTTGAAGATTCTGACAACTGATGATAAAATAAAGATCTTAAACTGTTGGTATTAAATTTGAAACTGGGCACTGTTAGCTTTCCATATTTCCAGAGTATATCTTGGGCTTCAAAGTATGCTCAAACATATGAGACATGTCATCAATCCTAATCCCACTGTCCAGCTGTAGTATCAGGACAGAACATCTACCAAGAAAACCTCATGAAAGTATGACAGGACATCAATTAGCTATGATTCACTGGACCAGATAATAGCATTATCTCTCTCATTCTTACCAGCTTATCTCATTGTAATGGCAAAGAATTACTGTATAAAGGTCTCATTCCTTTTAATGATAAACCACATGTCTGAAATAATTACCCACATGTCTGAAATAATTACCATGTCTTGAAGTTCCATCCACTGTGATCTTTTCATTTCTCAGCAGCTGGTTATTATCTTTGTACTTGTATGAACTCCCTGTAACTGCGAGCTGTTGTTCTTTGCAGCCGATGCTGTAGAAATGTTGAGGCATAGCATCGTACCGCCGTGGGAGCGGGTTATGGCAGCTACTTTTTCAGTCCCGAAGTACAGCTAAAAAGCAGGGGGTGTGCAATGCTTCTTTAGCAGACTCCACCACCATGGGGACTATGGCAATCCCTGCCCCATTAGCCAGGCTATGCCAGTTACTGGGGGTACCACGGAGAGGTGGGACAGGGTCTTGGTCAGCTATGGGTAGCTAACCCTGATGCTAGCATATCAGCTATGGTTATTATCTTTATATGCCCTAAAAAGCAACACAGATAATTGCTAGTGTGGTGACATAGCTGTCAGGGATTAACAAACCATAGCTGGCCAAGACCCTGTTCCACCTATTTACTGGCCCAGCCTAGCTAATGATACATGGCTCATTGTGGCAACCATGGTGCTGTAGTCTGTCAAGATACTTGTTTTTTAGGGGTTTTTTTTCCGAATAACCCTGGATCTTAAAACCAGCATTCTTCCTGGATCTTAATATTAGCCACTATAATTCGCTCCAAGTTCAATATGATACACCTTCAACACCTTCAGGTGTTGGCTAAGAACACCCTGTTTGCACTTCCAGGAAGACAGCACATCAGAAGCAGTGCAGCTGCTTCTTGCCACACTGTTATGACATAGACACAAACAGCCCTAACATGCTCTAAGAAACAATAGCACACTCACATAATCATGAAATGCTTTAGCTTCACTGCTGTGATCACAGGTCTCTCTCCTCTCAGGAGCTGCACAATATAAATCCCAGAACACGCTGGAAAAAAAAAAGTTATCAAAAATGACATGTAAGGGCAAAAAAAAAAAAGTGAGACTTGTCAACAATTCTTCTAGCTTGTAATACCAACATTATCAATGATGATTCTTACAGGTATCAATAATAATTACTGATGATGATGAATACTAAAATTGTCAACAATAATTCCTGCATCACTATAGGGTACTAAAATTATCAACCACAATTCTTGATTGCATAGAGTAACAATTATAAACAATGTTCTCTGATTAATGCAGAGTATTAGAAGTCATCAACAATGAATCCTGCCTCTGTTTAAAAAAAAAAGCTAATATCACTATTTCTATGTTATTAAGCCATATTAGGGATACAGTGTAAGGCCCGTATTTCCATGACCTTCGGCACATGAAAGTCTGATGTGGTCAGTATCACGCCTGGCCGCTTTACCTTCACAGATTTCTCCGACACCCATTTTTTAGAGGCTGGGTGAACCTTTGGCGTGTACCAGAAAAAAATCTCACTGTTGGGACTTGAACCAGGTACCACTTTTGTAGCATAATAAAATTATCAAAAACAATTCTTGCTGGTACAAAGTAGTCACAATTAAAAATGTGTGGGATATTTCAGGTATGAATCTACATGCTATAACCTGCACAAAAAAATGTGTAGCTATGGCTGTTAAAAAGTGAAAGAAAGACTATATCACTTATATAGAATCTGCTTCTCAGCTTAGTGCTGGTTATGGCTGTGCTTCTGGCAAGAAGCTGCTTCATTTCCCAGGACTTACAAATGAAAATGGGTCAGTATCTTCCAAACAGAATGCAGTGTCCAGCTTCTTTATATGCTCCATTAGGATGAGATCACACTGCCCCCACCTCAGCCACCAGACTGCTAAGATCCAGCATCTAGTGGGGTGGGGGAAACATTGCAGAACTGATGCAGGATCTAGACCAATTACAATTTCCCGGCAGTGGTGGTACAATATACCCCTCACTCTTATGTCAAAACCTACCCCACCTTCCCACTGGTGTTCAAAGTAACAGGCTCTGGCTGGATAAATAGTCAGAGATTACAAAAGTCCCATGGTGGTGGAATCTACTAATAAACTCACTTTTTTTTGTAGCCTTTGGGTGGACCCAATTCTGCTTTCCAAATAAACCACTGAAACCCATCCCCCAATCTAATTCTAAATCTGTGCTCAAATATCCTGCTCAATTAAGACAATATGAAGACATAAAGGCAGCTGAGCTGATAATGGGGACATCAGCATCTAGAAGATAATCCTAACAGGACAAGGTCTCTAATTTTTCACTTCTAAATAGTTTACACATGTCTCTGAAACAAACATATTACTAAGAAACTTACCACCACCATGAGTGAAGAAACCCAGGTGGTTCTCCTAATGTTATATTTTTCTCCCATCTGATCTGTATAAACAAAAGAAAAAAAAAGAAGAAACCATTAGTTCTTAAGTCTACCAAAAACATTTACTGTCATTTTATATTTTTAAGTGAGATAATAATAACACTGGTTGGGCCATGTAGAAAGTATGGAAGAGAACAGACAAAACAAAAATTATGTATGCACAAGAGATGAGGGAAACAAGACCAAGGGGTAGACCAAGACAGAGATGGAAAGACAACATATAAGAGGATATAAAAGAAACTGGTGTCACCAACTGGAGAGAGAAGATTAGGAATAAAGAGGAATGGAGGTGTACGTTATCTGCAGCAATGAGCCTTAATGGGTTGGAAAGCTGAAGAACTGACAAAATTAATGAAAATATCCATCATACCAAGAATATTACAACTGCTTATATATATATATATGTGCACCAGAGTGGCACAGCAGTTAGTGTGCACATATCTAATGCACAGTTTAGAGTTTCGCAATTGAAGTCTGACCAGAGAAGCTTGTCACCTGGTTGCAGAAATGGGTACCCAACCTCTTCTAATACTAGGGAGGGAAAGGCCGCCAGGTGTGAAGGAAAAGCACCCTGGCATGATGCTGACCACATCACCCTCTTAAATGCCATCCGGTCAATGATAAACATGGACACTAACACCATATACTTTATTTAAGGTCTTCTTTGACATGACAGGACTGCATGTGTTTATGCGTGAAGAATGCCACGTTTTTTTTCCCCAGAGAGGGAAACACCAAACATCCATCAACACCAAACTTGCACACTTAGTTGCTTGTATGCCATGGGGTATAATGAGGAGACTGGAGCACCAATGGATATGTGTCTGGAGTGATGATGACCCATCTATAAAATAACATGTTTATGTGTATATGTATGCTTTGCTGGTGTGTAAGAGAAAAGAATGTACATCAGTAATGGGGTTACACTGTGCACATATACTTCTGCATATATTTTCGCAAATGTGCAAACTTAACATATTATAGTCTGCCATATACTTATAACAAGTAATAAACACTAACAATGACTGCAACAAGCTATACTACAGTAACAAAACAACAATATGTTCTGTAAGAAACTAGTAACAGAGCAATAACAGGGAGAACAGATTAAACAATGGATGCTATAACTTAATTCTGTGAGCCAGGTTGCTTGTTGTAGACGTCACAAATGACTGATACGTGGAAGATTATATGGATCAAAAACCAACAAAAGTATATCAGTAATTGAGCCACTTACTTCTGATAAAAACGTCTGTGCCGACTTCTGTGCTCCAACATGGAGTAAATATTCGTATACGTAAAGAGCAAGTCTGAAAAATGAAAGAATAATAAACAGAAACTGAACAGACTGGGTTTGAATATAGAAATAAGGTCTTTAAAAGATGTCTCCATTCGAGCAGACGATAGCGATCGAGCTAAGGGACATTACTCGAAAGTTTCAGTGAGCAGACGTGGTTCACTGACTTATTGGCAGCCATAACTGAACACGATCGATGTTTATTGTTTGTGATTTTCAATCATGCTTTCGAATACGGTACCAGATCATTTTATTCCTTACCAGACAAGCCTGGATTGTTCAAGGATTAAAGTGCTGTAAGTATACACGTGATGGTTTCCTACAGTGTAAACAATATCGGGGTGAATGTGTAGCTGTGTGTATGTTTAATAACTGGAACAGCTATTATTCTCAGTGTTTGAATGGGGCATCCTCGTGTGTGCAGGTGGAACTGAGTAGACGGCGAACAAAGGGTAAGTACTGTCAGGTTCCATATACAAAGCCCTGCTCGAACAGAACTCGAAACTGAATGGAAATATGAAAGCAAAATGTAGTTTACTCACTTTTCTCTTGCTTGAGCATCCGAGGGGACCGTAGATCCTTTCCCTTTGGCGTACATGCTGAGAGCTGAACTGTCACGCACCTGTCAAGCCATCAAGAACGACACTGACCCCGTCGCCTTGGCAACTTCAACCGGACATGTCAGTTGCCTCTCGCTGATTGGTGGACGAAAATAGCACCAGGTGCTGTGCTGTGAGACCGACTGAACACTGACTCCGCACAACTCGGCGACAAAGACGCGTTGGCGACTTGCCAGTTATTTAGTTTGATCGGATCCGAGTAAAAATGTTCAGCTCACCCACTGATTGTTTTCTGATCGCATGCAAACCCGCTCCCAGGTCGGCACGGGCCCAGGACAGTTCTCTTCCTTGAGGGGCCTCCATACTGTGAGCAAAATAATAAACAAATGCTACTTCAGGTTTTTTCAAATCGTGTACATGGAGCCTCGGTGCGGGGGGCCTCCTGACTATCTCATAAGAACCCCTGCTGCCTTAGCCCCACAAATAACATACAGTTTACTTAAAACATGACCTAAAACTGTAAAATATAGTCAATATGAGCTATTTAAATTAAAAACTCCAATGAAGTCACATTTAATTTCGTTTGTTAATTTATGTCATATATTCTAATCACAGAAACTTACATAGACCAAATATAACTAGCATTTTTATGACTTTTATCTTACTGGAAATCCAATTATCTCCAATGTGGATGTGATGGATCAATTTTAAGTGGAGAATTATAACTCTGTTTTCTTTAGTTTGATATTGGCTGTGAGTTGTTTTTCCCCTTGACATAAATATAACGAAGCAAAAAAAAAACTTTAATAAACCTCATTTGTATGTTGCATTTTAAAGAAATAATATTCACTTTTAAATGCTTTGAATACCTTTTATAGGCGAATATAACTTCACGGATAATATAAACATAACTTCACGGATAATGTAAACATTTCTTTGAAGAAATCTTTCTCAGGGTCCGTGCCACGAAAATGTTAAGAACCCTTGGTTAAAATTTTCTGTTTCTAACCCGCTAAGCCGACACGTAAAGAAAGACCAATTTGGCAAGAGAAAGCAGGCATATATACAACCAAAGTCTGGGCATAATTTTTTAAATCAATGAAGTGAAATTATGTAACACAGGTTCAAAGTAAAATGAATACAATGCCCATTAGTCCCCCCCCCCCACAGCCACTCTCTCACACACACAAACACACCATCTTTTTCTCATCCCTTACATTTCTATCTGGGGGGGAAAAAAACCAAAATGGTGGAGGGAAACATTTGCTAAGGGTGCAGATTTCAATAATACACTTTACCATTGCTATGACCTATATTCCTCGATATTTTGCTCAATAGTTTCTGGAGTGCTGTGAGACCGTTCCATGTTGGGCGAGTCTATTACGAGGAGAAAACTTTTTTTTTCCTCTTCTTCTCCTCTGCTCCTTTTTTTTTTCTTCTTTTTTTTTTTTACCCTCTCATCTAACACTTCGGATTTCTTTTAAAACGCAAGTAGGCAAAACAAAAAGTGGCAGCAGCCTGGTATGAACACGCAACTGTGTCACAGTTTTGATATAACTAGCCCCAACTCTCCCACTAGTAAAAAAAAAATGTGTGTGTGTTTATTCTTGTAAGTGATTATTTCTAAAGCACAATATACAGACATGTGTCTCGGCTGCTGAGCAACGCATTCCTGGGGTTATTGCCGAAAAGAAGAAAACTATTATGGAATTTAAAGCAATATAAGCAAAGCAATGTGATATGCAAATAATGTTGCGAACATGGTTCTTAAAAAAGCAGCAACATTTGTTGATATTTTGCCTTGTATATATTATATCTTATACGACATCGGTATATTTCTTTAAAGATGTGTCTGTCATATTTCAAATTCTCTCTGAACGGCTCAATACGTGTCTGGCTTTCATGACACATGGTCTAATCATCGTGTGTGTGTGTGTGTGCGGAGCTGGAAACCATGTAACTTCGAATTTCGGACGTGTTTAAAGCTAATCACTGGTTTTCAGGGACGAGTGAGAGGCACACAGTAACAGCGAAATGTCCAACACGAACTGCGCCAGGCCCTGACTAGTCATTTTTGCCGTCGCGCGGTGACGGCAGGTTCGATATCTGATGATGAGTTGAGAAGTCTGGCTGTAAAACGTGTCGATATGTCCAACGAAATCGATAGTGAGTGACATATGGAGTATAGAAGACTGCAGATTCTCAAAATTAATTAAACACATAAACGTATGGCGAATCAAATTTGCTTTGTCACAACACGGGGATAAAGTCTTCCCTGCGTGTGGGTGTGTGTTTGTGCGTGCTTGGAAAAAAAACCGGGGGGGGGGGGGGGAGGTGGGGGTCACGATTGCCCAGTTAGATTTTTTTTTTTTTTAAATCTTCACCGAGCGCCCATGGAAAAGACCATATCGTTCCCGGGACAAGGCTGACGTGTTAAATTTTGCTATCAAGTTGGAGCACATGCGACTGTGCTAAAAGGAAGGCAGTTTATCAAGACGTGAATCAGAGCTAGAAAATAGCCTAGCCCAACTCTTCCAGAGTGCTCCTAGTGACAGGCTGTTGCTCTTCCAGCCTGGCTAATATGATATGGCTATCGTTGTGAATATGGTAGTGGATCCTGCCGAAAAGTCTGCGTTTTGTTAACTAACTTACTTCAGTTAGGTAACTATGATCTATCTCCATCCGATACGATTCCGTGTTTCAAACACTCATTCAAAGAAAGAAAGAAAGATTTAGAAGTTAGAGAGGATTATCATAATTACTCTAGGCACATCTGTGGGTGCTCCAGTCTCATCTTCATCAACTTCATCCGCGTACAGTGACTGATAATACCCATCCTTTTTCTCTTGTGGAGAGTTTTGAATATCTTGGATCACTACTAATAATGGAGATACAATGAGGGAAATTAAAAGGAGGACACCTGTCGCTCTTCAGAAAGTAAAACAAATAAAGAATCTGTGGAAAGAAGCAGACAGAACCACAAAAATAAGATTTTTAAGGGCATGCATCTTTCCCATCGCAACATATGCCTGTGAGACCTAGACACTTAGCAAAACAGCTGAGAAACACATTGAATGTAAATGCTACAGAAGAGTTCTCCAAATATCGTGGACACAAAAAATAACAAATATATCATCTATACTACAAGAGCTTAATATTGAAGAAGGCTGGCTAGTAAAGAGGACTAAAGAGAGAAAACTGAAATATTTTGGACACATTAAACGTCATGATAATTTAGAGAAGACCGTATTGAAAAGATACATAATGGGAAAAAGAAAGAGAGGAAGACCAAAGCGAAGATGGCTGCAAGACATCGTTGACGATCTGCAAATGGATGCAGCAGCGGCAGGCCATCTTGCTCACAACCGATAGGCCTACAGGAGTGCTGTTAGGGAGGCAAAGTTCCGCAAGGGACATGCAAATGAATGAATGAATGAGCCCTTTTGTGTCTTTATCAAGCTGCAAGCGTTTTTTGCATCTCCAAGTTTTACCCATAGGTCTTTCACTTTTAACAAGGATGCTAATTCACAATTATCAGTGAAATATGTTCTTCGCTCAGCTTCTTATATTGGGTTGACTTAGCTCATTTTGATATTTTTGAACTCCAGACTAACCATACTGCACTCCCTCCAAAGACGACGAATGTTTCATACCGAAAGTGGTAAATTTAAAAAAACAAACTATTACAGTGCTTGATACTGTTCATTCGCAAGCATCTCCAGACATCATCTTAAACACCCATGATGCGTCACCAAGCTCATATCTGCTTTGACAGAACGGTAAGTCTGAGGCTGTCAAGCAGGCCTGCGTGTAGAGGTACGTGTAATTCCAGCATTTTTCAGCAAAATTCTAATGCATAGGGGACTTTCGAGAGAAATTTTATTAGTTGGTGCAAAACTAATTCTCCTCACTTGTTTACCCTATTGATTAGTTGTTCTGTTTTCATTCAGTACAGATTTCCATTTTAAAACAGATAAAAGCCATCTGGGCCCACCCTCAAAACAGGAGAAGCCATCTTGGCTCACCCTTAAAAAAGGAGAAGCCATCTTGGCTCACCCTTAAAAAAGGAGAAGCCATCTTGGCTCACCCTTAAAAAAGGAGAAGCCATCTTGGCTCACCCTTAAAAAAGGAGAAGCTGTCTGGGCCCACTCTTAAAACAGAAACCATCTGAGCTTCAAAAACAAAGAAAGCCATTCGGGCCCCAGAGAGATGTATCGGCCCCTTCTCTCCCATTGGGCTAGATTACTTGTATCCCTATAGTCTAATATCATCATCTTGATGAAGTACATGCACTTTTAATTTAGCGTCCCTCTTTGCACCACCCGTTTTCTGGTCTGATTCATTTGACGCATTCTTCCCGAGTCCATTGATTTATTTAGAATCTCAACTCCGTTTGGCAAGAACGGATCGCTTCAAGCTGACCACAGTACACCGGACATTAAGCAGTCTTTTCAAATATCACAAAAGATAGTGTTTCGCATCGTTTAGAGCCGATGTAAATATAAAATAAACGGGAAATTACTTGAAAAGGTGAAAAGTTTCAAGTATTTGGGACACATGATAACAGAAGATGGAAAATGTAAAACAGAAATTAACATAAGAGTATGAATGGCAAAAAAAACACCTTCAACAGAATGAATAAGACCATTACGTCAAAGCAAATATCGCAGTAACTGAGAATACGTATCGCAAAATGCTATATATATATATATACTCAGTATTCCTTTTCTGGAATCTTGAATTTTAATATAGGATTCAGCATCATCGCACTCGGGTCACACCCATACATGCTTTTGTTTCTGTTTCAGTAACCACCGAAGAGTATGAACAGTAATTGTGCCAGTGAGCTGTTGGTTCTGCCAACCTCGAATTCTACCAGCCAGCCACCCAGCTCTTCCTTCTCCCATACTCACACCTCCATCTTTTATTCTCTGCAGATATATATTATCAGCACATGCCCTTTCCTTCTCTTGCACCAGGTTCGTCGGTCACCGACTTCAGTATGTCCGTCCTGTACATAGGAACAATATCTGTTGCAATAGCATTACGGACAACATGATTAGCTACCTCATTGCCTCTCATTGCCTGGTGACACTGGATTGTCACAAGAGCTGAATTCATTCGTGACATAGCAAATCCCTCTCTTCCATAGCATGCTTGAGAGTCCGTCACCACCACACCGTGTGTATCGTCTTGCCGAACTAGCCAGGACAGAGCCTTGGTTACTGCCTCAGTTTCCATTTGCATGCTCGATGTCGTCGTAAAGGGGGCCTCTGCATTCTGTGCCACTAGTCTGCCTCGCTTATAAACAATGAAGCCCCATTCACTCTTTTTGCCTCACAGCACCGAGTCGTCCGTGAAGATGACTAGGTCATGTGGTTGAGCGTGAGCGTAAACGAGCTCCTGAACTGCAAACTCAGTCTTGCCTACCATCCATTCTCTACCAAGCGCGTTGATGACCACTCTGGTGAGCATGTTGATATCATCTCTCGCGTCTATCCCACTCCGCTCATTTTGCAATATCCTCCACAGTACACATAGCACTGATGGATGTTTCAGCCTCAGTCATCCATGGACTACTACGTTTAATACGGCAACTTTGCATTACCGCCAGTGATTTATGTAGAGGTTGAGCGGTGTTGCCGACCACAGTGAGATAGGTCTTGACCTGCGCAACTTTGTATATGATTCCCATGCCAGGCAAGCCCAACAATAATGGATGGTCGCAGTCGGAGTATCCTTCGTGCAGCCCAGAACAGTCCACATGGCTTCATTTTGAATCCTGTCCAGTCTGTCAGTGTGGGTTTTGGAGAATGTGTGGTCCAAGCCCGCAGTCAACCACTGTTAGCACCAGTGTCTGCATTAACTGTACATCCATTGCTGCTTATCCCACCTAGCCGATGCCTTAACAGCATAAAGGCCTTTTTGTAATCGCTGTATGGCAGTGTGTCGACTGTTAGACAACAATTGATCAAACGTTATACCCAGGTATTTTGTCATGGACTCTTGTGACCTGCATCCCATTGTACTGGATTGCTGGCATCTTACCTTTAACGACTGTTTTTCATAGAACACCATAACATGACCATAAGGTAATGTCCCTGAACCACTTGTCCAGTTGGCGTGATAATTACAATGCAGAGATCAATATTCATTTAAGGTGTAGAAGCCTGGAAAAGAAAACAGAGAATGTATCAAATGGACAGAGAAGAGAATAAACAAGTGCTAGATCAGATAGAACTGACAAGAGAAATACTGAAAATCAAGAGAACAGACAACTGAGATACTTTGGCCACGTAAAGAGGCATAATACTGTAATGAAAACTCTACTTGAGGGCAAGATCGAAGGGAAGGGAACAATTGGACGACATGGACATAGATGGGTGGACAACATCAAGTGATGGACAGGAACCAGCTTCTCCGAGTGCACTACGAAGGCAAGAAGAAGAACAGACTGAAGACTTATCGCAACCAACCTTCTATGGGGAGGCGGCACGAGATGATGATGATGATGATGATGTAAGCACAGAATAATAACAGCTTGGCAAAAAGTTGGGAAAAAATGAGAGCCAGCAGAGTATGCCGAGCTTCTTAGCCACAGATGCGTCCAACAGCCAACAAGAACAAGACTGCGACTAAAGTAAGTTGTCTCAGAGGGAACGAGAGCCAGTACAGCATGATCAGTACATTTTGCTGCAACACTGGTTTGGTAAATGACCTGGGTAAAAAAAAAAAAAGAAAAAAAGAAGAGAGTCATTTAACCACAGAGGGCAAGGACAACCGAAGATCCAACATTTTCCTAACCGTTAAAGCAATAACAACTCGTACCGACAATCGAAGTTGCAGCAGCCCAAGACAATTGTTTCGTATATGATGATAAGGAGGGGCATGTTCTTTGGTGCTTTGCTTATAAAAGTGCAGAATCTGAACTGAACTGACCAAAGCTTCCTTCAACGGAACAAACCTCTTTTAATTCAGGCTTGGAGGAGGGGAACTTTCTCTTTGGTATTCATAGCAGACAAAGAAAAAGTAACCAAGGTAATGTCAGTCAGTCATTTGCATGTCCCTTGCGGAATTTTGCCTCCCTAACAGCTCAACTGTTTGCCTCTCGGTTGAAAGCAAGATGCCCTTCTGCTGAAGCATCCATGTGCAGATTATCAACGATGTCTTGCAGCTATCTTCGCCTTGGTCTTCCTCTCGTTCTTTTTCCCATTATGTACCCTTCCAAGACGGTCTTTTCTAAATTCTCATAATGTTTAATGTATTCAAAATATTTCAGTTTTCTCTGTTTAATCCTCTTTACTAGCCAACCTTACCAGTATTAAGTTCAATATTAAGTTCTTGTAGTATGTTTTGTTAAATGTCCAGGTCTCACAGGCATATGTTGCGATGGGAAAGATGCATGCCCTTAAAAACCTTAATTTTGTAGTTCTGTCTGTTTCTCTCACAGCTTCTTTAATCGTTTTACTTTTTGAAGAGCTGTACTGTTATTTTTAAAAAAAAAGGGGGGGGGCATGTAGCAGTGAACCTCGTATCTTTTCATCCTTAGTGATTGTCCGAAAAGAAAGAAAGTCTAATCAAGTGCGCATTATAAGTGAAAAGTGTGATACCTCATATATCTGCATTAGACGGTGCCAGCATAATTTTTTTAAACCATCAGAGTAACTTTAGGTATTATATTCTCAAATTTGTGTTGTATTCATATTAAATAAAAATGGTCATATTTGAAATGAATACTTTAAAAAAAAATTATCGTTGATGATCTGCAAGTGGATGCATCTGCAGCAGGGCATCTTGCTTACAACCGAGAGGCCTACAGGAGTGCTGTTTGGGGGGCAAAGTTCCGCAAGGGACATGCAAATGACTGACTAACTGACATTACATTTTGTGTCCCATAAAAGAGCTCTCGATGAAACAGTAGTAAAATCTATTGCAACAACAATAACGATGACTGTGTCAGTAAATACTGTCTTGTGAAAACAGTTCTCTTTGTTGCTCTGAAATCAATGGATTTCCTTCCTCCCACGCTTACATTCGTACTTTGTGGATTTTTTTTTTTAAGTACACGAAGGATAACTACAACTACTTAGTTTTTGATACAAAGACTGTAGGCCGTCCCTGTCTTCACATGATATTGATTTTTATTGTCCTTGTGGCAAGTGACATGTTTGTGTGCTTTCCCCAGCGTCGCGTCTCCTACATGTCTCTTATGCACAATCCCCCCCCCCCCCCCCCCCCCCCACAAAAGTAGTTCTCTGAGATCTTGAAGGTCGTATTTCTGATTCCCACGGTCTGTCGTCCTAATTTTTTTTAAAGTCTCTGGAGATATAAAGAGGAAAGATGACAGTACCAGAGTAGCCGGACAGTTGTAAGGGCCAGCAAACCAAACTGGTGAAGACCCTGTCTTCGCCCCCCCTCCCCTTTCGCTGGCTGGAAGCAGTAAGAAACTGAGCCTAGCCGACGAGGGCAGGGATGGCCCCCATGGCGGCAGGAAATGCCCAGAAACTTTGCACCTGGTTTTTCAGATGTACACCTGGTCTGCAAGCCTCCATAACCCACTCGCCATTCTACATGATGCCTGTGCCTAAACCTTCATAGTGCCGGCTGCAGAGAACACAGGTAGAACAAGAGAATGTTTCTAGAGAAGGACAGATGTATGTTTCTAGAGAAGGACAAACGTATGTTTCTAGAGAAAGACAGATGTATGTTTCTAGAGAAAGACAGATATACGTTTCTCAGTTTGTAGTCCGGTTTTTTCCCCCTCCCCTCTAAGTTTTCTATGGCATGTCAGTGCAAACAACACAAAACTGTGGTTTAAAGAAATGTTTAATTATAAAGATATAAACAGAATTATTTTAGGAGCACTCTTTGAATCATCTCAGCATTCATCACAGGCAGGTTAGGCACACTGAATTTCATCTTTCTACTTTTTTTTTTTAAAGTCAATGTTGCTGTTTTTCCAACACTACTCATCAGAACTTGGCTACTGCAAGTCAAAAAACATAATGATTTCAGGATGGACAGATTAAAGAGATAAAAAGAGCAAATGGAGAACAACGATAGAGAGAGAGAGAGAGAGAACAACAACATCAAGAAATGTACATAAACATTAAAAAAAAAGTTTGGTCCACTACATGCTGTGAATGTAACAGCATAAGCAGCTTGAGATCACCTCCGCCAGACCTTACAATGGATGCCAATGAATGACGATCATTTTTTAAAAAATGTGCCAGTTCAGAGAAACAGATTTACACAAACCAACCAATAAAATGACCAAAATAAAACCCATAATACGACATAACCGATGTTAGATGAAACTCATTGATCTTTGTATAAATGCCCCATGTCTAATTGTTAGGATGAGGGGCTTCTAACTATTTTTAGGCCCCTACGCTTTTGATTAGCCATTCTGGTGTCATCCATTTTGGACACTACTTAAAACCAGGGAGTCCTTCTGGGCCCCAGAGAGATGCACCATCTGCATTTCCCTCTCCTCTGACACTGGAGCTGGTGTGGATGCTGAAAAATATGAGAATTAAAATGAAGAATATCTGTATGTCGATTTGGCCTCACTGTTTACAATATGTCAGTAGTTCTTACAGTGGCAGTATTGAGCCCCTGACGGCGTTTGGAAAATACATGGGGTGGGTGGGGGTGTGAAAGAAGGGAAACTGCGTGGGAGATCAGAACCAACTAAGAGAGAGAAAAAAAAACGTTTTCGGGGCGCTAAGGATATTGCCTGTGATACAAGAGGACGACAGCTAAATAAAAACATTTTTAAAATCGGAGAACCACTGCAATACATTAATCTCGAGAGTTGTGTGAATTGGTCGTTAGTTCCAACACATTCAACAACAAAAACCAAAACCTACGCGCAAGCTTTAAGGAACTGAACGCCTCTTAGCGTTTTGTGGAGGGAGCAGGGACGTCCCCCATCTGGCCACCATAGTGCTCCACTTCCTTGCAACGATTCCAGGAAATAGTATCACAGCAGCCTGGAAAACTAGGTACAAATTGATCATCTTTGACTTCGTCATACATTTTGTCTTGTTTTGGTGTTTAAGATGACCTTTCATGCCGATGGGAAGCAAAAATCTGGCCAGGACAACCTGCATTATTATCATCAGTGACATCTGACCAATGTTAGAGAAGATATAGACAAAGAATATTACGATGCCACAACAATTGGAGGTTATGAAATACCAGAGATTAGATATGCTGATGACACAGTGTTACTGTCCACAACACAAAAAGTGATGGAAAAACTAATTACGTCAGTCCGTAGAATAGTGAAGAGCAAAACCTCTATCTTAATGTGAAGAAAACTAAATTGATGACAACTGACAAAACAAATAAAGCAGCTGATATATGTATCAATGAGAAAAAAATTGGAAGAAGTGGAGGGTTTTGAATATCTTGGATCACTACTAACTAATAATGGAGACACAATGAGGGAAATTAAAAGGAGGACATCTATAGCTCTTCGGAAAGTAAAACAACCAAAGAATCTGTGGAGAGGAACAGACAGAACTACAAAAATAAGATTTTTAAGGGCATGCATCTTTCCCATCGCAACATATACCTGTGAGACCTGGACACTTAACAAAACAGTCGAGAAACACATAAATGCCTTTAAATGTAAATGCTACAGATCTATATTCAGGTCTTGGCAATGACTGCTGCGGTTAAGATCTTGAAAGACTGTCGTAAAGCAGCGTAGGACTATTGTGACTTTCTTCAGTTTCTGATTTTTTTTTCTATTGTAAACAGAGAAAACTTAAATATTTTAAATATATTTTTACGTCATGATAATCTAGAGAAGACCGTCTTGAAAACGGTACATAATGGGAAAAAGAAAGAAAGGAAGACCAAGTCGAAGATGGCCAGAAGACATCTGCAAATGGATGCATCAGCAGCAGGGCATCTTGCTCACAACGGAGAGGCTTACAGGAGAGCTGTTAAGGAGGCAAAGTTCCGCAAGGAACAAGCAAATGACTGACTGACATCTGACCATGACTTCATAATCTGCTCTGGCAAAAAGGGGTGTTGAAGGTGGCTTACCCAACCCGCAGCCACAAAGGTACCATGCAGTATGGCAACTATTACTGAACGTTGAGACTTCTGTACTGGAAATAACTTGTAGAGCTTGACTACCACTTCAGCTATAATATTTTGTATATCAGAGATAAGAGAAATGACGACTGCGGTAAAACTGGCTGCGGAGTAGAGGCGTCTGGTTCAGTTTTACGAAGAAAAAAACAAAACACTTAGCATTTTTTTAGTATTCTCCTTGTAAGAAAGACTGGCAGAAGGCTTTTGCCGAAATATTCGATAGTTGTATGTTCTTCATTTATATGTGATCATCTTGCTTTCTGCCATTCTTGTTTCTGCCCACTTTCCTCACACAGATAGAAAATCTTTTTGTAAAACTGATTCTCACATCTCTGTACATGAAATGATCAGTTTACTCGCATGACATGATGGAAAATATACATCCCGCGTAACTCTTTTTTTTTTAAAATATGTTGTTGAATGTAAATTGTATCATTTAAAATTTTACTCATGCTTGTATTTAGCATATTGTTATTCAACTGAATTGGAAAATAGAGGGCAGAAAATCAAATGGGGTTGAGGGTCCAGTTCCTCACTCATTCACGATCAAATTCATTTGTTATCATTAGAGTTTTTCTTTCTTATTCTACAGTTTGTCGTAGGACCTGCAGGTAAAAGAAGATCCGAGAGAAAATGAAAATTTGCCAGTGCACAGATAACTGGTTGTGTTCGGAGACAGTAAGGAGGGAAGTATCGCCAGAATTACACTGTTCTGAGGCATAAGGACATGTCCTATGACCTGACCACTGTTCCTGAATGTACCACAAGTACATCTAGACCTATTAAATGGACTGGGGAAGTAGTTAGAAGGTTATTTCAGACATTATTTTAGTGAGAATGCCACCACACGACGAGATCGGACGAAAATTTAAGTAGATCTGGAAATCGCCGATGGTAAACATTGTACATCTAGACATCGCCGATGATAGCTAATTATCAGCTAAAATCATCACACTGCTTCTTTTTTCCTAAAAAAAAACAAAACTTCATTTATGAAATCTTCTTACATTTACAGCTATTTTCATGCACAATATGTATACTGTTAAAATTAGAAAATTTAACTTTGCACATTCACTTTTACAACTACACCCCCTATACATATCAAGACCCACGCTTTTTGTGTGGCATGAACCGTCCGCGTTTTTTTTTTTTTTTCCTGCGGCACGGGAAGACTTGGTTCGTGAATGACCTCCCTCACAGAGGCTGGTCGGTTGATTGGTACATGGTCTCTCCAAAATAGGTTGGTCGTAGATAATCTCCCTTGCAGGATTAGTTGATAGATGATCTCCCTTACAGAGGCGTAATATTTTAAAAGTTTGCTCTTTTGTTTTTTAACACTCCTCGTATATTTCTTATATCTTATCTTATATCCTTCCCGTGCCGTTAAACGTCACATAGGGCTCGCAAGGTAGTTCGCCAATTTTTCATGTCTTCGGCGAGCATTTCAACCTCATTAAGGGATTTTATGCCTATTAATTTGGCCTCTCTTAACAATGTCCTCTTAGAGTTTCACGTGGTCTGCCTCTTTTTCTTTGGCTTGTTGTGTTCCACTTGACAGCTTGTTTTGGGATTCTCTGACTGTTTCTTCTCATCACGTGACCAACATATGTCCATCTCCTTTTCCCGATCACCCATGAGACTGGTTGTTGTTCAGTCATCTGTCTTATCTCTGCATTGTTCTTGAATTCGATGATGTCGAGTGTTTACCCTAGCCATTTGTTTTCAAAAGAGTCTAATTTCTTTTGTTTTCCAGCTTTCACATGCATAAATGAGGGTGGATATTACATTTGAATTGAAGTCTTAACTTGGTTTTTGTGCTTATAACTTTTGGATGCTATATATTCTCAAGATTCTTGAAGATCGATGATGCTTTTGCAATTCTAATTTTAACTTCCATTCTGGTGTCACCATCCTGATCTATGTAGCTGCCAAGGTGCAAATTGATTGACTTCTTCAATATCTGTCCCTTCTACATGTATTTTTCCATTTTGATTAATGGGAAGTTTCATTATTTTTGTTTTGTCCTTGTTAATTTCAAGTCCTATTTTACTAGCCAGTGAAGACAGGCTGTTTTTTCTTACATGGAATTCACATTGTTAGTGATAAGAGTTATGTCATCAGCAAAATCAAGATCTTCTAGTTGGATCCCACGTACCCAGTCAATACCTATGTTACCTGTACATTTACTCAAACATTATATCCTTTCCATGGCATCATGGATCATACAGGACTTGCAGTATAATTTACTACAGTATATATTAAATGTCATAAGTAATCTGATGATGGAATGTGACAATTTTTAGGCCTGCTTATTAAATCAGAAAATTTAACTTTTCCTGATTACTGAACTTCCAGATTGGATAACTGTCAAAATTATCATCATGAGCCCTTTTTTGGTACCAGTTTACCTTCAAAAATTATCAACAGCTTGCCTTTACTAATATGCAGCAGCTAGCTAGGAACAGAACAGTTCAAAGAAAATTCTGATCTAAAGATTTTTTTGGGAAATAATTTATTCAAAGATGAGTCCCAAATCGTCAGAGGTATGGACACCTAAAGTTAAGAACCTCTGGTGCAGCCAAATGTATTTCATTGAATGACACAGCCTTCTTTTCAAAAAGTCCACACAAATAAAACACATAACAAGTTCTGTAGCTGTAAAAAATATTTTATTTACAGTCTGAACACTGTAAATGCATCAAAGAATACTCTTAAAATATTAATGTCACATAAAGTTTTTTTTTCCTTTCTTAACAACATAAACTCATCAACATAATCATCATCAATTGTGTATCATAATCATGACCATCTTCACAGATACAGCATAACTGTATGAAAGTAACTGTAGATCTGTGATGCAGTGTATTATGTGACTTCATAAGTGGACTTGGAATAGATAGCACTACAACTGAGAATGCTGTAATATATCTCAACAGAAGAAAAAAAAATAAAACATACACAATTATGCATACAAGTCAAAGTTTGAATACAACCAAAGATCTATACATTTCAAGCGCCACACAGCATAGGTAGACAAATACTGTCAGCGTTTCTCACACTGCTATATAATCGTCCCCCTTTTCCCCACATATGTAGCTTACTACAGTGGCTAGTTATATCACTTCTTCGAATGCACTTACTGTCTACATCTGCAATTTTGCCTCTTGTATAACTCAGACTTTTCCAGCACAAAACTGTAGCTTTTTTTAAGTGGCACCATCGGACCAGAAGATGCATCTCAGTGCTTCATAGTTCATGCTGTACTGATGATGGTAAATGTAAATCTTAAGAACGGTTTTTTCAGCAAAATGATGCTCGTTGGTTTGTATAAATAGTAGAGATCTGCCTGTTTCCATATTGTCTTGTAAGATGAGTAAAACCATTATTATAAAACATTACATGCAGAAGCAGTGTAGTGGTTGAGATATATCAGGTAATGAATTGTTAAATCACACGAGTCTCAAGCCTCCGAAATCAGGAAAGCGACACTATCAAAAACATGCACTGATACAACCAATATCATATTATATTGTTCTGACATTGAATATACACTCACAAGAAGAGAGAAAAAAACTTAAATAAAAACATTAATGATAAAATTAGAAACAGAAGACTGGAGGCATACACAGTGCACAGGTAAAGGCAGTTCTATTCCCGCCTTTCAGCAGAACACTGTGTGTCTGAGAGAATAAATAACACACCAGAAGAGAAGTCCTGATGTGATAGTGAAGGGAAGGTCTGAATACAGGAAGTTTATATGTGATTTATCCAAAAGCTGAAAAAAACAAAGAGATAATGCACCATGTTATCTATGCTACCTCCTCATCTTCCTATTAGGTCTGATAAGAACCAGAAATGGTCATGACAAACCCAAATACAATCAGAAACAACACAAACATTTAACAATCAAAACATCTGCACTTGTCCTTCCAATAACTCAGATAAACAAGAATGAATTCTATTTTTCTTTTCGTTTACTATTTAAGTGACCAGTTAATTTATACTTTTTTTTCAATATAGTCTAACACCTTTCTCAATAAAACTACCAGCTTCTGTAGTCAAATCGGAGGTACCCCAGTCAGCCATATGTAGAAATGGGTACCCAGCTCTTTCTGAAGCTAGGAAAAGACAAGTAGCCAAGCATGATGCTGACTATGTGACTCCCTAGTGTGCCTCCAGGTCAAGGAACACCGTCCCAGATCTTTCTGAAGCTAGGGAAGGAAGGGTGACCAGGCATAATGTAGACTACATGACTCTTTGCTGTGCCCCCAGATCAAGGAAAATATGTACACTAACACCATATCTCTGCATAGCAGGACTACCCCCCCCCCCACCTTTCTAGGTATCTTACATTTATTACTTTAGCATCAAAACAGAATCCTAGCCCCAAGCTACCAAGCTATTAACAGACAACTGTATGTGCCTGCTAACTCTGTCTCACATCTCTTGTACATTTGATTCTCATTTTGTTTGGTATGTTCATGTAAATTGCTCATATATATAAACTGTATGATAAACTTGGTGTAACACTGCTGATACAATCAAACTGAACATGGTAAGATGCATTTTCATTCATGATTTCAACTCTTTTTGGTTACAATGAACTGTTTCCTCCATTTTGATTCCCAGTATATCCCCATTCAATTAATGTGAGCTCCCTTTTAATAAAATGGATTGTATGAATTCAAAGTATCCCTGTTTAATGTGGGCTACTCTCTAATCAGATGGTTTATTATTATTATATTACAATAGAAAGTTTCAAGACCTATTTGGGATTAGAATTTCTGAACGGCAAGACAACTAAACAGCTCTTTAGGTCATAAAAGGAAGCCTACATAACCTATATATTTCAGCCTTTTAAATTTCAAATATTCTAAATGATGAAGATCTTTATATGACACAAACAAAAAGTTGTCTGCACAATTATGCTGCCTCTTCTGTGACCTTCAACCTTTTCCCTTCCCTGATCTCCAAGTTGTCTGCACATCGTTTCAAGTTTCCCAATCCCACAACCTCTTTTTCATTCAAATCTGATGATCGCCGCTCTAGAATGTTATCCTCGCCATTATTACCTTCCGTTTCTACAGCGTCAGCTAGTTCTGGTGCTGCTCCCTTGGCCAGTGAGTTGATGAAAGTGTCAAGTACAACAATGATACATGTCATATTGTCGCAGCCGGTTCCGTCACCGCAGGTATTTGGTGCCAAGCAGTGATCAAACAGCTGTGGGATCAAGAACAGTCAAACAATCAACATCACACATTGTCTCTCACCACAAAAATAAGAATCATTTTCATCACAAAAACTGTTTTATGACATGCAGCTTTTCTTACACATTCCCAAACCATGTCAAAGATTTCTCAGACTAGCTGCTCAGTTTTTTAAAAAAATACAATGAACAAGGGAAATGAAGAGTCTTGAACACCTTGGAATGAGCTTTTGTAAGAGTGAGACTATTACAGCTAAGACTCGTACAAGATACACTGGGAGATTCTTGTCAAACTAGATCAAGGCCAATATTACAGATATGTACTCTTGGCCAACAAGATCAAGACAGAGTCTCTCTCTCTGAACCTTAAGTGCCCAGGGCACATGGGGCTTCCACAAAGGTTTTACACAAATGCCTGTCCTTTGCCTTTTTTTCTGCTCTTGCCCAGGTGAGCCCTCTATTGCTCAACATCCTCTCTGTTGTTCTTCTCCATGTCTCTTTTGGCTACCCTTACTTCTGTGGTGTCCATCTTAGTGCTATTTTTGGTAGTGAGTTGTCAGTCATTCGGAGCACATGTCCCAACCATCACCAGTGTATTTCTCAATAATTGCTGTCAGTGGCTTCACCTGCATTTCTGCCAACAAGATGTTATTTCCTATGGTGTTTGGCCAAATTATTTTTCTAAATCTTCGTAAACATTTAGTCTGGAAAGAATTCAATTTGTTTTCTATGGTTTTGGTGATTTTCCAGCATTCACTTCCATAGAATAGTAAACTTAGAACATTGCTCTTAAATATCCTGATTTTCGTATTCATGCTTAGTTTTTTTTTATTTCCATATAGTCTGCAGCACTGCAAAAGCCTGGTTTCCTCTAGTAAGTCTGCTGTTGATGTCCTCTGTACTGTCTCCATTTTCTACTACTCTACTGCCAAGTAATACAAATTTGTTGACCTCCTCCACTAACTTGCTATCTACTCAGAGTACATTTCTGTTGTTCACATTTTTCTTCATTAACTTTGTCTTTCCTATGCTGATCTTTAGTTCTATGTTGTTTGCATTCTGAGTTAGCTTGTTTATTTTAATAAATAATGTGTGTGATAGTACATATCCCTGCTTCACTCCTGTTTGTACCCTAAAGCTGCTGGAGGTATATTCTCCACAGATCATTTTGCACTGAAAACCCTCATATAGGGCTTTGATTACACTCACTACAAATGCCACAGTCAAGTATTTTTGTCCAAGATCAAGATAAATACTGTAGCACATATCACACCGACAAAATGACCACAAAATAAGAGCAAGAATTCCAGCAAGGCATAATGTTAAAGATAAATCAAAAAACTATAAAGCAAAAGCAAATATAAAAGAAAAAAAAAACCTAACACTTGTAACAAAGAAATGTAACAAGCATGACAATCAGCATTCAATGGCCATGCAATAAGAAAAGAATTTTATACATCATAAAGAACATAAATGGAGGAAAATGTCAGAAAATTGAAATAAAATGATAACCAATTCAACCTGATGAAATAACAAAATATTACTAAGCTGATATAATAATTCAGAATCTGAAATCTCACACAGAGGTACTCACACAACCAAAATGGCACATGATGATGATGATGGCAAAGGCTCTATATTTCATAAAAATGTATTACATATCATGTCAGATAACAAACAATTAACTCTAGTCCTTGAAATTACAGACGCTGATTTCACTAGTTACTTCAGCTTTGAAAGAAATTATGCTACAGGCCTCAAGTATTTACCTGCTCACAGATAAGAGATGGTTTCAGTCTGTTCTCTGGCTCCTTCAACTTCTCCAGGACATAGTCAACAACTTCTTGACTAGACATGTAGTTCCTGGATCAATACAGGTTACACAATCATGATAATAACTCAGCTGATGGACACAGCTGCACTCACAACTCTTCCACTTTCTACACAACACTCTCTCTCTCTCAAGATAAAAGAACAGGCTGGTCTGTCATGCACCGGAGGCACGTTGGATGATTTGGCATTAGTGCCCACATTTTTTTTTTTACCTGATGGCACACAAAACAGTGATGATGTCAGCATCATACCTGGCCACCTTGCTTTCATGGCTCCAGACAGAACCTGGGACCCATTTCTACAGCTTGGTGACTGAGGCATCTCTGGTCAAATCCGAACCACAGATCTTTGTCTTGACAGACACTTCATTATTTTAGGCATCTTTCCCTCATGACTAGATCCAATGTCTTTCTAATCTGTCAAACCTCCAAGGGAGAATTACTGCTACATCTATTTGAAGGAAACTAGACAAGAAATGAGGCATTTTGCACCAGAGAGGTTCTTCTTCTTCGTTCACATTGTCTGTCTATACCTGCAGTCCTACTGTTTTTTGTAATTCATGTATGGAACCGAAGAGCTTATCTTCTTTAGTGGTTTCACTGGGCCAGTAATTATTTCTCAGTGTTTCATAGTTGGTGCAGTTCTGGAGGATATTTTCCACAGTTTGGGGCACCTGAGCACATGTACATAGATTAGTAGTACCAACCTTAAACTTTGTATACATATGACTTCGGAGTCAGCTGTGTCCTGTTCGGAGACGGAAGACGGTGACTTGTTCCTTTCTGTTTAGCATGTGACAGTCATCATGTGGTGGTGTTTGTGGCTTCCTGTAGGTTTTTATCATGCTTTTCTTCTGATTATAGGTGACTGGTATGTCTGGTTGCTTCATTTCAGTGCCCTCTTTGGCCAGATGGTCAGCTTTCTCATTGCCTGGTATCCCACAGTGGGAGGGAATCCATTGCAAAGTGACTCCATGTTGTAAGCCAATTTCTGACAAGGCATCCTTAAGGTCTGGTAGTTTGTTGCACTGAAGAGCTTCCAGTACTGATCTTGCATCTGTGAGAATTACTACAGGACATGTATCAATTCTGGAGTCTGATAGTTTTTCAACTGCAGCAATAATTGCCCTAACTTCTGCATCAAAGTTGTTGCAGTATTTTCCAGTGGGTATGGAAATATTGTCAGTGGTGTTGTTTGGATATTCAATATGTGCTCCTGCCCCTCCATTCTTTATGGCATTGTGTGCAGATCCGTCTGTATATACACATATCCATGTGTCACATGGATATTTGACATCTAGCACACTAAGTGTGGCTGTTGATCTTACAAGGCTGCTTTGCATCTCACCATTCTGCACACTTTTCACTTCAGTCTGAATAGTTATTTGTGTATAATCTGCTTCTTTCCATGGTGTATGCTCTGGTACAGATAATAATGGAGCGACTACAGTTGAAAGGTCAGGTATCAGCTTACGCATACGCTTGGCCTGGTGAATGAAGCTGCTTCTTTTAAGCACCAGAGAGGTTAAAACAATAACTTCATTCTGGTGTATCTATCTGGCAGAGAACATCTTGCATTTTTTTCTTTTCTGTCTCTGATGTGCCTCTCTCTCTCTCTCTCTCACGCACACTCTCTCTCATATATCAGCATTCAAAGTATGCTCATACACATATAATCTTATCCGTCACCCAAATAACAGAACAAATGTTTACGTCCTTAATTTAGACCTCAAAATAAACTTACTATCTAATGTCCCTTCCCGTCTACTATCTGTGGGACGTCTGGAGTTTTCCATTTGCACAGTTAAGTTCTGACTATTCTGCACGATGAAAATTCTTCCAATTAATATTTTTAACCTTTATTTCAATATTTGTTTTTTTTAACTCCAAGATTTTTTTTTTTAGCAGAAGCCTTGACGTTCTACAAAACTGAGAAATAATCCACGAACTTACCAAATACCATCACAAGCGATAACAATAAACTGGTCCTCTTCACCGAGTTCTGCAGTTTCAACATCTGGCAATGCTGTAATCATTTGTTCTTCTGCTGGTAGGTCTTTGCTACGTTTATATACGTGGTCACCTGAGTGAAATAAAAAAATAAAATATGATGAAGACATGTTCATGAATTTTGTAATATGGGTATGATGTGTGATAATTCGAAGCAGATACTCTAATGAAATACTTGAAGAAAATAAACTCAGTCTAAGAAAAGCTGTTTTATCCATATATGGGGATGTCTATTAATTCCAGCTGATCACCAATTACTTCAGAAGTATGCAAGCTGGTATCTAAAAACGACTGAAGAAGAAGAATCACCAGAAATGTTATTTGTCTTTCCCCACACGTTCCCAAAATACTGACAGGCAGCAAATGGATCAGAAAGTAGGTACCATGCACTGTATAAATTTCTACTGTACTAGTAAAGAAAAAAAAAAGGTTGAACATAAACATATAATACAATTCAATTTCTTTTTCTTTAAAATGTCATCATGTCTCCCAGTGGAAGCGAGTCAAATTTCCATACATACAATGTCCGACAATTAAGTAATGAGACTGATTTTATTATTGCCATGACAAAAATGCCATCTATGAAGCAAAGCATGGAATCCAAAGAGGCAACCCTCGTCTATCGCCAACCGACAAGCAGACGACAAACAAGCTGCCATTTTGCAGACCTAGTCAGAAGTGCATTGTTACATAATCAGCATGGAGCAAAAAGCTAACATTAAATTCTGTTTAAAACTTGGGGAAAAGTGCCACTGAGACAGCTGAATTGATGTGACAAGTTTATGGGGATAATTGTTTATCTCGAGCACAGATATTCAGGTTGTATTCACGATTCAAAAGTGGCGTGGAAATGACTACGAATGCAACTAGACATGGATGCCCAATTTCTGTTCGTACTGGAGCTCATTGCAAAAGTCAGAGAACAGATAGAAGAAGATTATTGTTTGACTGTGAGGATGATGGCAGATGAATCTGAGAGACCATTCGTAAAATTTTAGTGGAAGATTTGGGCAAGAAAAAAGTTGATTGCACGTTTGTACCACATTCATTGTTTGATGACCAAAAACATCAGCGTGTTAAGTATTCAAAAGACATCATCAAAATGTGTCACAGAAATAAACATTCCTTAAATTTGATTGCTGCAGAGGATGAAACATGGATTTTCTGCTATGATCTCACAACTAAACACCAAAGTGCTCAGTGGAAATCATCATCACCAAAAGGCAAAAAAATCCTCCTTCAAGTCGAAAGTGAAGACAGTGTTGGTGTGCTTCTACGATAGCAAAGGAGTTATTTACAAAGAATTTATTCCAGAGGAACAGACTGTCACTGCCAAAGTTTATTTAAGTATTTTGAAACGGCTATTGAAAAGGATTCTCTGAGTCTGACCCGAGCATTCAACACCTGGTAGTTTTTTCCTTCTTCATGATAATGCACTGGCTCACCAGGCAGTTGTTGTACAGGAATTTTTGGCTCAAAAACAAATGTGTATTCTCAACCCTATTCCCCAGATTTGTCTCCCTGCGATTATTTGAAAGGACGCTTCTCTGATGATACTTATGACATCCAAAGGGCAGTAACATTGAGTTTAAGGGCCATACCAACAGAAGAACTGCAGAGGTCATTCCAGTGTTTGTTAGATCGTGCCTTTCGCTGTATCAATGCACATGGGGCTTACTTTGAATAAAACACAGGTTATCTTCAACTTTTGTTTATTTTTTATGGAATTAGTTTCATTACTTAATTGTTGGATCCTGTACATTCAATTTCATTTTCTTTAAAATGTCATCATGCCTCCCAATGAAAGCGAGTCAAATTTCCATACATATATGAGACTAAATTTTATAAGAAGGCATTTTCTATAATGCAACAACAGCAAATGTGTACAGCTTATTATAGTATGACTCATCTTGCAGGCAACATTCTTCTGGTTCAGAAGCAGTTTTCCAAATAACCTGATAGATTTCTGTTTTTACATCTGTTCTGACTGGAACCACGAAGGCTAGTTATCCGTCGCACATATCTATCCACAGACTCACACAAATGTTAACTACTGCCATCGGCATCAGTTTTGATGCATAACCAAAAAGCTACAGTTTAAATGAGAACACATACCTATAGCTCTTGACAAATTAAGGCCTCCATTTACTCTGCCATCAGCTGTGACTTTGCCCCCTGCATTTTCTATTCTTTCCCTCTCTGAATCATCCTCAGGCTTGTGGTCATATGACAGGTCCACAGCCTTCCCTCCCTTTGATAAGACACATCTGGAGTCTCCTGCATTAGCAACAATCAGCTTTTTGTCTTGCATCAGGACAACACAGGCAGTGCAGCCACTGTCTGAGCCAGGCTGTAAATAGTATGTCCATATATTATGCATAAATTTTACACATAAAAAAACTGCTAGGTCAAGTTAAATCTGGTGACAGAAATGCTGCCACGACAATCAATTTATGTATAAAAAAAATAATGAAAAATAAGTACTGTTACTACAAGAAAACCCATTAAATGCTGTTATTATAGGAAGCACTTTCCGCACAAGAAAACCAATTAAATGCTAATATTATAGGAAGCACTATCTGCACAAGAAAACCCATTACGTACTGTTATCATAGGAAGCACTTTTTGTATTAAAAAAAACATTGAGCACAATTATTATAAGAAGTATATTCTGTATAGAAGTTTCTCTCCATATTGCCCTACTTCTTCATTAGACATGTCCATCAAAGGTACATCTTCATCTGGTCCATCTTCCTCATCCTCCTCCTCCTCATCATCGTCATCATCATCATCATCACTGTAAAATAACAAATACATGACCATTGTAAACATTCTGTGCCACATGTAATAACAATAAAAATTGTATAAAATAACTATAACAACAAAATTATAGTTTCAATCGGTTGGCCAGTGATAACAAAGAACACAAAAACCTTTAGAATTTGAAATGAAGGATATGGCCAAGATCCATGAGCACAACAAAGAGCACAATTTGTAAAAAAAACTTAGATTGCTGAAGCAAACTGTGGGTTATCAAATGTTTCATGGTATGAGAAACACTGGATATAAATTCCTGCATCATGGCAGGAAATATCTTGTGTGAGACACACAGCTTTCAGTTCAGAATTAACAGTAAGGACAAAAAAAAAAAAAGCACAATTTAGAAGAGAGATAACCTACATAAAAACAAAGAGCACAATTTGTAGAAGAGAGATAACCTACATAAAAACAAAGAGCACAATTTGTAGAAGAGATAACCTACATACAAAGAGCACAATTTGTAAAGAGATAACCTACATACAAAGAGCACAATTTGTAGAAGAGATAACCTAACATAAATGTGAACAGCAGAGTCTGGAGAAGAGATAACAGAAAAACAAAGAGCAGTCTGGAGAAGAGATAATAGAAAACCAAAGAGCAGAACTTAGAGGAGAGATAACCTAAAAAAAACAAAACAAAGAGCACAATGTGTAGAAGAGATAACCTAAAATAAATGTGAAGAGCAGAGTCTAGAGAGAAGATAAAAGAAAAAACAAAGAGCAGTCTGGAGAAGAGATAATAGAAAAACAGAGATTGGAGAAGAGATAACAGAAAAACAAACAGAACAGAGATTGGAGAAGAGATAATAGAAAAACAAAGAACAGAGACTGGAGAAGAGATAACCTAACATACAGATAAACACTGTCTGAAGAAGCATTTCAGCTGTATCACTGACTGACTGATCTCAAGATGTAGCATCATACCTTAACTGCTACGTGATGTTACCATGTAAAGAGCTGAAAATGCTCAGAGTGAGCACTGATTACTTTATCGCACCACCTGATTGATCATTTTGTAAAAGTCATTGGAAATGAAACTTTTTTCATGTCTTGAGCAATGTCCACAGTTAGATCTGTAAAAGAAGGCACTCAATGTCCAGGTCTGATAAATGTAACTTTTGTCTTTAATCTTCTTTCTGTTTTACACTCTTCTACATTTTAATAAATGTAGTATCTGCTTTTTCTTTAAGTAGTATATGTTCATTATTTCTCAGTTTGAATTTTGTAGAATGTTTATGCGAAAAATAAAAAAGAAATCTTGGAATAAACGAAACAAATCTTGAAATAAAATATCTGCCTTTTTTGTATCCATACATTTATTTTGCTTGAGGAAATGTAGCCATATCTGTAGATCCAGGGTTGCTGAACTTTTACATTAATTCTAGAGCATTTCTGTTCAAAATTACACTCACTGGTGTGGTTGTGCTTGTACAAGAATCACAGACTTATTCAAATTTGTTTTCTGTGAGAATAAGCTACATATTCTAGAAAAAAAACAGTTTATCAGTGACTGCAAAGTAGCCCAGTGTGACCCATATTGGCTGCATCATCAGCAAACAAGTTATCTGATTCAGCTTTGTCTTTGTTCTGTGTCATGTTTGGCTGAACAATGGGCCATTTAATTTTGTATGAATGAATATATCACCGCTGGTTTATTTGAGTGTGCAGAGTGTATTCTGATGTGATGACCTTGCTCGGCTCTACTTTTGACCTCAGAATGGTCAGTTCTTACATAAACTGTATGTTGGCTCTCATATCTTTGTGAAATAAAGCAATCAGTCTGGGTGATATTGGTGGACACCCAATGTTCTCTAACATGTAGACCCAAGGTGTGCTTACAGTGCTAATGCTACTGTGAGATTGAAAAATGCAGCAAAAGAAGAGAACCATTTGTACTATTCATTTTTCTGATGCCTAACTGTGAAAATCATATCAATAGTTAATTTCTGGGCACAGTAATTGCCCTGTATTTAAGAAGAACCTAGTTATTTGTAAGTGCTCCTGGATTATTTGTGGAAAAGCTTTAGTTAGAACACAAGTGGCATATGTATTTCTAGGCTACTTAGGTGTCTGTTCAAGATGATGAGCATTCAGAGCGACCCATCATCAGCATTATGCCAGAAAATGCGGAAAAAAATTTGTGAATTCATCCATCAGGACCACTGCCAAACAATCCATCTGCTCTCCCACATGGTTGGAATCAGTTATGAAGTCTGCCAGGAGATCCTCATAGACTGTCATAGCTCTTGATACTAGAATCAGTGGCACTTTGATGTATTCCTTCTGTTTTGTGAGATAGATGGTTTATAACAACCCATTTTAATCTCTAGGATCATTTTTAAACATGATAAAATTTCAGTTTATGGTTATTATCCAGAGACAAAGCATCCATCACTGAGATGTAAGAGCCCACAGTCACCAAGACTACAGGCCAAGACAGGCCCAGATTGCAACAAAAAGCATGCTCATTTTTAAAATTATTTTGGGCATTACCAAGAATTTGTTCTCTCCAGCTGCATGGTGAATTGTGACTCTGCTGTGCCACTCTGAACTGCCTATGAGAAGACGGGTGACAAAAAAGACCAGAATGTGGCACAACCACAACTGGCTGCTGCATCACAACAACATGCCTGCTCACATTTCTCTCAAGACAACACAGTTTATGACAGAAAATAAACTGGCAATTGTCCTACACTTGCCTGATCTAGCCCCTCTTGTTCGCCAAAATGAAAATGAAGCTGTAAAGGGTGCCATTTCAACACTACAGATGAAATCCAAAAGGAACTGCAGGGGGTATTGGTCAGTCTTAAGGACAAGGGCTTCTATAGTGCTTCTGAGACATGGAAGAGGTGCTGGGACTGCTGTGTGCAATCCCAAAGGGACTATTTCAAAATGGATGGTGACCAAATTTAATTCTTCCCATGCCCCAGAAAAAAATGTGGACGTTCCCATTCGTGCCACACAAAAAGCGCGGGTCTTGATCTGTATAGGGGGTATAGTTGTAAAATGGAATGGAAAACAGTATTTACATGTACTTCCGTGTACTTATTATGTTTCAAAGTATAACTAAATGTATGAAAATTTCATAAATGCAGAGTTTTTTTAGGAAAAAAAGTAATGCCATGTTTTTAGACAATGATTGTGCCCAGCTCACCATCGGCTAGGTCTAGATCTGCACTACTTACCATCTGAGATGTCTAGATCTACTTGTCGATCTCATGTTGTGATTCTATGTTGCATTCTCGCTAAATTAATGTCTGAGATAACCTACTAACTACTTCTCCAGTCGTCTAATATGTCTAAATCTACTTAGGATACATTCAAGAGCAGTGGGGTGGTCACAGGCCATGTCCATGTTTCTCTTCCTTTTTCTCGCTCGGCATCGCTTGTAACTAAGGACTCTTCCACGATTTTGAAAAGTGTCACAGGAAACACGGACGAAATATGTATAATCTAAATATTACACCGATTGTCTTATTAAAACAAATGAATTGTCACTATAACGACTATGGCACACAACTCAGTAACCGGAAATTGTCACTATAGCGACTATGGCATGGGAAGAGTTAAATAAGGTAAACCTGTACTTTTTCAAGACCGGTCAGGAAGCTTTTCGATAGAACCTCACATAAACTATATTAGTGTTGTAAGATTTTATTTCCTTTAATGAAATCTATCTGGTAGTCCAAAACACTGAGCTAATTTACCTCATATCTTCCCAAACATCCCCTTCATCTTCATCATCATCATCATCACTGGTGTCCATCATGTCAACAGCTGCCTTTGCTTTGCTTGACCTAATTCCTGCACTGGAGCCTGTCCCAGACCCAGATGGCCCATCCTAACAGAATAAAAAACAGAAAAATCTAACAAATACTGACATTCAACAGTTCATGAGTGTAAGGTCTTGACAGCTGATATGTATGGCCCTGCCACACACCCTCAACTGTCCATGTGAGACAAGTCTTCAGACTCCAGAGCACATCCTGCTGTTCTGCCCGATATACTAAGAAGCCTGACCACAAGGGCCACACTGGAAGATAAACTCTGGGGTACAAAGCACTATCTCCAAAAGACAATTTATCCAGACAATAAACACTATGTCTGAGGCTAGAACTATGGAATGCAGAAGAAGAAGAAGAAGGTATATATGATAAAAATCTTGATGACTATCATCTAGTCAGATCAAGAGTGAACTACAGTGGCTCTGCTCCCAGAGTAAACTCATGGAAATATGCCAATCTCCACAAGTCCCTGCTGTGGTGTAGGCCATAGAAGAGCTTGGTTCTGTGCTTCTTTTTTGCTCATTTGAGCACAGTCTCAAAATCTATATGGTCTCCAGGACATAATGTCACTCTCTTTACTTGTCATGCTGGGCATAGCAGCAACTGCTTGGCATGTCTGGTCTCTGCACACCAGGCAATAAACATTTGACGCTGGGCAAGGGAATGTAAGAGGAAGGCACAAGAACACTGGCATAAGATCAACCTTACAACAGTGACATTCTTCATAATAGCAGCCCTGGGACTATCAACAGCACGACATTTTTTTTTTCTTTCTTCAGATGAGACCACATGAAATAAATGACACAACATGACCTAGTCTTAGCTTGTGCAGTTTACGCCTCTCCTCTTTATGACTGTAGGAAGCCACTATCATAAAACCTACATAACACACACATCAGCACATACCATTACAAATCCTACATAGATAAGCACATTCTATCACAGAGTTGTGCATATACATAGATTAGTGCGTGCACGCACACACATAAATAGAGAGAGAGAGAGATCAGCAAATATAAATCTACAAAGATTAGTACATGCGGTAATAAATATACAAGTACATATATATATATTAGCATATATAATCATAAATCTTACATATACTGTACATAGACTGGCACCACATACCATCACAAATCCCACACACACACACACCCACATATTCTGATTTATGATCAGCATATACAACCATAAATCCTACTTATCAGCACATACCACCACAAACTGAGATAATGAAGATGAGATCTGAGCACCTATGGAAGTGTCAAGATTGCATGGATGAAAGTCCTTCCTAAATAATTATCACATATCCTGTATGCCAACATTGCAATTATGAAGAAAAAAAAAACATTCCAAATATACCAATCAAATACTTGTGGCATAAACTGTGAAAGAAGATGGTCAGTGAAATGACTGCTGACACCCTTCGTTCATATCTCACAACCAGCTCCTTCAATACTATCATCTATGACTAAAAAAGGACATTAAGACTGCACTCTTCCAAGACATCACATTTCAATTTTCACTATTTTTTGCTGATCTCCTGCACTGGTTGATAGATGCTCCACTGGGCCTGTAGAACAATCACATGAGCTTTGCCAAAACTTAACCCTAGAGGCAGTGTCATTAACTTAAGCACCACAGACCTGTGTACAATCTTATGGCAGCATGGCAAGGCACACCATCCTTATCACAAGTGGCCACATATCAAACACTACAATGCAGGCATTACAATATACAAGAAGAAGAAGCTGCCCCACATCACCTGTTGGACTACGTTACCCTGGAATATCTCCCAGAAATATCTCCTACCACAAAACCACCAATCGAAGGCATCAGAAGAAACGAAGAAAGATCACACTGCTTGACACAAGCAGGGAAAGAGTGAAAACTCATAACGACGCAGGCTTGAAAAGTCCATAAATCTTATAACTGCATTTAATATAAATCTTATAAGCACAAAAAAAAAAAAAATCTTATAACCACGTTTGATTCTATAGATAAATAACTACACTGAATCCACTGTTGCTGAACTCACATACAAGATTATCTGAATCCAGCAACCAGCTAACTCCACTGGTCACATTCAAAAGAGCACTCTAGTGTTCACTTACATTTGAATCCATTGAAGGCACACATCCATCAGCAGAACCATCATGCTGCGCTGGTAATGAGCAATCAGCCACCTCTGCCTGACTGCCACCAGGTGTCAGCTCCTTACCATGCTGATTGTCTGCTGCTTCAAAGTGTGTCCCATTCGGTGATGAAGGGGACAAATGTTCATCGGCCACAGGTGAGGTGAATCTGTTACAATGTGAAGTGATGTTATCACCAATGCTGTTGTTATTAATGAGATGCTTCTCACTGTCTGTGCTGATTCTGTCCTTAGTCTGTGATTGATTGACTCTGCTGGAGTCTTTCAAGTTTCCTGCACCGTTTGGTACAGTCAGAGAGCTGTTCTGTTTGTGACAGAGTGACAATGAAGATGGTAATGACACAGATGATGATGATGATGGCCCAGTTTCCTCCACTTGACTAGAACTCCCAACATCTGAGGTGGCCTCACTTCTTGCTTTGAGGGCTGGACTCTGGGAATCTTCTTTCTCGTGAGAGTTCAATGTATCTGGAACATAGTTCTTGTACTGGGCCAACAGCTGGTCCAATGGCATATCTGCTTCCTTCTTTAGCATATCTGTCTCAGAGCAACCAACAGGGTCATCTGAGAAAACATGGTAAACTTTTGGATAAACATAGCACTAGATAAAATAGGAATGCTTTCCTGAATCGAATTTTGTGAAAAGCTTGTTTATTTCACAAATATTCTTGTGGAAAAAATATAATGAAGACCAAAAGAGATTATGCTTGTACCATAGAAAGTCTTTACTGAAAATAAAGTTTGTTACAAGATGACTAAACTAGTTAGTGATACAATGACCACCCCTTATTGTATTTTCAATGATTCAAAGAAAATTTTTTTTAAAAAACCAACCCCAAAACAAAACAAACAAAAAAACGAGTAAACTAAATCTAGAAGGTTCTCTCCTTGGTCAGTACTGTCATCTCTGATCAATACAATCTCTTGTATGATAGATGTCTGGGGCTAGAAGCAAGGCTTACTGCAAAATTCTAGTCCTTTTGCCACAGGAGCTAAGTGCTCTGTCTACTCTACTAATGCCTAATGCATCTCTTGTCAAAAACATAATAGTTAGTTACCCCAAAGATAAAGATAAAGTAAGAAACACGCAATCATTAATACAAGCTAAGTGCTCTATTCATTTTATTTATTTATTTTTAACATAGGACTCATGTGAATCTATACTTTATCTCCTCTCTCTAATTCTTCATCCTGTACGTGTTTGTATGATTAAGGCTCACGCTGAAACGTCACAGCTTTGTAATCATTAAGTAATAAAGCTGTTCCTACTTTTTTTCCTAGTTTATATATGAAAGTAAGAAACAGTGGAGATATCCTTATCTAAACATGGCGACTGGTGTAGGGGGTACTTTGTGACCAAGTGGTTAGTTCACTGACAGTTGCTTGTCCTGCTGAAGCACTGGGAGTAATGATGGCAGTGCTTGAGCAACTACAGATAACAGATCACGTTTTGCTTAGAACATTGGGGGTGGTGGTGGTGGTGCCAAAGAGGATTAAGCAATGGCCAAAATACCAGGTTCTGCATATTCAATCACTTTCTTGGAAGGCAAACCTGGTGTTAAAAATATACCAAGTTGAGGTCAGGTGTGCCAGCCCCTGCAAAGGCACACACAAGGCAACACAACACAATCCAATGCCCTTTTGAGGGCGAATGCTGAAGAAGATATGTTCTCTTTTGTCTTTTCTTACATTCATGTCCAGAGTCTCAGATTTTTTTTTTTGACGTTCCTTTTTGCTTATATTTTTTTTTACAATTCACACAAAACACATTCAGTAATTTATCTTATTTAAAAAAGATAACAAACCATCTTCATCTTCATCATTATCATCATCTTTTCCTGCCAACTCTTTCAGCTCTTTGATCACATCCTCACTGGTCAATGTTGCATCAAATGCCAGGAATGCATTTTTTATGAAGGATGTAGGATCATCTCTGCCTTGCTGCATCTCCATCAATTTTTTCACAAACTCTGGGAAGTGTCTCTCACAATATTTAGCAACTTCTGAGCCTGCCAGAGGAAGAAAAGCTTATTTAGTGTTAATTTTGATACAGTGGACTTGGGGAGGATATCAAATTCTATGCAAATATGTGAGCAAACCAGACTCATAAGGTGAATCAGACGATCTAAACAGACCACTGTATTCTGACTGCAAACCATATAACATTAATTCTTAACCTAGTAGCAAACCATATAACATTAATTCTTAACCTAGTAGCAAACCATATAACATTAATTCTTAACCTAGTAGCAAACCATATAACATTAATTCTTAACCTAGTAGCAAACCATATAACATTAATTCTTAACCTAGTAGCAAACCATATAACATTAATTCTTAACCTAGTAAACAATAAAACAGCCAAGAAATGGACACCCAAGGGAAAAAAGAAAGTGAGGACAACTCAAGGCTACCTGGCGGAGAACTGCAGAAGTAGAAATGAGTAGCATGCAGCACAGCTGGGGCACAATACAAAACCTGCTCACAAATTGGGAGGTGGAAAGAATTTGTTGCTGCCTTGCAAGATGCCTCAGGGCGTATTGAGCAGTGATAAAGCAAATCAGGTCACTGGACAAAAGACTCCTTTACTGAAAAACAGATACATCACAACTGAAACAAAAAGGGCACTGTACAACATAATTTTCCTCCCAATTCTATGCTATCAATGTCAAACATGGACACTAACAGCCAAAAACAAAAGGAAAATCATCACATCAGAAATGAGATGTTTAAGGAGAATACTAAATGTGACAAGAAGAGACCAAATAAGAAATGACACCATCAGGGCAAATGTTGGAGTAACATCAGTATTACACTGTATCCAAAAACAGCAAGTCAAATGGTTTGGCCATGTTACACGACAGTATATCACAGACAATATTCACACTAAGATCTGTAGGTAACAGAGGAAAAGTCTGCCCACCCAGGAGATGGGAAGAGGAAATTCATTCAGTCATTTGCATGTCCCTTGCAGAACTCTGCCTCTCTAACAGCACTCCTGTAGGCCTCTCGGTTGTGAGCAAGATGGCCTGCTGCTGATGCATCCATTTGCAGATCATCAACAATGTCTTCCAGCCATCTTCACCTTGGTCTTCCTTTCTTTCTTTTTCCCCATTATGTACCATTCCAAGACGGTCTTCTCTAGATTATCATGACGTTGAATGTGTCCAAAATATTTAAGTTTTCTTTGTTTAATCCTCTTCACTAGCCAGCCTTCTTCAATTACAGAAGCATTATCCCATTATATGAAGAAAATTGCTGAGCCTTATCAAGACGTCTATTTGTCCCCCCAACACCAAAAGGTATGTGAAGAAGGAGACAAGACAGGACAAGACATGATGACTACAATGTAATAAAGTCTACACAGTGGAAAGATCAGATACAGTTCTGAGATCCCCTCATGATCCGTTGCCCTCTCCTAAGAAGGAGAGTTAGCTGCAGTGGATTTCCAGGTTATTCTTGTCTTTTTCTTTCACACTGCAACCAGCCAAGCTGGCTCCTGTCCATCTTTTGCTGTTGCCCCCACCCATCCAAATAGCTGTCTTTATCTTGCTGTTTATTTCCATCTAGCAAAGGTTTCAGAATATTATTATGCTTCTTGACATTAGTAAAAACTACATCTACTTGATCTTAACAACAACAACACAACAACAACAAGCTGCCAATGAAAAGGATCATTTTCAATATAAACAATTAGAAAAACACCCAAAAAAAAAAAACGATTAAAAACATACCTCCATGTCCATCATACACAGCAAAGAATGATGTTTTTGTCTTTTCATCAAATAAAGGAATACAGTTATGTGCATCCTGAAATAAATTGAAAGTAATAATGCCAGTCTCAAAACAGATTTATTACTCCCATCAATATGAAGTAGCTTATCATGCCAGCTGATGTTACACCAGGTGGAAAGTGCACCTCTGAAGTCTAGACTGGAACAGGCCATGTCAAAGGAGACGGGGAAGGCTTCAAAACATAACAGGAAAGATAAATGGGAAGAGAGGCAGGAGAAAACCAAAAGAAAAAAAATCAAGGATGATGGCACAATAAAAAAAAAAAAAGTCAGCAACTTAGCTGATGGAAAGTAGGAAAGATCTAACCATAACAAAAAAGGGAGAAAGATATATAACCATAACAAAAATGGTACTGTACAACACAATTTTCCTCTCAGTTCCATGCTATCAATGTCATACATGGACACTAACAGCCAAAAACAAAAGGAAATCTGTGGAGAACATGACTGCCAATATGACACTTAATGATATCATGCTGTACGGACACTTATGGATATGATGCTTCTTCTTCTTCTATAAGCAGTTACTGAGTTCAGAAGCTTTCTGAGCCTCTGAGCCTCACATAAGGCAATCTCCATTCTTCTCTGTCTTCTCTCCATTCTTGCCAACTGTCAAATCCAACTGCACATATCTTCTTCTAGGTTGTTTTTTCATCACTGTCTAGATCTACCTGTTGGTCTGCCTTCTTTCATCACTTCTGTATAAGCCACCTTTCTTTGCCTACCCTCCTCCATTCTCTCTATATGCCCAAGGCACTTCAGTTTGTTGTTTTTCATAATGGCTGTTAAAAGTGGAGAGTTATTACTAAACCATGTGTAGATTTAGCTGTTAGTTCTTATCTTCCATTGTTGCATTATAGAGTCTCTTACCGGTCCATAAATTCTTCTCAGGATTCTACTCATGAATCTGATAGTGGCACACGTAAGTCTTCTGAGTAGATGGGACTTGACAGGATGTGGTCAGCATCATGTCTGTCGATTTTTCCTTCCCCAGCTTCAGATGACCCCAATAACCACTGCCCCCTCCACCCCCAACCCCACAGGTGCCCTCCTAATATAACCAGAACTTTAATTTCTTCATGGGGAGACAAAAAAAAACTATCTTCCCAGTCTACCTTTCTTTTTTCATTTATTTTAGTAAAGTAACTATTTTAACCTGAAGAGCAGGAGCAGTGCAGTGGTTAGAGGATCTACATTTAGTTTTTTTTTTTTTTACTGCATTCAAAGCCTACATCTAGCCAAAGAACCGGTTTCAAATTTAAATACATACCTCCACAGCTAAGAAACATGTACATGCCTTTGAATGTAAATGCTACAGAAGAGTTCTTCAAATACCATGGACACAAAAAAGAACAAAAATATCCATACTACAAGAACTTAATATTGAAGAAGGCTGACTAGTAAAGAGGATTAAAGAGAGAAAACTTAAATATTTTGGACACATTAAACGTCATGATAATCTAGAGAAAACCGTCTTGGAAGGGTACATAATGGGGAAAAGAAAGAGAGGAAGACCAAGGCGAAGATGGCTGCAAGACATCGCTGATGATCTGCAAATGGATGCATCAGCAGCAGGCCATCTTGCTCATAAGCAAGATGATCTACAAATGGATGCATCAGCAGCAGGCCATCTTGCTCATAAGCAAGAGGCCTACAGGAGTGCTGTTAGGGAGGCAAATTTCTGCAAGGGACATGCAAATGAATGGTAGAAGAACCTGAAATCTGCTGCAAGAACAGCAGCACTGGACTGGGTCTGGCCTTCTTGAGCCAACTACAGTCTTTGTATGCAGTTCTCTCAACCAGTAAATTTCTTTGTCCAGTTTCTTCTACTAATAAAGCTTGTAACAACCCAACCCCCCCCCTAAAAAAAACAAACTGTTTTTAGGTATGGCTGTATTTATATTTTTCAGTATTTCTTGAGTCTCATTAATTTTGCTTGTTATGAAATTACTATACAGACCAGCCAGCAAGTCTAGAAAAACTGTTCTCGTATTTCCAGCCATGTTCATGTCCCCATTCCCCCTCCTCTCCCCCAGATCACTAATTTGATTAATGTGCTGTTCTCTCATGGCTTGTTGGTTGTTTGTCCTACCAGGCTCCACGGTTCAAGTTCCAGGTTAATAAACTTCTTGGTAAATCTTGTACAAATCTTTACAAGTAGGAAACAACAAGGCTTTCACACATTAAAATAAAAAAATAAAGTAACAGCACAGTACTGTATGGGTAGATCTTGAAAAGAAAAATCACGAACAATGCAGTTTTAGACATGAGAGAAAGAAAAATGACAAGAGAAGTAATCTGTAATCATAATCTGCTCGAAATCAGTTCTGTGCTTCAGATCTACCAGAATCTGAGAATAATGAACTCTGCCAAATGCTCATATAAAAGATTCTTAACAGTCACTTTTAAGGTTATTTACAGGTGGTCTGACAAAGCAAGTAAGTATCATAATTTTTTTGTATATTTAAATTTAATCAATGGGGGGGGGGGGGGGAAGGCGTTAATAAATGCAAGCCACCTGTTTTAGTACCAAATACAGTACCAACAGGCACGTGACAAATGACTGAACTCTTTAGAGCGTTTAAAACACTCCAGCTGAAAATAGAGTGCTTCTTTAATACAAGATAATATAACAATGTTAAATATTGAAAAATCAACCACTGAAAAGTTACTTTTGTTATTAAATAATTGAAAAAATAGTTTCCCGAGTTAGGCATACCTCTTGTGTGATACGCCATCCCTGCATAGATGACGCGCCGTAGACAAAACGTTCACACTCTCCATCGATCGATTCCTTCTCTGTGACAGGAGAAGATAGATACACTCCCATGTTGTTACGTTTGGTGGTATTTCAATATAATTTGGTTTTGGGCATCCCAAAGATTCAATTATTTACATTTGTTAATCCGCACGCGTTACAAGCTTCCCAAGCCGGAAGTGTCCAAATTTCACTCTCCTCTTTCATGAAATATAAAATAGTAGAGCAAAATGTATGGTATACAATAAAGTCACTTATAACAAAGTGTGTACTTCTGCGTATACATTTTTAAAATGTAGACAAAGACTTATTTCGAAACAAACAGACCCCTTAAAAAGTAAGAATAGATTTACTTGTTAAAGAAATACACAAGTGCGACATTTCGACTTTAATTTTATTCAAAACATAGCAAGAAAGATAAACAGGAAGAACAAAACTATACATAACTAGAAAATATGAAAGTGGAAGACAGACTAGACATTAGATATTATATATGGCAGATGCGAAGTGGAAAAATAAATAGTATTTATGTTTTTTTATCTTTATAATCAATTACACGTCAAACATATAGTCTAGCCCTGTTTAATAAATGCTGCGTCGTGGTACAATGGTGTACCGTACATGGGTCAGAGGTATGCCGCCAAAATTTGACTGTAAAATATATTTCGTTTATTTACAGTGATTCTTATTATTTGTTTATACCATTATATTTGCATGAAAATTTTTTTTCAGCTTGATATTCATATGACACAACTAAGAGTGCCTTTGTCCAATATTCTTCCAACTGGCTGACATTTGACTCGAAAATAAGGCAGGTGCACAAAAATAATAATAATAAATCGCACACAAATGTTTTCGTTTTTCTTGTCTTACTATATAAAATATTCATTATAACAGAATTTTAATGTAGACAGTGTAGTGTAAAATGTAAAATACTACAAATTTACTGCAAAATGTAAAATACTACAAATTTACTGCCAATAACAAATACTTATGAGAACGACAGACAAACCTTTACCACGGACAGTTTTGAGGTGGGCTCCATATGGCAAAAGAATCATATGGCGACCCAAAGAGACATACAGCAAAGAGAAAATTGGTAAAATAAAGGACTGACATGAGAGACAACCAAGAAGGTCGCGAAAGAACGACAGGAATGGAAGTCTCTTGCTGCCAGCAGCTGCATATGTCTTAGACACTGAAGGGGCAAGAGAGAGAGAGAGAGCACGAGATTCTAGTATTAATATTACATATGTGCAGCCGCTGAAAATTGCCCTGCAAAATGTGTCATAGTATGAAAATTTGAGAAGCTCTGATCTCGCCTCATTCTCCCCCTCCCCCTGTATTGTATGTTTTTTTCATGAACACAACGGAATTCGAACCGTTGCAGTATGTGTTCTTCGTTAATGTAGTCAATGAGCACAACTGTTTTTGTCTTTCAAAACGTCTGATTGATTGTTATGAGAGCTTTACTGCAGTGATCGCATGTATATTTTGTTATATGTACTTATATGTGAAAACTGTTTTTATATTAAAAACAGTCTATATGACATTTCGACATGTCTTCATCTTGCAAAACAACATACAGCATTAAAAAAAGAAGATGGTAAAGGAAAATGTTGAATAAAATAACTGCATTTGTAAATAAGAAAAGAAAAATAAATAAACAGATAAATAACTTAGTTCCGCGGAACAAAACAAATAAGGCAGCTGAAATATATATCAATGAGGAAAAATTGGAAGAAGTGGAGAGTTTTTAATATATTGGATCACTACTAACTAATAATGGAGATACAATGAGGGAAATTAAAAGGAGGACATCTATCGCTCTTCAAAAAGTAAAACAACTAAAGAACCTGTGGAGAGGAACAGACAAAACTACAAAAATAAGATTTTTAAGGGCATGCATCTTTCCCGTCGCAACATATGCCCGTGAGACCTGGACACTTAACAAAACAGCTGAGAAACACACAAATGCCTTTGAATGTAAATGCTATATTCTTCAAATATCATGGACACAGAAAATAACAAATATATCCATACTACAAGAACTTAATATTGAAGAAGGCTGGCTAGTAAAGAGGATTAAAGAGAGAAAACTTAAATATTTTAGGCACATTAAACGTCATGATAATCTAGAGAAGACCTCTCGGAAGGGTACGTAATGAGAAAAAGAAAGAGAGGAAGACCAAGGCGAAGATGGCTGCAAGACGTCGTTGATGATCTGTAAATGGATGCATCAGCAGCAGGTCATCTTGCTCATAAGCGAGAGGCCTACAGGAGGGCTGTTAGGGAGGCAAAGTCCCGCAAGGGACATGCAAATGAATGAAAGATGTCACTTAATACAACAATGATAACACAGTCGTCGGCCATCTATTAACACAGCCGTAAATCATCTGATAACGCAGCCATGGACCATCTGAACAGATGTGGACCACAGACAGGGAAGCATTGATCTACAATTTTGTATACAAAAGGAAGGGGGGGGATGATGTCAGCATGTTTGTGTGTCACGTGAGACGTTCACGTGTAGTGCAATGTGTAGAGACCGGCGATAGAGGCATGTGTGAGTGTTTGTGGATGTATGTATGTATGTAAGTCTGGGGAGAAGTTAGTCGATGAGTAACTAGAAAAGGTTGTTAGAAGATCACTGGTGACGTAAGACTAGGAAACTCGGGAGAACTTTACAAGATTTACTGGAAACAAATCACGATGTAGGCGAAATCTGGGACGAATGGGCACCAGGAAAAACCGATGTGGACAGGATGTAGACTTTTTTATTGATCAACGTTAATTGGAGATACGAGAAGACAGCGACGACGAAGTGTTTAATATTTAAACTAAGTGGCTCTGACCAGCCACATAAGAAATGAGCTGCTTTTTTCTGATAAGATTTCAAAATTTTTCAAAAATATAATCGGATTTAACTACAAACCTGGATTTAAATTTTATAGAGTGGAGCGCATTGTTGCTAACTGTTGATAACAATGTTGTACTTGGATGCATCACATCAGCAGCAAGCCATCTTGGTCACAACCGAGAGGCCTACTTGAGAGCTGATAGAGAGGCAAAGTTTCGCAAAGGACATTCAAATGACCGACTGATAGTGAAGCGCTTTCACCCTACCTTATTTGTTTGTATTATTTCATCAATGGATATCTTCTTCTTCGAGCACTTTCAGACGTCAACTTAGATATCTTTGAAAAATACTGCCGTTTGTCTTAGGCTGCCAAAAACACTATACAGCTTGTCATGGATTGGTACAGGTGATGGCCAAAGGCGCCGTCTTGGTTCTTCAAATGAAGGGCAGTCCTGTAACAGGTCCTGGGTTATCATCCTATCAGTACCACAGGTGCATTCGTCGGCTGATACATGGATATGATTTAACTATGTCTATTCATACACTGGTCTCTTATGGCGAAGGTCGGGGGTTCGAATCCGGCCGGCGGCACCCCAGTCACCCAGCTGTAGAAATGGGTACCCGACTTCTTCTGGAGTTGGGGAAGGAAAGGCAGCCAGGCGTGATACTGACCATATCACCCTCTAGTGTGCTGACAGGTCAAGGAAAATATGGGCACTAACACCATATCCCTATGTGCCTCTAAGGCATGACAGGGTTACCCCCTACTCATACAAGCCTCCATTAAAATCCATGGCAATATCACATTGGTGATAATTCCAATTCCTTCGCGGTGGTTTTATCAAAAAAATATCTCTCTCTCTCTCTCTCTCTCTCTCACACACACACACGCACGCACGCACGCACGCACGCACGCACGCACGCACACACACACACAAACAAACAAACAAACAAACAAAACAAAACAAAACACAAACTTATACAGAAAAAAAGCACACAAATTATTCAGAAGACAAAAATCTGACAGATGACAAGCAGCCTCAATATCATATTCGAGCATGAAAAAAAGAGCCACAAGCAACAATGTAAAAGTGTAATTGCAGTTAGGGGCCATACACGTGCATCTGTGATCAGTGTCGGTCATGCGCCGGCGAGTTTGGCCCTTCCTACTTGGCCCATGTTCCATTGGACTGTTTAATATGGTTTTAGTACATGTTTGTATGCCATGCAAAAGTTATTAAAATGTTATTTTAAAAGTTATAAAAGTATTATTCTTTATTTAATATGACGTGATTAATATTTTGTGATTAATTTTCATACAGTTTACAGTGACAAGTCTCAAGTGTGAAGTCCTTGCAAGGAAATAAGAGAAATGGTGACTTGGATAAAACTGGTTCTAGCAATAAAGGTAGCCAAAGCTGTATGGTTCTTGTATACAGAAACATAGAAAGAGTGAAGGTAGACCAAAGGAGACATGAAGAAGAACAACAGAGAGGATGTTGAGCAATAGAGGGCTCATCCGGGGAAGAGCGGAAAAAAAGGGCAAAGGACAGGTATTTGTGGAAAACCCTCGCGGAAGCCCCATGCATGTGCCCTTGTGCACTTAAGGTTCAGAGAGAGGGGGGAGAGAGAGAGGTGAGCAGGAACAAGAATTGGAAAAAGTAAGCTGAGCACATACATATGAAGAACATGCAACAATCCAATATTTCAGCAAAAGCCTTTTTCAAGGATCGCATTAAAAAAAACACACACACAACAGATAAAAACGCGAAAAACAGATGAAAACTTAAACACTCAGCTTTTTTGTATCCTACTTGCAGAAATAAGAAAAATGACGACTCCGGTAAAACTGGTTATGGTGATGAAGGTAGATAGAGGTGTATGGTTCCGTTTTACAAAAAGATAAAAAGAGCGAGGAAAGTGAGCAAAAATAAGTATAGCAGAAAGTGAGTTCAGCACATATTAATGAAGAACATACAACAATCCAATATTTCGGCAAAAGCCTTTTTCAAGGATTACATACAGCACAACAGATAAAATCACGAAAAACAGAGGAAAATTATTTTTTAAAACTAGCTGTTTGGTCTTCTACTTGTAAGAAATAGGGTCGTTTTGTGCAAACAACTGTTTCTCCAGAAAATGGATGGAACCAGACGTAGCTGTCAAGTCAACTGATTAAAAATGTCAAGTCGCAAGTCGTCCAAGTTGTTATTTTTGTAGTCTAATAAGGTGACTCGATTCGCACTCGAGTTCTAAGTCAATCAGCTCGAGTCTACATCTCTGCTAATTTGATTCCTATTAATATTTTAAAAGTGACGTTAACATGTCTATTCAGGCTATAAAATATTATTATAATGATCTGTACCTGGCGTCCGATTCCCCCATCCCACGTAACGACATACGACCAAATCGACTTACGGTCATTAAGTCGGCGCACAATTTTATCATTCATAGCTAGCTATAGTTACATACACTGTTAGCATAGTCGTTTTTGAGACCGCACACGAATGGAGTTTAACAACACAGGCTGCATAAGATATTAAGAATGGAGTTTGTAACACGGGCTGTATTAAGACTTTAAGACCACACATGAATGGAGTTTAACAACACAGGCTGTATAAGGCATTAAGATCACACATGAATGGAGTTTAACAACACAGGCTGTATTAAGACATTAAGACCACACATGAATGGAGTTTAACAACACTGGCTGTATAAGGCATTAAGATCACACATGAATGGAGTTTATGAGACATAACGACCACACATAAATAGAGTTTACCAACACAGACTGCTCAGCATTTTTATAATTACATTTAAAAAAATGAGATTCAGTTTAAAAATCAGTAAGACCAAATCATATTACCAACATTATATACTGCTTGTCATGTTAAATGTGTGAAACTCTTAAATACAGAATATGTTCTGTTGTAGAAAAACTGAAACATGTCAACAAAATGACAGTGAATAACAAGTTTGTGAGAAAAACAATAATCAACAACCTTCTGAAACATTATAACAAAATTGTTTTAATCTGTTTCAAAAACAAAAAAAAACAAAAAAAATCATCAACTGCTTCACTGCCATCAACTTGTACCACATCACATGGAAGGTTGGTTGTAATGGTTCTCCAACATGTCTCTTACTCTTACACAGCCCCCACGGCATGCTGGATCCAGCCCACATGTGTTTATTGTTATTACTTTCTTGCGTCTTTTTTTTTTCCCTTCAACTTTTTTCTTTTCTGTACTGTCTTCATTACTGCATTTTACCTTTTTGATATGACCACAACATTTAGACTTTCTGTTTCTTATGTTTTTCATTATTTCTCATTCCACATGCAGCTGGTTTAGCTGACACCGTTTTCTTTCCTGTCCATGGACATGTCCCATAAGCCTTATACATCCATACGTATGGCTTCACATAAGCTTATTCTTCTCTTTATATGACCCTCTGAACTTCTAAATAATCTCGCTTAAAATATCACAGTTATTGTGACTGAAATTTCAATTCAGATTTTAAATGTCACAACAATGGCTCAGATTTCTATCCACAATTTAATTAACTTAATTTAATTTACTTAATTTTAACTTAATTTGTTCATATTTATGTCTACATTCTGTTAAAGGAATGATTCAGATTTCTACCCACAATTTAACTATCAACTAAGCAGTTGAACATTTAACTGCTAATTTAACTAGTCATATTTATATTCAAATTCTGTTACATTAATGATTTATAATTTCTATCCACAACGTAACTGTCAGCTTCAAGTTGACCACTTTCTATTTTAACACCCATGATGAATTAAACTGTTAACATAATTGTTTCTAAGACACCCCCCACAACTAAAACAGTTTATATTCCAGAGCTGAGCACTTACAAAGACATCCAAGTCCTTCACTGCACCGTCCGCCAAGAACTTTTTACTTCTCATTCACAAGAACATTCATCACCACTATCAGATGTCAGTTCAACTGTTCAACTTTCTGTCACACTAATGGTTCATATTTCTCTTAACATTTTCACTAGAAACTTAACTGTTCAACTTTCTGTCACACTAGTGGTTCATATTTCTTTCAGCATTTTCACCAGAAATTTAACTGTTCAACTTTCTGTCACATGAATGATTTACATTTGTCTCAATATTTTCACTAGAAACTTAACTGTTCAAATTTCTAACCACATTTAAATTGTCTTCCATATCTTCTGATGTGCCTCCAAATTTTTTTTTTTTTTCTGGGTGTTTTTAGTTTTTCTCACTTTTTCCCCATTTTTTTTTTTTTTGCTTTGCTTTCATTTCCACATTTTAATTGTTTTTGTTTTTCAGTCTTTTCTCCACCATCTTTGCAACAGCCCTTTATTCTACAGGTCAACATAAGACAACAAAGAACCTCAAATTACTGAAACTTTTAACCAATCAAGTTGATATTTCTTAGTCTGTTTAAGATTGGTGTTCCCATTAAATAATGCCAGGCACCTGCCTAATGCACTGACCTGTAAGGCGCACATTTTTTATACAGATTAATTATCTAAACTCCAATGAGGCATATGTTGTGATTACATAGATGGGTCCAATGTATGGCATCAGAGGAGTGCATTGGCATTCACAGCACACTCAATGGGCAGAACAATCCAGGAAGCCAGCAGTGCCTTCGCTATGGCAAGCAGCATGCCGATGGAGGTGATGGCGGTGATGAAAGCATTCACCTGGCTTGAGTCACAGGTCTATGTCCGGGTCTGCGTACTGATTCAATGAGTATGATCCCAAAGGTTGAGGCAGGTTCTGTACGCAGGCAGTGGCTTGAGTCATTGCAGAAATCAATGATCCATAGTCACCCTCATATAGGTCGCAGTGCAAGGGGGCATCCAGGAAAATGAGAGAGCTGATAGTCTGGCTGGTTCTGCCATCATCACAGATGGATAGCCACTGAATCGAGCTGATATTGTTAATCCACCCAGAGATAGGCAAAGTGGAGAGCTTCAAGACCATTAAATCCATATTGCTGCTTAGACTGAAAGAGCTGGGAGTACAGATTGGCACAGCCAGAAAAGAGATACACACTGGACGCACAAGAGGACTTACCGGCCAACACAAGGTGGTCACCTTCATCCGCAAAATACTGATGGATATGTTGAGGGGGAGGATCTGAGCATCTATGGACATGTCCGGAGTGCAATGATGATATCCAGACCATAAACCATAGACCAATTATCTAAAATATCCTTTTACAAGCCCTGGGTATCTCATTCTATTATTTGGTTCATTCATACCCCCCACATCTCCAACATATCCATCATGGCTGAACTCCTTACACAAACAAGTTCTTCCCAGGATTGATCTGTACAAGAAAAGCCTTGCATACTCTGCAGTACAGCTCTGGAACACCCTCCCCTACCATTTAAAATCCATTAGTAATGCTTCATCCTTTAACTCAAATCTGTTTCATTATTTACTTGCTTGTAATTATATGCCTCCATAGAATAACCAGCACTCTCTCAATCCATGACTCGCCAGCCATCAAATACTAAAATGACATAGTTCGAAAAGTAACTTGTTAGATATTGTTAGAAATTACTTTAATGTTTGTTTAAAAACATATGTTAGAAGATCTGTACTGAAATGTATTTTGATTATGTATATATCTGTGTGTGCACATATATGTGTGTGTGAGCACTATTTTATTAGGTTAATTACTTTTTCTCTTTTACTATGAATGCAATAGTTTAATCTTACACTCTTTTGATGTTTTTTTTATGTAATTTGTATACTTGTATTAAATCGAGTGTGTGGGAAGAATGAAATTTTATTTAAAAATAAACATTATTCATTCATTCCTTCTCCATTACATCTACATTTCAACAAGTTATCAAAGGTTCTCACCTGTCATAACCAACAATCTGTATCTTAGCTACATCTCCACCCCAATTTATCCAAGTGCATACTGGGAACTGTTTGTATCACAACAGTCTCATGAATGAGGAAAGGATTATGGGAACCAGAACAATCATCACATCACCAAGAACATCACTAAAAGGTAAAGGTAACCCTGTCATGCCTTAGAGGCACATAGGGATATGGTGTTAGTGCCCATATTTTCCTTGACCTGTCAGCACACTAGAGGGTGATATGGTCAGTATCGCGCCTGGCTGCCTTTCCTTCCCCAACTCCAGAAGAAGTCAGGTACCCATTTCTACAGCTGGGTGACTGGGGTGCCACCGCCGGGATTCGAACCCCAACCTTCACCATGAGAGACCAGTGCACTAATCACTTAGCCACTCAGACACCCAAGAACATCACTATTCTACAAATAAATCAAGTACTCAAGTTGCTTAGAATGTGTAACAATGAAACTGTCTAACACAAGATATCTTTACACTAAGACTTGCTCTTGTCTGGCTATTATATGTAAAGGAAAGCACACAATCTCCTATGCTAAAGCAGAAAGACTTCCAGCAGAAAATACTTATTTTTTCTTCAAAATTTTCTTCTTGAAATTCTTTCTCTGCTTCATGTTCTCGTTCTTTTCTATATCAAAAATCTCATGGGAACAATCACAGTTTGGGATGCTAACTGTTTCATCTTCATCAGATTCAGGCATGCCAAGTTCCTTATGTCTTTCGGCCAATTCAAGTTCAGCTCTGTTTCAGAGTAAAAAAATAAATTGATATTTACAATAAGAAAAGATAAAAATATTAGTTATCTGAAACAGGTGGAGAAGGTGAAAATAACGGTTAAAAAAAAAAGAAGGTGCAGCTGTGGACTAACCACCATCCAGGCCCTTTACCTAAACTTAGTAAGGAACCTCCCCTGACATAAACATCAGTTTCCTGATGTGTCTCTTGATTGCACTCTGGCTGTTGTCTTGATTACACTCTGGCTGTGTTCCTTGATTCCACTCTAGCTGTATCTCTTGATTCCACTCTAGCTGTATCTCTTGATTCCACTCTAGCTGTGTCTCTTGATTCCACTCTAGTTTTGTGTTTTGATTCCACTCTAGCTGTGTGTCTTGATTCCACTCTAGCTGTGTGTTTTGATTCCACTCTAGCTGTGTGTATTGATTCCACTCTAGTTGTTATCTCTGCTAACTGTATATGAATTTGTTTTACACAAATCATGAACATGAACACCAAACACAACTGACACGACACAGTTAGCCCCACACTTTTTAGCGACTCAATTCTTACCCCTCTAACCATTTTCATGTTAAAAACAGGGAAGATTTCCAGTTTTCCTTTGTTGTTGTTGTTGTTGTTGTTGTTGTTGTTATTGTTGGTGGTGGTGTTTAAATTAGCTCTCGGTCTATTCAAATATTAATGGCTATATGGGATGGTCCAACCCATGTTGTAGGGACAACATGTCTGGTCACAAGCCTATGTCTGAAACAATCAGGAGGGATTAAACCGGATTTGAGTGAACATTTTATCTCAGAAAATGAGGGCAAGACCAAGATCTATTCAGATCCGCCTCCGTCTACTGAAGACAGAAATATATCAGCTATGGTGTATCACCTTGGTGGGGGGTGAGGAGACACACATATTCTCTGGCACAAACTGATCATGTGACATTCAGCACTAGTCTTTAATGTTCTTCAGCGTTTGCTACAATAAAGGGGGGGGGGGGAGATGTTTTTTGGCCCATATTATTATTTTTTTAAAAAGGAAAAAAAACAACAACTCCAAAACACCTGGAATCCTTTGTGCTAAATCTTTTCAGTCTGCCAGTTTTACCACAGAACTGGAAAATACTACCTGCAAAAAAAAAACAGAAGGCGTCTCAGTCTACGTAACCCCAGGAAAGTGAACTACTGAGTATGCAAAAGCTTCATGTGACAAAGCAGAAGACAAGATGATCTATCGATCTGATATTAATTAAAGCCAAACTGTATGAACTAATTGGGCAGTGAGGCTAGCAAATCGTCCCATCCTGCCAATTCTGACCATACGGTAATGTACCCTTGACCAGACACAAGAAGGATGCCTGGCAACTTCTAGTTACAGCTAATATCTACCTTCGTCGTGAATCATCTATTTAAAAACGAAAATAGACATTGTTTGTTCACATATACCATAAACATGTAACCGTGTAGTGCTATGTTATTCTTGTTCAATCTCACTTTGCGTGCAGGACGTTCTTTGTCGTTGACGCGAGGGAAGTTTTGAGGCACAGAATAGTGTCGAACTGTGGCGTACTGCGAGTGACCAGGGCGCCTCCGTCTGGACTCGAACCGACGACCTCTCCGTGAAAGACAAGAGCACTAGTTAATGCGCAACTTGGGCACCCAATGTACAACATATTAAGCTATTTACCCCCCCCCTCCCCGGTAAGTAAATAAGTATGCAATAAGTCCACACAGTTGCATACACCAGCAAATTCTTCACAGAGCCATGATAATCATATTATCTATCTCAAAACTTACTGCCGCAAGAACTTCTCGCACTCCTGATGCCCATAAATCTCCGCCATGCGACGAGGTGTGGCTCCATATTTGTCTTTTTTGTCCATGGAAACGCGGGCGGCATGTAGAGCTCTGAGAACTGCTATTTTACCGGCCTCTGCTGCAAAATGGGCCGGCGTCCACCCAGTAATTGTTCGTGGATTAGTTTTAGCACCATTTTCTATCAGGAGGCGAGCACACTCCACGAATCCTACAATTTATATTTGGTAAGACATATGTGAACATCACTTTCTCAGGAGCTATTTATTAAAAAAAGCATGACATTTATACACATTAAACATCGGTATTATTCAACATAAGCCCCATCAACTTGTACGGCTTTACGAAAGCGCGAAACACGTCCATGTATTCCTAGCCCGTACCAGATTTTCTCTTGAATATGTAACGATTTTCTCGCTGCATGAATCACTCCTTCGTCATCTTCAAATCTTACCCCTCGGAGTGCAACTTTCAGTGGACCAAACAGATGAAAATCAGAGGGTGCCAAATCGGGACTATAGGGTGGATGGGGTAGTACAGTCCAACCAAATTTGGTGATTGCTTCCCGTGTTGCCAAACTTGTGTGAGGGCGCGCATTGTCGTGAAGGAGAAGCAGGTCTGCTGAATTCTTGTACGGCCGAACTCTGCGAAAACGTTGATTGAGTTTTTTCAATGTCTTAATGTAAGCTTGTGAATTGATTGTCTCTCCTATCAGTAAGAATAATACCCTCAGCGCATTTCAACAGTTCTGCCTTGGTGGCTGTGGCGGGACGTCAACAGCCCGGCCGATCACGCAACTCCTTATCTCCACTTATTGATTCTTTGATTCTCTGAACCCAGCGATTGACTGTACCCCTGTCGACTGCAAAACTTCCATACATATCACATAGACGCTCGTGAATGTTCATAACAGTTTCCTTCTCTGCAACGAGAAATTCTATCACAGTTCGCTGCTTATACCGCAGGTTGCTAACACGCTCCATTTCAACAGTTAGGGCAGCCATATTCGCCGGTTGCGGTGCAATTTGTCTCACACAATCAGCACATGCCATATTTAAAGTGTGCAAAATGTCATGCTTCTATCTTTATTATTAGCTGAAAATAAAACGATGTGGTGCATTACTTTCTGAACGCCCCTCGCATGTATATATATATTATATATATTATATATATATAATATATATATATATATATTATATATATATATTATATATATATATATATATATAAGAGAGAGAGAGAGAGAGCACCTGCAAACCATTAAAAATGAAGAGAAACAGAATTTAAAATTTGTAACATTGACTTTTATTTAAAACTATGAAAAATCTCCATACACTTTACCACTATGTTGTACAAACATACGAAATTATGCTTTTTTGCGATAAAAGTGAGATAACCTTCAAATATATATAATCGTTAGCGAAATAAAGTCCTTAAGACTAAATTGAGAATGCTTGGACAAGATAATTTTCGTGAGTGCTGTACTAGATTACACTTGGCTTGGTGCACTCTTTTGCCTCCAAAACAGCGCTGACAGGGTTGCTAGATCTCGCACGCCTATACAAATCAGTGCTCTGATATTTAAACAAGGTCTAAATAGAATGAAAAGTGACATATTTTTCAATGTAATCTGTTTTTTACATTGCAGACTAACTTCCTCTTAGTTTCTTTATACGGAAAATTTTCAACAAAATGTATGGTGACATAGCATGGGAAATAATTCTGGGGGTGAAAGGGTTAAAAGCAGGAGACAGGGGAAGTCGGAGGGCCGTCGCAAGCCAACCGTCCCTGGGGAGGGGGTATATAATGGCAATGAATGACACGCCAGTATCTCAGTCACAAAGAATTTTACAAGGCTTTAGTTGCCTTATTTAACTTGGATTGTCTTATACTCTAGCAGAAACTTTTGACAATTCTTCTTCTTCTTCTTCAGCTTTCAAAGCCATTAAGGCTCATTGCTGGAGATAAAGTTCGCCTCCATTCCTCTCTACTCCTAATCTTCTCTCTCCAGTTGGTGACACCAATTTCTTTTATATCCTCTTCTGTGTTGTCTTTCCATCTCTGGCTTGGTTTACCCCTTGGTCTTGTTTCCCTCATCTCTTGTGCATACATCATTTTCGCTTGTCTGTTCTCTTCCATTCTTTCTACATGCCCCAGCCAGCGTAGTCTGTTCAGTTGACAAGAATTATACCAATTATTAATAATTTCAGAGAATTTTTTGTGTGTAAAGTAGATATTCAAAAGCTTCTGGCGACAGCAGCAATACAGACTTGTATAGCTACAGACCTAGGAAATTATACTTGTAGATGTGAATGATGCAGCTCTGTATCCTTCGTAAACTAAATGGAAAGAGCACACAGGCAGAACAGTCTGAGATCTAAGGGTACCTGTCAGGCATACGTGAACAACTTCCATCAGTCACAAACCTGTGAAAGACGTAAGGGGGCTGCAGCACGTGAAGGTCGAAGATAAAACGAGAACTAAAATTCATGGCATGATCGCACGCGCAAAGAACAGTCTTAAATTAAGCAAATATGTACAGCAGTTGTATATAAGGAAGAATAACCAAAAATGGAGTGGGAGGAGGAGCATGTACAGGAAAAGTGCCAACGTTTTGGCAACTGTCTTCATCAGCGACAATAGACAAGATAAAATATCTAAGCATAAAAAAGTAAACAAAAATTACTTCTTTTCCAAGAGTAAATGATCTACAGTACAAAGAAAAAAGAAACACATTTGTGAACAAAACAGGAGTGTCGAATAGATCAATAACAAAATTGATCACGTGACTCAGTCATTAAAAATCATGAGACACAGCATCAGCCCTAAACTGTGGAACCATTCCCCAAACCTGTACCATCTCTGAAACGCTGAGTTGCACCTGATGGCGCATTGAAACAACCCAAGCTGTACTGTTCTACACTCTCTCTCTCCTCCTCCTCTCTCCCTCTCTGTCCTTGCCGATAGTCGTGGAATATCATGACCTTCCGTTATCATCGATCCCTTGAACATTTCAGCATGCTTGTCACTATTTCTCTTGCCAGGGTGCCGCCAAACCATCAAAACATCTCTTCTCTCTGTCTACCTCTGTCTCTTTTACCTTCCATCTTCCCTTTGCCGTTTGGTGCCCTAGCCAGCCTCTCCTCCAAACATCCCCCACAAATTTGGACTGTCGTTTTCTGATCTTCTTTATGATTTTATTTGTTGTGTCTTTTTCAGAACATTCTCGTTCTATTTTCTCGCTGTCCTTGGTACCTTCCTCAATATTCTTCTTAAGAACCACATTTCATCTAATTCTAGCCTTCTTTTTTTTACTAACCGTCCAAGCTACAGGAGCTATAAAAAAAAAATGCCCAGTTTATCCAAGAGACAGAACTGCGGGCACAGACAGTAAATGCGTACGAAGAGGAGAAGCAAGAAACAAGAGTCTTCCATACCTTTCTCACAAGCCCAGTGCAGGGGAGTTTTGTTGCTGAAATCTTCGTCTGCTAAATTGATATCGAATTCACCTCGTTTAATCAGTTCTGCGAGAGTATCATAATCTCCTCTAGAAGCTGCATCGTGGAGCACCAACCCATCCAACCACGCCATGAAATTATCTGCCCTGCTTGGAAGCGCATATTCATGAACAAATTCAAACAATACTGTCTAGCAAAGTGGAGGAAACTCGTCTTAGTATCACATTTGTACTATTTCAGCGAACATACGAATATTACCTGAACAATTCTACGTCTCAACCGCATTACAAGTCAGTCAGTCTTTTGCATATAGTTTGCGGGACTTTGCCTCCCTAACAGCTCTCATGTAGGCCTTTCGGCTGTGAGCAAGACGGCCTTCTGCTGATGCGCGTTACAAGAGAACTAAATATACCATGCTATGAATACTTTACACTTTCTGGAAACCAGGCTTCCGGAGAAGAGAGCAGGGACTGAACAAATGAGGCGTACATGAAGAACTGCTGACCATGAGATTCATGGAGGCCATCTGTCTCTTTCTCTTGATGGCTAAACATATGAAGCTAAACGCAGAAGACGATCTTTTGCAGAAAAAGTAGAATAAGAAAAGGAAGAAGAGAAAAACAAAAGAAGAAGCCTTTACAAATGGCAGTCACTTCGTTTTTCGCCTTTGCCAAGGTGTTGTGTTTCACCTGTCGTGCTATATAGTGCATATTTAAATATATAATAAATATGTAGCACTTCTTCTTCTTCTTCTTCTTCAGACATCGACACCAGTCCAAATGGAGTAGTTTGTCTCTAATTTTCAGCATCGCCACGGCGCTTCTCTTGTAGGAGGTTGGGGTTTGGCCAGGTCCTTTGTCTGAGTGTATTGTGTAGTTGGCAAATCTGCCTGATGTAGTGTGCTGTCTTTGATCTTTGCCGCGGGTACATAGGTATGTTGAGTGAGTTTTCAGCTTCTGGTATAGATGGTGCTTCAGTCTGAGATGTTCTAAGTCGGAACGTTATCTGTTGGCCGTTTCGTGAGAGTTTATAGCGTTCGTTATCTGTTTTTGCTGTTGAGTATTGTTTTATCCGGTTGTCTTTATATTCGTCTTCTAATCCATTCTTTGTATGGGTATTGTTTCAGCAGTATCTGAGAGGAATTTTGTAAGTTTCCTTTCACTCTCTCTCTCACTCTCTCTCACTCTCTCTTTCTCTCTCTTTTTCACTCTCTTTCTCTCTCTCTCTCTCTCACTCTCTTTCTCTCTCTCTCACTCTCTTTTTCTCTCTCTCTCTCTCTACTGATTATCGGGACTGTACGGTGGATGAGGCAGGACCTCGATTCCCTCCAATTCCGTGAGTTGTCCACGGACCACGTTGGAAGTGAGCGCTAGCGTGTTGTGGTTTTGGAGAAGTACCTTCTTCCTGCTGATGAGTGCTGGGTATCGGGTGCGCGAAAATCATGCAGCTGCTTCAGTTGCTCATCATACAGATTCCTGTCTACAGAGTGACCAAATGTAACCAATTCCCAATGCAGGGGGGGGGGGACGGACTCGAAGTTCCACCAGATGTGTTGGGGTACTGCAGGAAAATCCACTTTTCGTCCCCATTGACGATACAGAGGAGAAACCGTTTGTCATGTGAGTTTCCCAACAGATGGCGACAGACGTCAACACGTTTCTGCGCTTGCTGGGTAGTGAGATGCGTCGAGGCCGCCTGTTGATGAAGCGGAGCTCGAGCAAATGCTGAACTATGGTGCCCCGAGAAGGGCCCAGCTGGGCTGACAAGCTCCCGAGTACTGGTACTGGGAGGGATTGTCTTCAGCATCTTGGTACGGGACTTCATCACTGCTCCTTTTAACCCGTGGTTGATGTCGGTGTCTCCAGACCTGAACCTTTGGAACCACTTCCCGGCAGGTCATGTCATCAACGGTTCCTTCCCCTTCCACACTGCAGGTTTCACGGGCAGCTGTCCAGGCATTCGGCCCTTTTATTCCAACAATGCCTCAGGAGGACGCGAACGACAACCTTGCTGTCCGCCATATTCTCTTCTGCTGATCACTTATCTCGTGATTCATTAGTTAAAAATAGTTATGCATGTTTTCAGAATGACGCAACACATGACATCAGCATGACATTACAAATGCCAGTAAATAGTATAAGATGAGAACCTTGTCGGAAAGTAGGGTATCGAAAAACGTGACGGATTTTTGATTCACCATATGCATGTCTGTAAAAGATATATGTAGTGCGCGTATTGTTTAATGTTTGATTTACAAATTCTTGTGGTAATGTATATTTACGTACACATTATGTACGAGTAATATAAAACTATAGATGTCATTATTTGTTGTATAGATCTGTGGAACTTTTTCTTGAAAGCCACACATTCACGCTCCAGTCAGGCAACAACACACACGAACATAAAAGTCTTTCTGTTTACTAAAAAGGAAAACATTACATCATTAAGAGCAACAAAAAGTGAAATTACTACTATTACTAACCGCGCAGATCACTGCTAAATTATATTATGTTAAAGCTTTAAAAATTCACAAATAACTAAACTTACGAATCTCATTGTCAGTACATCTCTACTTTTTTTTTTTAGATTGTTACCTTCTATAAAAGAAAGACCCAAAAAAAAAATTTTTTTTAACGGTTTTGATAATAGACAAAGTCCAAATTACACTACCTTTTAAACACTTGTTTCTGTATTGATGGGCCGGCTAGCGTAGTGGTTAGAGCACTCGTCTAGCAACCAAATGGTCGATGGTTCGAATCCCCAGCTGAGCGGGACTTTTTTTCCGACCAATACGGCCCTGAGGTCGACCCAGCCTCGTAAAATGGGTACCAGAGAAAATCTGGGAAGTAAAGGCAGCGAGGAAAGGAACTGGTCACCCTACCTCATACGCTGATGACCCAGCATAATGAGGTCTCTAACGCTTCACCCCCTACGGCATTTGAAATGCTATGGGACTATCTTTACTTTTTTTTTTCTGTATTGATACAGCTTCGTATCACAAACGGTGGACTAATCGGAGCTGGCAATGTTAGTCGCACGTTTACTTAAAGTATTTAATCGTCACTCCATGAAATCCGTATCAAAGAAATGTGCAGTTTAACGTCTTGACGCCTTTCATGTATCGATCGGTGTTAATCTATGAGATCTGACAAATGTAAGCTGATCGAGCGATTGGACTTGTAGGTTGAATTCTGTGCTTATTCGCGTGTAAGAGTAGTGAGAGCGAGAAAGCAAACTGGGACAAAAGTGTTGTATGTATGTGTTAAGGGTCTTTGTTTCATTTATGTCCACGTTCGACCGTTAAAAATTCCCAAAATTCCAGAAAATAAATACATTAAAATAAAGCTAAACCAGAAATAGGCACCAAGAACACCATCAGCGCAACCAGTTTCCCAGGTCATCAGAGCAATCCCTGTCTCCCTCTACAAAGGAATGTCTGATCAGACCTATCCAACATGGCTCCGCGACGTACATTTCTTGCGCTCTTCTCACATTATGCTGCATGTGGAGTTCACTAAATGTTCAAATCTCGGTATATTTTATTTCATTCAGAACCATGCAATAACGACGACAAGCGGTATGATCTATAGCAGCGTAATGAGTATCAATGTTTTCACTATTTTACTTTATTTTCATGACAGCGTGACTACAAGAGGTGCTATAAATCATTTATCATTGTTACTGGCGACTTTCACTGATTCTAAATATGGTCAAGCCAAGAGGCAACGTACTTACAGCTTTGGTATTGAATGGGAGAATCAGTGCTGTTTTATCGAGTGTGAAGGGAAAACTATGTGACTTCCTGGGTAATACTAGCGTGTGTATTTATACAACAGTAATGGAGAGCGTCTGTAAGGAATAACATCTTGCTGATAGAAATGCAGATGAAGCCACTGATAGCAGTTATTGAGGATAGACGTTGGCGATGGTTGGGACATGTGCTCCGGATGACTGACGAGTCACTACCAAAAATAGCACTAAGATGGACACCACAGGGGAACAGAAGTAAGGGTAGACCAAAGGAGACTTGGAGAAGAACAACAGAGAGGATGTTGAGCAATAGAGGGCTCACCTGGGCAAAAGCCGAAAAAAGGCAAAGAACAGGCGTTTGTTGGAAACCCTTGCGGAAGCCCCATGTGCCCTGGACACTTAAGGTTCAGAGAGATAGATAGATAGATAGATAGATAGATAGATAGATAGATAGATAGATAGATAGATAGATAGATAGATAGATAGATATAGAAAGAGAGAGAGAGAGAGAGAAATGCAGAACGTCATTTTGAAAAAAATGTAAACATTTAGTAGCGAATTTTCCAATCAGTTCTGTTTTAAGAATATATACGATGAAGTGAAGGTTCGTAGATCAAAATTAGCACTACAGCGACCTATGTTCTCATCTCCTATTCAGCAATCAACAGATAAGAGAAATGACGACTGCGGTAAAACTGGTTCTAGCAATGAAAGTAGATGGTAGTGTATGGTTCAGTTTTATAAAGGAAAAAAAAAACAAAAGAAAGAGCGAGGAAAATGGCCAGAAACAAGAATGGTAGAAAGCAAGAAGAGTACAAACAAATGAAGAACATACAACAATTCAATATTTCGGCAAAAGCCTTTTTTTCACAGATCACATACAAAAACAACACGACAGATAGAAACACGAAATACAGACGAAAATATGCCAAGATACCAACAAAAAAAAAAAGCTAAGTCTATACTGCTATATTCCGATTGCTATTAGTCCCTATCTCAGTGGAGTCCGATAAAGAAGCAATGCAAATTCCCTAGTTTTGTTTTATTTCCTTCAGCTTCATTCACTGTCTAAAAAATATTAGACGCTAACCCACTCCCCATCCGACACTAAATCACTTTACACCTTCACGGCTGTGAAGAACTTCTGCTTGCAATTCCATGGAGACAGAGCAAGTTTGTGAAGATCTCCGTCAGTATTTAATTACCTTTTTGTGCAGAAAGGGATCACGGGAGGAGAAGTGTTTATGTTTGTCAGGCTGAGAGTCTGAGATGTCTAAGATTCTATTCCGTATCTAATCAATGTTTTGAGGCGAAAATTAATTCAAGAGGGAAAGTATTCGTTGGAAACAACTGTCAATGGCGAGCGACGCAGTTAAAAAAGAGTATCAACAAACATCTGGAAGTCAAATATGCTCAGTAAAACCACGAAACTTAAAATTTCTGTGTGATCCCAGTGTTAACATACGGTTGTGAGAGTTGGAAATCAACCAGTCTACTCAATCAAAGACTTGATACATTTGAGAACAAATGTCTCCGTAGTCTGTTGAACGTCAGATGGTCCGACTTTAAATCGAACGAGTCAATAAGACAGGAATCGAACCAAGTCTACGTATCAAGATACATCAAAAGACGTCGATGGGCCTATCTCGGCCACGTTCTCAGAATGGACGAATCCAGATTCCCTCGCCAAGACTTCACATGGTCAGCGAAGGGCAAAAGAAAGCAAGGCAGGCCAAGGGTGACTCTACGTAGAACCATCACTAGAGAGAGTACAACTTTGGGATTCAAGTCCATCCAAAACCTATAGCGGGCGGCGGTGAGTGGTCAGACATGGAAAGATGTGATTTCCGCCCTATGAGCCAATGTTGGCCCAAAAGGAATGTCAATAAAAAAAAAATCAATACGCAGAAAAACACAATTTTACATTAACCTAAAAAAAAATAAATAAAAGTTTTAACATAAATAAATAAAATTATCCCAATCTGAGAGGGAAAAAGGGTGTACTTTGATTTATAAGTTGTATTTTCTTACCTCCTAAAAGTGCTTCAAATCCATATTTAAGGCAATAAAATGTAGAAACAGCTTTATTACTCAACGAGCACACAGTTGTGACACTTAGGTTTGCATCTTAATCGTGCAAGAACATACAGGGCATAGAAATAGGGAAGGAAGATAAACTATAAATTCACGTGAATGATATACGACAAATAATAATGTAAAAGGGGGGGGGGATGGAGTCCCTGTTCCTACTTTTTTCTTAAATAGTTTCAACATTTTATTATTGCAGCTTTACTGCAGTGGCTTCGAGCATAGTTATATAATTAGTTTTATATATTTATACACTAACTGTTCTTGTATTAAGCAATTTTTTAAAAAATGAAGATGCACTTGTTTCAGGTACGGTAGCGAGAGCAACATTATGCATTCTGGCAAGAGTAAACTACGCTCAGCAGTGGAGATAGGCTGAACAGGTTGTCCAGATGGGTCACAAGGTTGAAGTTGCCTTGGGTAACGTATGTCATATAACCAGAAGTTCTTAAAATAATGCCCTCCATGTATCAGTATTATACATATAAACTAGCTACAGCAAAGCAAAATTTTCGGAGACCACAAGCTTGAAAAATTAGAATTCGAAGTTGCAGCAGTCCAAGAAGTTAATGGGTTGAAGTTTTCTTACACCACCCCTAGGAATTTCTGGGCTTTTGTGGACAATAATAAATTTGCTTCGAAAAGATATCCGTGCTTTGGTTCGATATACATATGTGTGCATCTGTGTGTGTGCGTGTGTGTATATATATATATATAGTCATGATTGCGTCAATAAACGTTATACCCCAAAAAAAAACATATTTTGCTTGATAAAACCTGTATCCGGATGATGGCGCATGAAGAGTCTTTTTATTCTAGCTACATGCCAGACTTTCCCCAACTTGCAGAGAAAACGCAGTGCCAAATTTCACGTTGTAACAAAAATATCCTTCTGTTTCCATCTTTCTTACGAGAAAGATACTAAAAAGCTACGTGTTTAATTTTTCGTCTATTTTTAGTGTTTTTATCTGTTGTGGTGTTTTTGTCTGTGATCCTTGAAAAAAGGTTTTTGCTGAAATATTAGATTACTGTATACTTTTCATTTATACATGCTCATCTTACTTTCTGACATTCTTGCTTCCCTTACTATTTCTGTCTTTTTGTAGAACGGAACTGCACACACCAATCTACTTTATAATAATCACGTTTGTTCGTATGGCGCCCGCGTCTCCATTGTCATGGATCAAATGCTCCCCAAGCTGTCGAAAGACTGGACAGCGCAGATTTGGAGTATTTATGTATATTCTGTGTGACTGATTGATGGTGAACTGTTCTCATGCGAAGCGAGTTAACTCCCTCCTTTCTACCGTCACGCTTTTTTTGACGCGGGTAAATGTTGGTTACCGACTCAAACAGTGAGGGGCAACTGTCTCTGAAATGACAAAATGTTTCTGTACGAGCCACGAGGCACAGAAAATTCAAGTGGATTAAGGACCTTTGACAAGATCTTAGAACTTCACAGATAACGGATTAAAAAAAAAAGATCTTAGAAGAATTTTTAAAATCACGAACATGAAAGAAAAGGTTACTTGGATGGAGCCAAAATTAAAATAAAAAAGGGTTCTTAACCTTTAAAAAAACATTGTACCCCCCCCCCCCCCCGTGGACTACCCATTATGTATCCAAACCCTCCTTCCGGCGGTCACACAAAATCATCATTCTCACCTTATTTTGTATCACCACGACTTCAAAAGATGCCCGAAGCTTGGTGTTTTACTCTACCTATGGATAGCTGGGAACGGAACAACCGAAAGAAAATTCTTTTTTAAAGCACTGCTCAGAGATTTTGAGCCCAATTTGGTTCCCATATCCCCATGGGGTGCAGTTATTTATGAGCCTCTGGATTAAGGGATCAGGGAGGATAATTATGTATAATATTGTGCATTTTTTCCCTGAGGAAATTTTGACTTTATGACAACATGGAAACTAACGGAACGAAAACTGATGTATAGCTATGAATCAGCTTAGTATATTAAGAGTTTATATATTACATCCATTTGAGTTTACGCGGTACAAAGTGCAAAACAACCGAATCAGGCGACTGACTTCGAGATGGATGAGAATTCGCGCGTGTAAATTTGCCAGTTTGACTTGAAGCTGCCATTTTTTACCTGAACTCTGAAAAAAGTAAATATGTAGAAAATGAATTATATGACGATTGCCAGTTAGTTTTGGTTATATACCAACAAAAGTAAAACGATAGTCTACATACAAATGCATCTTACTTCTTGAAACATCTCAGTGGTGTTGCCTGAAAAATCTTTAAAAGCAAAATATTTCTGTACAAAGAAAAGATGAATGTTATGATAATCTAAACTGGAAAAGCAAAGATTAATTTGAATAAGACTATATTACACTGTAATATTTCGTTAGCTGAGTGGTTACTCGCTCGGTTTGCTAATCCGGTGGGACTTTTTTTTTTCTAGTACACAGCAAAAAGGACCCGGGTTGTCCCAGCCTCTAAAAATGTGTACCACAGAAATATAGGAAGGTAAAGCGGCCAGGGCGTGATACTGACCACATCAGACTTTCATGTGCCGAAGGTCATGGAAAACACGGGCCTAACACCGTATTCCCCAATATGCCTTAGTGGCCTGGAAAGGGGAATTTTACCTTTAAAAAAAAACCACTGTAATATTAAAAGGACTATATTTAAACTTATTTTAAAAAATGAAAGCCAGGAGCATGTTGCTATGAATGTAGAGAAGTGGAATAAACAGTACTTGTTGTAAGGGTTTTTGACTACAGTTGATTAACAGAGAAATAAAAAAAAACACAGAGAGAGAGAGAGAGAGAGAGAGAGAGAGAGAGAGAGAGAGAGAGAGAGAGGAAACTGAAAAAAGACAGGAAAGGCTAAAGAGCAAATATATGTTTATAAAAATTTAGATTTTTTAAAAAATCACAAATCCCAGAAGTACGATTAATTATTAGTAACACCATTTATAAATCAAGCCAGTCTTCTCATGTTTAAAATACATCTGAAGTTTGAAAGAGTCCGCTACAGAATATATATAATTTACAGTTACTTTCGAGACGCGACTAACACCTGGCAAATATTGATTATGACGATTGATGACATGGACCCAGCGAGCGGAATGATAATAAAAGTGATGTAGCGTTTCTTCGCAGTTTTTCTTGTGTAACAGTAGTACATCAGCTTAACCAGCCAGTATGGTGAGTATTTAACACGGTCATCTTTGTTTCACTGAGAAAGTGTTAGTCTAAATCTGACGGTAAATTACAAATACTCGAACATGACACAAGGGAATTTGAGCTGAAGTGAAGATCAGAAACTTCTGCTAAAGTCGAAGCTAACAGCACCTAGAGAATGATTTGATTTACACAAAAATAAAATAAAAGTTAAAGCATGTCTTCATTCATTGCAGACGTAAACTTCATTATAAAATGATAATTTATAAGGAAATTTAGGCCATTCTCTCTTTAATACCTAATAATATGGAGATAACTCAAATCGAGCCACACCAAAGGTACATAGCTTTCATTCTTCTCCATCTTGTGCGGCCATTGTTAGCACCAAACATAGGTTCCCATTATTCTTTTGCGCCGCTAGGCCAGTCTGCATACATCTAGCTACATTGGTCTCCATTAAAAAAAACAAAACAATTGTTGCATTGACTTTTCTAGTGAGTGTTACATGTTTAATATAGACAAATCATTTTGGCGTTTGTTATTGGCCTGTAATGTTTAGGGACTTTTCGCGAGAATTTCATCACTTGTTTTTCTGGCCGTACATGGCGGCCTAGTCAGCTGAATGTTTATGCGGTCGGTTTACTAATCCGATGGTACCGGGTTCAGTCCCAGCGGTGGAATTTTTTTCTGGTCATCTTATCTTACATCCTTCCCGTGCCGTTAAATGTCATATAAGGCTCGCGTGGTAGTTCACCAAGTTTTCCAGTTCTCTGGTGAGCTTTTCTATCTCATCAAGGAATTTTATTTCCTCTAATTTGGGCTCTCATAACAGTGTCCTCTTTAGAGTTTCACGTGGTCGACCTCTTTTTCTTTATCCTGTTGTGTACCATTTGATAGCTTGTTTTGGGATTATCTGACTGTTTCTTCTCATCAAGTGACTAACATATGTCCATCTCTTTTTTTCTGATCACCCATGACTCATATTGTCGTTTACTCACTGCCTTATCTCTGCATTGTTCTTGAATTTGTTTCACTTTATACCAAGTATTTTCCTTATGCATTTGTTGTTTTGTTGTGAGTTTCCATAAGTTACTTTTTTCCCCATTTAGAGTTGCCTCTAGATGAGTTTCAGAATAAGGTTGTTAGCCTTATGCCCAACTCCTGGTTCAGGATATGTGATGAACCAAGCAGAGTCCAAAAAAAAAAAACAAAAACAAAGGCCCCAGGGTTGACCCAGCCTCTAAAAATAGGTACTAGAGAAATCTGGGAAGGTAAATGCAGCCAGGCGTGACCACATCACACTTTCATGTGCCAAATGAAAATATGGAAAGTACATGCCTGACACTGTATTCCCAATATGCCTTAATGGCATGGACATGGGAATTCTACCTTTACCTTATCATGATGGTCATACATTGGATCTTTTCCCAGAAAACACATCTCTGTTCTTCCTTTTTATTTTTTTTTTGCACCAACTTTATTATATTTCCCTTCATGTTATCTTTTCTTTGTGTTATTCTCTTATATGGGTCATCTTTATGTCATTAAAAAGCTGTTTTTTTTAATTTGAGCTGTATATATCCTACCTGCTGTTGTTCCAAGGTTGGTGGATCACTTATCTCAGTGTCTTCATGTCAGTTTCAATATTGCAGCTTGGCATTTTCAGTAAACTTGATGTAGCTTTTGTTCATATTGTTTTTTTGTTATTTAGCTCTAATTCTTCATAATTTCGAGAGTTCAGGAATTCAACTGTGCACTCTATATGGTCAAGAGGTTATCTGGTCTGATTTGAAATACTACTTAAGCTACATATGACTTACTATATACAACACTGACAGCATGCAACACTGACTTATAACAAAGTGAGATTTGAAATACTTAAACTACATATGACTTACTATATACAACACTGACAACATCCAACACTGAATTACAACAAAGAAAGAATTTGAATTAAAAATACTACTTTGATACATGTGATTTACTACATACAACAACTTATATGCAACATTCACTTAAACAGAGAAGGAATTTGAAATACTTATCATACTACATGTGGCTAGCATGAACAGCATAGATAATGTGTGGATCTGCGTGTATATAAAAAAAAAATTATTGCTGCTGATCGTTTTTGAAGAACATGCATAGTAGTAGACATGCTGGCAGTTCATTATCTGATTATATCTGATTCATCATGTTTACTACAGTCATTATATAGTTTTTTTTTTTGTTACTTTAAATGTTTATTCTGAAATTTTGGACTCCCAGATTTTTAGGACAGTGCTCTTCCCCCCCCCAATGTGGCAAATCTGGAGTCATTGGTATACTGAAGATATCACATATTTGATATGGAAAATATTGAGACGAGCACAGAAACATGCACAAACCAGACTCACAAGATAAGTCCATTCTGAACAAAGGCAAAGCAGTATATGCAGGCTGTGGATAAACCTTACAAATTCAAACACCTAAACACAATAAAAAAACAACCACAGTAGTAGGATGTAGTTGCATATTTCCTGCTTAATGCTCAAAACAAACTGAATGAAACACACACATACAAAAGGGCTTCTTAGATATCCCACAGTTCAAAACTTTTTATATTCCAGTACCTAATGCCCAAAAAGGGCTGGCAAAATTGTATGTGTTCTGTGTCTGGTGTCAAAAATTGTTCCTCTGTGTTCCACGAACTTTTGTGTGTAAAATGTCTCCGATATATGTTAGTATTTGGGCTTGCAGCTGCAGAAAGATCCATTTCTGCTGCTGCCAGAGTGAGACATGGATAATGTAGTACATTGCAGTTACTGGTGGATAGTTAGATTAAGATAACCAGCTAGAGCTTTGGTCTGCTGTGGATGAAGCCAGGTTTATGTCATTTTTTTTTTCCCCTTCTGCTGCATTCTGTACTGACTGAACAATATTTAACCCCGTTTACTTTGCTTAATGATTTTCTGAAGTGGCACCAGCTTTTTTTCTTTTTTGTGTGTAATATTTTTATCTTTTCATTTTGAGACTCTTGAACTGAAATGAAACACAAGTTGTTATTGTTGTTGAGAGAGTGTTGACTGCATTTCACTTGTTCTTGTTTTTTGATGTTTCTCAAGACTTATGAGAGATCTGTAGTGAGAACTCAGAATTTCCCCTCCCCCCCCACCCCTCCCCCCAACAGTTATCAGTGCACCCAGGAGTGATGTTGTTTTTTGGCCATGAAACTTGAGGATGTATTTTCCCAGGAGAGAAAGCCCTTGCTTTGTACCAGGGTATTTATGTAAACTGGCATCCTATTAACATCAAGTAGAGATCAAAAGCAAAGTTGGGCCAAACGCTTCCAAGAAATACTTAGTTGACCACACCCAAAAGAACTGATAAATCTTGAAACCGACTTACCAGTCTCAGAACTAATTGTCAGCCTAGGTGAAATTACATTGAATGAAATTGAAACAGCAGTAAACCTAATGGCTAACAACAAAAGCTGCAGGTGAAGATAAAATAACAGCTGAAATGTTTTAAAGCTGTTAGCAGTAACAACATGAGCTAACTACAGAGAATGTTTAATAAAGTTTAGAAAGAAGAAAAGGTCCCTTCTAAATGGAAAGAAGGAGTCATTGCTAAAATCACCCCCCCCCCCCAAAAAAAAAAGCCAACCTTAGTGATTGCAGTAATTTGAGAGGAGTAACCTTACTATCAGCTGTGTCAAAAGTATTTTGCAAAGTCATTCTGAATAGAATTCAAGATATAGTGGATGCTGCAATGAGAGAAGAACAAACAGGATTTTGAAAAGGGAGAAGCTGTCTCGACCAGATCTTTACTCTAAGATTAATACTTGAATAACATATTGAAAAGCAAAAACCATTAATCCCGAACTTCATAGACTTTAAAAAAAAATTGTGTCTACCCCTGACTATAATTGTCTAAAATGCTCCCAGACTATAATTGTGTCTAAAATGCTCCCAGGCTATAATTGTGTCTAAAATGCTCCCAAACTATAATTGTGTAAAAAATGCTCCCAGGCTGTAATTGTGTTTAAAATACCCTGAATTATAATTATGTCTAAAATGCTCCTAGACTATAATTGTGCCTAAAATGCTCCCAGATTGTAGTTGTGTTGAAAATGGTCCCAAGCTATAATTGTATCTAAAATGGTCCCAGACTGTAATTGTGGTTAAAATGCTCCCAAACTATATTTATATCTTAAATGTTCCCAGCCTATATCTGCATTTAAATTGTCCTCAAGATATTCATTCACTCATTTGCATGCCCCTTGCAGAACTTTGCCTCCCTAACAGCACTCCTGTAGGCCTCTCGGTTGTGAGCAAGATGGCCTGCTGCTGATGCATCCATTTACAGATCATCAATGATGTCTTGCAGCCATCTTCACCTTGGTCTTCCTCTCTTTCTTTTTCCCATTATGTACCCTTCCAAGACGGTCTTCTCTAGATTATCATGACGTTTAATGTGTGCAAAATATTTAAGTTTTCTCTCTTTAATCCTCTTTACTACCCAGCCTTCTTCAATATTAAGTTCTTGTAGTATAGATATATTTGTTCTTTTTTGTGTCTATGATATTTGAAGAATCCCTCTTTAGCATTTACATTCACAGGCATTTATGTGTTTCTCAGCTGTTTTGTTAAGTGTCCAGGTCTCACAGGCATATGTTGTGATGGGAAAGATGCATGCCCTTAAAAATCTTATTCTTGTGGTTCTGTTTGCTCCTCTCCACAGCTTCTTTAGTTGTTTTACTTTCTGAAGAGCGACAGATGTCCCCCTTTTAATTTCCCTCTTTGTATCTCCACTACTAGTTAGTAGTGATCCAAGATATTCAAAACTTTCCACTTCTTCCAGTTTTTCCTCATTGATACATATTTCAGCTGCCTTGTTTGCTTTGTCAGTTGTCATCAGTTTAGTTTTCTTTGCATTAAGATAGAGGTTTTTGTTCTTCGCTGTTCTTACGGACTGACATAATTAGTTTTTCTATTCCTTTTTGTGTTGCGGACAGTAATACCGTGTCATCAACATACCTCAAGTTATAGTGTCTGAAATATAAGTATTTATGTTTAACATGACATATATGGCTAATAGGTACACAGGCTGTTCCTAGGCTATATTTATGTCTAAAATGTCTTCAGGCTATAAATATGCATAAAATGTATACAGACTATTTGTGTTGGAATATGTTACCAGGTTGTAATTGTGCTTACAGCTGTTGCTGGGCTATATTTATGTCTAAAATACCCACAGGCTATATTTGTGTCTAAATATCCAAAAGTATATTTATGGTGCTGTATTTGTCTAAAATATCCAAGTGTTATATTTGTGTCCACAATTCACCAATGCTATAATTGTGTCTTCACTGGCTAGCAAAATAGGACTTGAAATTAACAAGGACAAAACAAAAATAATGAAAACATCAATCAAAATGGAAAAATACACATAGAAGGGACAGATATTGAAGAAGTCAATCAATTTGCATACCTTGGCAGCTACATAGACCAGGATGGTGACACTAGAAAGGAAGTTAGGATCAGAATTGCAAAAGCAGCATCAATCTTCAAGAATCTTGAGAACATATGGAATTCAAAAGTTATAAGTACAAAAACCAAGTTAAGACTATTCAATTCAAATGTAATATCCACCCTCATTTATGCATGTGAAAGCTGGAAAACAACTAAAGAAATAGAAAAGAAATTAGACTCTTTTGAAAACAAATGCCTAAGGAAAATATTCGGCATCAAGTGGAATGAATTCAAGAACAATGCAGAGATAAGACAGATGACTGAACAACAACCAGTCTCATGGGTTATCAGGAAAAGGAGATGGACATATGTTGGTCACTTGATGAGAAGAAATGATCAGAGAATCCCAAAACAAGCTATCAAGTGGAACACAACAGGCCGAAGAAAAAGGGGCAGACCGCGTGAAACTCTGAAGAGGACATTATTAAGAGAGGCCAAGTTAACAGGCATAAAATCCTTTGATGAGGTTGAAAGACTCGCCGAAGACAGGAAAAATTGGCGAACTACTTTGCGAGCCCTATGTGACGTTTAACGGCACGGGAAGGATATAAGATAAGATAATTGTGTCTAAATTCCTCAGGCTATATTTGTATGTAAAACATCTGCAGGCAATATTTGGATAAAATGTGCCAGTAAAAATGTTTGTTACATGATTGAAAACATGGAAGTGTAAATTACTCCCTTTGGCTTACCATTTAGAATAGTGTCTCATCCTTGGTCGTTTCTGTTGTATGGAAAATTTGTTTGGCAGTGTCTTTCATGTGAACAATTTCCTTTCTTTTACCTTTAACTTTTTCATACAAACAATTTCCAGAAAAATACTTTCTCTAAAGAGGCACATTATTCCAAATTATTAATTTTTTTTTGGGTAGAATTCCCTTCCACATCGAACATGTGATGCAGTTCATGATGCGTGCTGACATTCAAGTCATTTTCATGAATATGGGAACTAACAGTCACGTAATACGGACAAAGAAAGCGTAATAAAAATAGGATTACACGAGAAACAAGATTTTCAGGGTTTTGTGGAAGACAAGATGTCAGATAGAAGGAGAAGTTCAGGTCGTTGAGGGTTGGACATAATGTTGATGAGAATGGCGGCAGTGGTAACACGTAGCATGGGCTCTTTTCTTGACAGAAATAATGGTGTCCCATATCTGCGCATGCTCCGTCACCTCTCGGTGAAAAGATTGTGCGAATCCAAATAAAATTCGCATCCTGTAAATGTGAATAGTCCACCTGTAAATGGTTGTTACTGGTTATATTTGTATCCAGAGTTGTGGCTTTCCTTCATGGTTGTTTCGTTCCCACGTGTCGTGGTTTCGTATCCGGTAGTGTTGTTTGCTGTTGCTTTCTGTTGTGTGGGAGAAGTGCCTAGTCATCGAGCTGTGGTGTTCTTGGATTACATTCTCTTGTGCCTGGTTTATATTTGTAATCTCAGTTTGAAGCAGTGCTTCCTAACTATGGCAGTGAACCAGCTCTGCGGGCTGAGAGCATGTGGGGTCCACTCATTGCAGATGAAGTACCAGTTTTTTTTTTTTTTTAATGCTCAGTACCCAACCCAGACACCGATCCATTGATTCCAAAAAATCATTGTGGACCCCAGGTTAAAAATCACTGGTTTTAGAACGAGAGAGAGAGAGGGAGAGATGACTTGGATATTCTCTTGGATACTCTGTTGATTTTCCATAATAGCTTTGGCCAGTGTGAATGACATCTTTGATCATAAATCCACGTCATTTCCCTGAGATGTATAGGACTGCTGCCACGTGTCAAGGCTATCAGTGGCCAAACTTTGGTCGTTGTAATCCGTTATAATCATTTTAAGAGTGGAGTGGTTCCATTCAGAAATTTCCTGTGTTGTCATCATCATCATTATTGTTATTGCTGTAGAGATCAGCTTATGAACTCAGGTGTGGTGAACGTGTATCATGTTGAGGATGTCCGATTCTTTTCTTTGCCTGCCTATCACTGCCTAACTTGCTGTGGGGAAGGTGGGGGGAACTAACACTCGATTCAGAACTGGTTCTTGTCCTGAAGGTTTGGCTACTGATGTAGGTTAGACAGATTGTCTGATGTAGAAATGTAGGTTACGCAGATTGTCTGGTGTAGGAATGTAGGTTACACAGATTGTCTGATGTAGGTTACAGAAATCAAACTTCCAGGCCCCGTCCAGCAATTCTCCTTGCCCCTTCCAGCTCAGGAACCGGGACAGTGATATATATATATATATATATAAAGCAGAGAGTTCCCCTGCCAACATAACTTAATTCCGTGACTGACGGTCAGTAAAGATCTACAGACACACAGGACCAGACATCATGAGGAAAAACTAGAACGGAGCTGAACCATTATCTCCCATACAGTTACTGGCAAGCCCAGGTTGGAGGATCTTATTCGCCCTCTTCCTAAGATTTCCTGAAAGGAGGGCGATGGAGAGAATGATGAATCCTTAGATGACTCCTCTCTCACCACTTATTGTGATTTTTCAACATGTATAGTGTGTCCCTCACATCCTGCACTCCCTGCAATCCAGCACATCTTGCACACCCAGCACATCTTGCAAACCTTGCACATCCATCACATCTTGCACATCCAGCACATCTTGCACACCCAGCATATCCAGCACATCCATCACATCTTGCACGCCCAGCATATCTTGCACATCCATCACATCTTGCACATCCATCACATCTTGCACAACCTGCACACTCTGTACATCTTGCACACTCTGTACCACTTGCACATCTAGCACATCCAGCACATCTAGCACACCTTGCATACTCTGTACACTCTGCACACTGCAGTGTCGGAGGAAACGAAGGAAAGTTATTGTCTTTAACTTGTTCTTCACTCACATGCTTGCTAGTCTTCTTCGAGCTTAGACCTATCTGTTGTTACATTGCTGGAGAACATGAAGTAACTAACAGGCTTGCATTAACAGTCACTAGAACAAAAAAACAAAAAGAGCAAATACAAGTGTAACTAATAAAAGCGAAAATGCTCATCAGCGGAAAGTACCAACAGTACAAGGAGAGAAAGAACAGGCATCAGATATCCCAGTATATGTTAAACAGGACACAACAGACAACAATTTTCAGACTCTGGGAAGAACATCTGAAGACTACACGCTTGTCAGCATAAAATTAAAGCTGGCCAGACTCCACCCAGCACACGTTAGAAGGGTCCCCAGAGTCCAGAACATATCCGACAAATCTGTGCTCTCTTCAGAGACTTGAAGCGTCATAACCTTACTCCGGAAAGTTAAAGCGTCGGTGGAAATATAAAGAATATGGAATTACAGAACTTGTGTCAACTATGGGATTCATGGAAGCAACTCGTCTATAGATGGCCGAGCGTGTGAAACCGAACCCAGAAGATGCTAACAAAGATGGGGCATCCTTGTACATGTAGCAGGAGATTTAGCGCGCATTGAGACATGAAGATATTTAGAACAAAACTCGAATAGTCAACAGTGCACAGTGACATCAGTCTCAGATGAGACCTGGGAAACCTTTACCAGGAAACAGACACAGGGCAGATACTGTTCAGAGCCCTGTCAAGATGTCTGTTTGTCCTCATCAGTACTGAAAGATATCTCAGGAAGGAGACAAGATACATGTTAAACGAAGAACGGGGTTGGGGGGGGGGAGGGGAGGTAGTGAGGGGGGAGGGAAAACCCTAGCGCAGAAAGCTAGAATCTTATGTCAACAATAGCAGGCCAGAATGGGAGGCTAAGCTGAGATATCGCCAAATACCAGAGTGAGACGAGGCATCATCGAACACACCAACACCAATATTTAATGTATCGAATCCACCAGAGGGGATTTCACAGACTTTAGGAGCCCCTCCTCTTAAAACACTAGCAGTTTACAGGGCCGAAATCTTGTCTGCAGGTTGTTGAGGGTGCTCTTCAGATTATCTGAGGATTTGTGTACTGGTTTCGCTTTCAAGGGCTAGACAGCATCCTGCCTGAAATGTTGTTCTCTCGTGATAGCTATAAATTACTGTTTTCATTTTGATTCTTTCACACCTACACGACCCATTTAAATGACTTTAAAATATTTGTAAAAAATAACTACTGTATAATCGTATGATTTTGTTGTGCTGTTGGGAATTTGTAGTTTCAAACTACCATAAACCCCAAAATAGGCATTCGTTATTTTCCCGTAAAGGATTTCAGCCATTATGTTTGATAATAGAAAATGTTCGCGTGACGTTTTAAAAGTTGTAGATGTTCTTAACATTGCTGTGCGAATTGACATCATTGTCACCACAGCATCGTCAGCACCAGGGAGCCAGAGTGGTAGGACATTGACTTGAGGTGGTACTTGTAGCCGGATTTGGTGGTTGTATAATGTCTCATTTTAACTTCCCGATCTTATCAGGATCTGACCAGACCAACAAACTCGAACACAAGAAGAAGAATTTCTTGTAATATTGACGAGATTTCAGTGTTTTCATTCCACTGAGAGCCAGCAGTAGATCATGTTGTGAGATTAGAAATAAGTGAAATTCTCAAGAATATATGACCACATGTATGTAAACTTCATATATTCATTTCTTCTTCCGTCATTTTTAATGGAGGTTACAACTAATATTCCAAAATAAATAATCTGTTGAAATTATTTTCTTGTCGAGTCATCTTGTTGTCGATTCCAACAGCGATAGAACATGTTATCATATCACTGACATTGACACTGATATGGGCCACGAATTACATGTCAAGATAATGGCTGAGATAGAAGGAGCATTTCTAGCAGGGCTGCGATATAACCCTCACAGAAAAGGAGTGCGGTTTGGAAGGTGATGTACTCATTTTTCTTTATTTTGTTATTTGAAAAGTGATGCAGTTTCAGTTATGGAACCAAGATGATGTAAGCGCGAGTGTGAGAGCAAAAAAAAAAAAAAATGCGCTTTCTATACCGGTTGATGCTTATAAGGGCTATCATACTGCAGCTGCTATGCTACTGCTGCTATTGCTGTCCTTTCGTAGAAACTTTTGACTCTGAGATCCAGGTATTCTAAGAAAGTACAGAGTTTCTATTGAAGGAGAGCATATGCCAGAACCGAACGTTTGAAAGTAAGGTTAAAAATACTCGTATGACACGCCAGTTAGGGGTACAAGGATCGTAGTGTTAAAATCCATCATTACACTAGATCGGTTGTTCACAAACTGGGGCCTGAGGACCCTTAAGGATCCAGTAAGGGTAATTTGGGAATCCACTGAGCAAGTTTAGAATGGTAGAAATGTGATACAATTTTTTTTTTTAACAAATGGTGTTGGCAGGAAGAGAGCGAACGAAATCTTCTTCAAAAGGTGAAGAATTGGGCACACAGGCCCATCAAACATCTACCATTACTGAGAAAAGGGAGAGAAAAAAGAGGGGCGGGAGAGAGAGACATGGAATTACTGTTGCCCTCTGTGCCAGAAAAAAAAAAGAAAGAGTTTAGGAACCATTTCACCAGAGAATAATGTGATCAAAAGAAGGAAAACAAGCATCTATCTCTGCAGCATGTTTCACAATGACATCGCTAGCCTACATTGAAGGACATCGCTAGCCTACATTGAAGGACATCGCTAGCCTACATTGAAGAATCTAAAGGTGACCAGAATGTACAGTACCTCATGTTTGTGTCCGTGTTAGTTGTTACGGCACAAGGAAAAAAAACCATTGATGATGTAGAAGGTAACAAAGATTATCTGTCGACTTGTCAGGAAGATGGTAAAATGTATAGTGCATGACACATGATGATGATGATTCAAATTCGGTATTTGTTTGCGTATACTTACAGGAGAGAATTAACCTGTGTGCTGACGCGAGATACCTGTATCTGTGTATGTTTTATCTTATGACAGTATCTGATGATGTGAGGGTGGAGTCTTGTTAAGCCAAATGTTGTTTGGTTTTTTTTAATATATCAGCGCGAGCGAATATGACGTCACTTCAGAAGTGTAGCGTGTCTTTCGAAAATATATAACGCTACGCCAAAAGTGTAGCGTATCTTTCGAAACTATATAACGCTACGCCAAAAGTGTAGCGTATCTTTCGAAACTATATAACGCTACGCCAAAAGTGTAGCGTATCTTTCGAAACTATATAACGCTACGCCAAAAGTGTAGCGTATCTTTCGAAACTATATAACGCTACGCCAAAAATGTAGCGTATCTTTCGAAACTATATAACGCTACGCCAAAAGTGTAGTGTGTCTTCCGAAACTATATAACGCTACGCCAAAAGTGTAGCGTATCTTTCGAAACTGTGTAACGCTACGCCAAAAGTGTAGCGTATCTTTCGAAACTATATAACGCTACGCCAAAAGTGTAGCGTATCTTTCGAAACTATATAACACTACGCCAAAACAGTAGGGTGTCTTTGAAAACTACATGACGCTGCTCCAAAAGTGTGGTCTGTATTTGGTGTTACTTCAAAAATGTAGCATTTATTTGGAAACTTTAGTGCAGTACTTCAGAAATGTAACGTTTATTTGGAAACTTTAGTGCAGTACTTCAGAAATGTAGCGTTTATTTGGAAACGTTAGTGCAGTACTTAAAAAATGTAGCGTTTATTTGGAAACTTTAGTGCAGTACTTAAAAAATGTAGCGTTTATTTGGAAACGTTAGTGCAGTACTTAAAAAATGTAGCGTTTATTTGGAAACTTTAGTGCAGTACTTAAAAAATGTAGCATTTATTTGGAAACGTTAGTGCAGTACTTAAAAAATGTAGCGTTTATTTGGAAACTTTAGTGCAGTACTTAAAAAATGTAGCGTTTATTTGGAAACTTTAGTGCAGTACTTAAAAAATGTAGCGTTTATTCGGAAACTTTAGTGCAGTACTTAAAAAATGTAGCGTTTATTTGGAAACTTTAGTGCAGTACTTAAAAAATGTAGCGTTTATTTGGAAACTTTAGTGCAGTACTTAAAAAATGTAGCGTTTATTTGGAAACTTTAGTGCAGTACTTAAAAAATGTAGCGTTTATTTGGAAACTTTAGTGCAGTACTTAAAAAATGTAACGTTTATTTGGAAACTTTAGTGCAGTACTTAAAAAAAAATGTATCCTGCCATTCGAAGCTATTCGTTACCGTTTCATAGGCGTATATAATTCAGACAACGGAAGCATTGAAATGTTACATGTTAAGTAAACAAAAGTATAATGGGTGTGAATGTTTACTTTTATATCTATTGATACAGTTATGTTCATTTTTGCCTTTTTTAAATTTAGTTTCATATTTGTTCATACAAATGAACGAAGCGCTTCAACGAAACCCAACATCATCAGGCGCTCTTCATGCGTGCCTAGTTTTCTTCTCAAGCTTTTTTTTTTTCCTGGGACAATAATTCTATTTCCTGTTAATACAGACCAATGTTACAGCATATTCTAGTACCTCGCAGTTTTGTACCCCAAGTTCTTTTTCCTGGGACAGTATTTATATTTCCTGCTATAGACAGTGTTATAACTTCCTTTAGTTGTTTCTGAGTTTGAGATTGCGTTTACTTAAACAGATCCCAGTGTATCGTGTCACACAGACATATTTTCCATGATCTGTCGGCACACTGTCCACAACACAAAAAGGAGTGGACAAACTAATTATGTCAATCCGTAAGAACAGCGAAGACCAAAACCTCTATCTTAATGCGAAGAAAACTAAATTGATGACAACTGATAAAACAAATAAGGCAGCTGAAATATGTATCAATGAGGAAAAATTGGAAGAAGTTGAGAGTTTTGAATATCTTGGATCACTACTAACTAATAATGGAGATACAATGAGGGAAATTAAAAGGAGAACATTTATCGCTCTTCAAAAAGTAAAACAACAACAAAAGAATATGTGGAGATTGATTGATTGATTGATCTTTATTTCAAAAGGGTTAAGAATTGGGCACACAGGCCCGTCTGACATTCTGCCCTTTATCATACATATTTCACTCTATTCCAGACATTCTACAAATATGCTGTTCATATAACAAACATAACTAACATTGAAGCTGAGAGACATAAAATAAAATATAACATTTACGTTTCGCTCTTAAACATTCACTCAGTACAGATGTAACTACATACATTATAAATGACTATCTACTAAACAAAATTTTCGGGACTATTCAGAAAACAATTAATTGTATTCGGTGTCTGTAAGAGCAGTTTATGATAACCTTTAAGTTTTTTAATTCATGGAGGCATGTAGTCGACATCAAATAGATATTGGGAAAGCTTGTAGTTGTAGGAAGGAGTATAATTTATATTTTTTATATAGAATGGGAGGGTATTCCAAAGATGAGCAGCAGAATAACTAAAGCTTTTCTTGTAAAGATCAAGTCTAGGTTTTGGAAGACATATGCTGTTCAAGCGTTGGCTGCACTTTGGAGAGGAACAGACAGAACTACAAAAATAAGATTTTTAAGGGCATGCATCTTTCCCATCGGAACAAATGCCTGTGAGACCTGTACACTTAATAAAACAGCTGAGAAACACATGAATGCCTGTGAATGTAAATGCTACAGAAGTTCTTCAAATATCATGGACACAAAAAGAACAAATATATCCATACTACAAGAACTTAATATTGAAGAAGGCTGGCTAGTAAAGAGGATTAAGGAAAGAAAACTTAAATATTTTGGACATTAAACGTCATGATAATCTAGAGAAGACCGCTTTGGAAGGGTACATAATGGGGAAAAGAAAGAGAGGAAGACCAAGGCGAAGATGGCTGCAAGACATCATTGTGGATGAATCAGCAGCAGGCCATCTTGCTCACAACCGAGAGGCCTACAGAAAAGTGCTGTTAGGGAGGCAAAGGTCCGCGAGGTACATGCAAATGAATGAATGAATGGGCACACTAGAGGATGATGTGGTCTGCACCACAGCTGGATGCCCTTTCTTTCCTAGCTCCAGAGAGGGGGGTGCCCGTTTCTTCAGGCCGTGTGATGGGAACGTTTCCTTCTAGACCTCAACCATGCTTTCCCCCCTCCCCCCCCCCCCCCCCCCATCCCACTGTCGGTCTAGTGTGATTTGATGGCCCAGAAAGCACTGTCCGTGGGGGCGATCGTTAGCAGTGTCCTCATAGGGTGATCGTTAGAAATGCTGTCATGGTGTATTCGTTAAGTGCCCTCATGGAGCGATCATTAGAAGTGTCCTCGTGGAGGTCATCGTTAACATTCTCCTAATGGAAGATGGATGCGTTATCCAGCTGTTTCATATCTCATTTGCATACCCTCGTCTGTGAGCTTACAGCCAGTCTGTCTCGGCCAGTGCTGTCTGTTGGTGTAGAATATCTGTGGGAATTCTTTTTGTCATTATTTATCATTGGATGGACATAGATAAGTTAGAGCAGTTGGTAGTCTGAGCTGAATGTTCACGTGTTGATGGTAGGTAAATGACAGCACTTCTACATTAGATAGGCTGTCCCTCAAGGAACGCAGAGAATGCGGCCCATTGAAAAATATACTTAACATTTTTTGTTTCTGTTCGGACAGTTTATTTCGCAGCAAATATTACTTGACATTGTAAATATTTTGTAATATTCTGTATTAAAAGATACGCGTGTATCTATAAGAAAGCAAGGGTAGCCATGGCATATTGTGAGTGTTTAACTGGTGTTTTAATATATTGAGACTTGTGTAGCTAAACTAATATACCAAACAGGATCAGGCAGAAAGAGACGAGATCATGGGCATATGATGAAATGTCTTGATGACGTCATTGATGGCTTTGGGTCTTTTGAATGTTGAGGCCGTGTCTAGGATGTTTGTTTTCAGATATGTTTGCCATTTATTACATCAGCGAGCTGTTAGTTTGAGACTACAGTCTTTGTAGACTTAATACGTTTATTCAGCTGTGAACAGGGTGAGTAATATTTGCACTCAGAATAACACCTTTAGCTTTATGAATATACTAACCTATGGGACTAGCTAATCAGAAATGAACTCGGCGCGTGGTTTTGAGAATGTATGAAAGTGTGCTGATCAGTGTTACATGTAATGAAAGAAGAGAAAGTAGGGTAAACAAAACAACAACAAAAAAAGGACAGACCAGCCAATATTTCGACCACAGAAATAGCCTTTGGGAACAGCAGGAACAAATAACAGTGATAAACATAACACATATTAGTCTTAACATTCTAGATTCTTTTTTCCTTATGTTTATTTATGTTTTCATTTGGCCTTCAAGCAAGTTGGCTGCGTGGAAAATATTCAGTTCTTTTCTTAGCGGAGTTCCCCTCTTCCATTACTCAGTTTAGCTCTTATAAAAAGTCACCGCCATAACACGCCCGTTCGCCAGCTTGTACTTTTTATAACAGTTTTACATCTGTTGCAGAATTGTAATTTACCGCAGTTGGTCTCAGCGTGAAACATTGCATGTTAGCAGACTTCACTGTGCTGGGACAGTGCTGGTGTTATGTAATAATATAATTTTCTAAGCGGCGTCAGCCTTATCACAGAATGAAAGCAGGGATCGATGCGTCTCTCTCACGTCAGATTTTAAATTTACGGTGTTGGTTGTAACGAGTTTAAGTCGGAAACGTCTCGGGGTAGTTTCGGTAGCAAGTCAGTTATGTGGCATGTTTGGGTTTTTTTTTATTTACCGTGTTTACTACATAGAAATTCACAAAATGTTATTCTCGTGGGACGAGCACGATTTCGTACTCTCTCTTCCTCTGTTTGTCTCTGTCTCTCTCTCTCTCTGTCTCTCTCTCTCTCACATACATACGTACATATTCGCTTGTTGACGTACGAATGAACTCCAGAGCAGCTCTTGTGCCTATCGCGTGAGACTGCGTACAGCTGATCTCACAGCAAGAACGTGTTGGTACTGTACGTTACTGCTCAGTGATAAATGTGTAAGGAATGAGCTAGTAAGGAGTGTGTGTGTGTGCATGTAGTGTGTGCATGTGTGTTTGAATGCCAGTTATCTTTAAAAAAAAACCAGTTAAATCAATGTCAGCAAAGTTCAGACGATCCAGTTTATTGTTGAAAGTCCGAGGGCAAAGTAGAAGAGTGGAGATTTTGGTTATTTTCTTACATACTTTATTGTGTGTGTGTGAGAGAGAGAGAGAGAGTGAGTGAAGTGCAGCTTGCCTCTCACATCAACTCTTCGAACCATAGCTGACCAAGACCCTGTCTCACCTCTCCGTTGGTACCCCTAGTAACAGGCCTAGCATAAAGCCATGTTTATCATTCAGTACCCTTTGTCGTCCTCCCTTTCACCTCAGCCAGTCACCTGTTTCCACTTCGTGCTTACATACCTTTTGTGCCAGTCTTTCTGATAAGGAGGATGCTAAAAAGCTAAGTATTTAATTTTTCATTTATTTATCGTGTTCTAGTCTGTTCTGTTGTTTTTGTAAGTGATCTTTGGAAAAAAAGGCATTTGACGAGATATTGGAATTTTATACATTCTTCATTTATATGTGCCCATCTTACTTTCTGCCATTCTTGTTTCTGCCCACATTCCTCACTATCTTTTCGTATGCCTGAACCATACCGCAGTCGTCATTTGTCTTGATTCTTTTAGTATAAAGAAGCAGGATCGGATGTTGTGCCCTTGATAAAGAAACTCGATTCTTGGATCCACACCGTGAGTTGCCATCAGCCACAGTAGCCCACTCCCTGTCCGATTCGATTACCAAGTTTCAAGGTTTTGATTTGTGTCGGCAGCAGATAACTGAAGTAGGCATTTTATAAGATCCAGTAAACAGCAGCAAGAAGAAGGAGCTAGCAGGAAGAATCAGTCAGAGACTGTCAGAGTTGCAGTCAGTAGAACGACCAGAGACCGGCGTGAAAGAGTTGGTGACGTCCACGTGTACAGGGAAGAGAATCAGCCACCCGGATCGATAGACAGGTATGGAAAAGAAGAAGACAAACGATACCGGAGCTGGCCTGAACAACCTGCAAGTCATCTGTACACAGCGGGATTAAAATTTGCATCGTCACTGCTCTAGTTTTGAGTGACAGCTACAAAGCGTTACCAGTTCTTTCGGCTCTTAGCTCTGACGGGACGGTTTAGTTCTGCAGAATGGAGCAGGCTTTATCTAAACACGGGCTAGAGTTGACGTCACTTTGACCTGGTTTGTAATCTTTCTCGTGTGTCTTTATAATGGTGTTAGATTGTAACTGTAACTACTTGGACGGTGCAGATTAAGAACAGTGCTGATATACGTCGTGGAAAAACTTTTGTCATACTTAGATATTATCACTTAGTTCCCTTCACCTGCCCTGAACTAGGGCAGAAGTCTCTTGTATATGCCTTTGAACTTCGCTTGATGTCTATTTTTCCTTTCGTTCTTTGACAAATGCATGTCCAGTTCAGTTATATGTTGTGGGCATAAACTGTTTCCCTGATTCCAAACATTTATTACACACAAACTGTGGTAGGTGCAAACAGACTTTTGTTTTTCTTTGAGTTCTACGTCGATTCAGAAGTAAAGTTTTTTCATACCTCCAATAGGTGCTGTTTGTTGCCTTGGGAACGGCAGAGCGATACTCCATTCCTTGCCATGTCTTCTCCAACATCTCTTTAGTAACAATCGCGAAAACATCCGTTACCTTTGTCTTCAACGGTGCATCACCAGGAACCGGTGAACTGGACACAGTACTTATTAGGGATAATGTCCGATGAACGTCAGTCATTTACCTGTCCCTTTCGGAACTTTGCCTCCCTAATAGCTCCCCTGTAGGCCTCTCGGTTGTGAGCAAGATGGCCTGTTGCTGATGCATCCATTTGCAGATTATCAACGATGTCTTGCAGCCATCTTCGCCTTGGTCTGTCTTTCTTTCTTTTCCCCATTATGTATCCTTCCAAAGCGGTCTTCTTTAAATTACGACGTTTAATGTGTCCAAAATATTTAAGTTTTCTCTGTTCAATCCTCTTTACTAGCCAGCTTTCTTCAACATCAAATTCTTGTAGTATGGATATATTTGTTCTTTTTTGTGTCCATGATATTTGAAGTACTCTTCTGTAGCATTTACACATTCAAAGGCATTTATGTGTTTCCAGCTGTTTTGTTATGTGTCCAGGTCTCACAGGCATATGTTGCGATGGGAAAGATACACGCTCTTAAAAACCTTATTTTTGTAGTTCTGTCTGTTCCTCACCAAAGCTTCTTTAGTTGTTCTACTTTTTGAAGAGCGATAGATGTCCTCCTTTTAATTTCCCTCATTTTATCTCCATTATTAGTTAGTAGTGATCCAAGATATTCAAAACTCTCCACTTCTTCCAATTTTTCCTCATTGATATATATTTCAGCTGCCTTGTTTGTTTTGTCAGTTCTCGTCAATTTAGTTTTCTTCGCATTAAGATAGAGGATTTGCTCTTCACTATTCTTACAAACGGACATAATTAGTTTTTCTATTCCTTTTTGTGTTGTGGACAGTAATACTGTGTCATCAGTATATCTGATCTCTGGTATTTCGTAATCTCAGTTGTTGTTATGGCATCGTAATATTCTTTGTCTACATCTTCTCTAACATTCCTCATTATATTTACAGTATACAAGTTAAATAAGTAAGGCGACGTGGTGGTCATGGTGTTGATTTCAAGGGACTGTGTTGAAAAGCATTACATACAGCGTCAGCAGTCTCTTTACTCACACTAGACCTGTCAGTTCTTTCAAGGATACCAACACTGCTAGTCACCCTCTTTAAACTTTACATAGCAAAATTTGATGCTTTTTAATGTCTGACGGATGTCGTTTGGGCTCATTTCTGAACATTCGTTTAACTGTAACTGGCGAATTTGTTTTGTGATACAAAAAACAAAACAAAACAAAACAAAAACACGCCGTAATAGACGCTATTTTGATATTGGTGATTGCAGAGCTGTCTGTCTCTGAGAATCAGCTTTTACGTGATGTCACAACATTCATCTTTCTACCTAGCATAGTTTTTAAGCTATGATTTTTCTTCATTAAGGGGGGGGGGGGCTTTGTGATCACCCTGCATGTGCTCGCCCTATAATCATTATATTCCCAGTCTTCAAAAGCTGTAGTCCCAGAGCGATACTCTTGTGTCAGGTACCCATTTCTACAAAAATGAGTCGATAGAAGGTAGTGAGCCGACGTAGTGAGGCTACCAGTGACTTAGCTACCTGCGCCCCCACTATCATCGGGGTCAGCAGAGAAACTAAGGAGTTGGAATATTACATTGTTATTTTGTTATTGATATAGTTTTCTTATACCTTCTTTTTATTATAGAATGCATTTAATCTGTTATATGTAATGACCCCATATAATCTCTATAGCGCTGATCCAGTAAAATTTCGCACTCATCAGTGAGCAGAAGATTAACGGAGAATTAGTACAATAACCAAGAAAGAAGAAATTCGAAGTTAAAACTCTCTCTCTCTCTCTCTCTCTCTCTCTCTCTCTCTCTCTCTCTCTCTCACACTGTTTTAGGTAATGGAGGAAATTTAGGACATAAAAAAATTATTACAAGGCAAACAAAGACAGTAATGTGGTGGCTGACAAGACTGGCGAAGCACACACGGCTGCTGCTTTATATCAGCTTTGTCGCTGTCGTTTTTTTCTCGTGTGTGTGTCACAGTCTGAGTAAATATTGTACCGTGCTAACACTTGTGGAATTCGACATTCCGCCCCCTCGTTTATGCTAGTTCAGATATGTATGAGACTTCTGTATTATATTTAATTCATTTCTGTCAGCAACACCTTTCATCTGCCAAGTTCCAGGCTAATGACATATCTCGCTCGTGGCTTTCTTAGTCCTGTCCCGTTCCCACCCATCCACCCCCCCCCCCAAATATATACAGGCGAATTTTATTTACACAAGACAAGACATTGGGCACGAGGCATGTCTAACAGCATAAATTCAATAATTTATTGAAAAAGTTCCAAAGTAATAAGAATGGATACCACACGTGAACTTAAATGGTGAGGAAGCGTATTCCAAAGGTGAACAGCTGAATAAGAAAGGCTTTTTGTTTCTTGAATATGCCAATTCTGTGTTGTGGGAGAGGAACGTTGTTGATGTTTTGGTGTTTGGGGGTATATGGTAAACCCCGGCTGCTAATGGAGCGAATCATTCTACCATAGACTTTTACGGTATTTTATCTTGTTATCAGTACACAATTTTACATAATAGTAGTAATTCTGAGATGATTATGCAGGTCTGTAAGTCAGTACTGCAATGCTTGTCATCCAAAAGATGCACTTTGGATCGGGGTAATGATACTCTGGTATGTAAAGTCTGTAGTGAAATCTTGTCGCTCAAAAGACACACTTTGTTTCAGAGTAATTGGTAATAGCTGTTGTTTCCAAGTAATGAGTTATTGTTCCTTAGTAATGGGTAAGAGTTGAAACCTTTGTTTTACCTTTACTTATAATCCTCGTTTGATCGTTTAATGCTGACTTCATGAAATACTGAGTATATTTTTACTGTGTGATATATTATGTGTATTTGATATAGTTATGTGGATTATAGTTCTGTTATTCTAGTAGGTTTAGTTTTGGGTTCTACGTGTCATGTGGTTGTTCAGGATCGATGTGATATGTCCCAGAATGTGAGAGTCAAAGTAGAATCCATCATATTAGTGCTGAAATGATTGCAGTGTGTGACATTTGGGTTGTGAAAAAATGCAGAGCAGATTTAAAATGAGGATCAGATTCAGCAGTTTAATTACTGAATAGATACACACAATCTGCGACAGATATACTCAACCTGTGGTGTATACACTCAACCTGCGGCAGATACACTCAGTCTGCGGCATATATACTCAACCTGTGGCAGATACACTTAACCTGTGGCAGATATACTCAACCTGCAGCAAATATACTCAACCTGCGGCAGATCTACTCAGCCTGCGGCATATACACTCAGCCTGCAGCATATACACTCAGCCTGGGGCATATACACGTAGCCTGCGGCATATACACTCAGCCTGCGGCAGATATTCTCAACTTGTGGCATATACACCCTACCTGCGGCATATACACCCGGCCTGGGGCATATACACTCAACCTGCGGCATATACACTCAACCTGCGGCATATACACCCGGCCTGGGGCATATACACTCAACCTGCGGCATATACACTCAACCTGTGGCATATACAATCAGCCTGCGGCATATACACTCAGCCTGCGGCATATACACTCAGCCTGGGGCATATACAATCAGCCTGCGGCATTTACATTCAGCCTGCGGCATTTACACTCAGCCTGCGGCATATACACTCCAACTGCGGCATATAAACTCAGCCTGGGACATATACAATCAGCGTGCGGAATATACACTCAGCCTGGGGCATATACACTTAGCCTGCGGTATATACACTCAGCATGGGGCATATACACTTAGCCTGCGGTATATACACTCAGCCTGCAGCATATACACTTAAACTGCGGCATATAAACTCAGCCTGGGGCATATACAATCAGCGTGCGGAATATACACTCAGCCTGCGGTATATACACTCATCCTGCGGCATTTACACTCAGCCTGGGACCTATACACTCAGCCTGTGGCATTTACACTTAGCCTGCGGCATTTACACTTAGCCTGCGACATATACATTCAGCCCGCGGCATTTACACTTAGCCCGCGGCATTCACACTTAGCCTGCGGCATATACACTTAGCCTGCAGCATATACACTCATCCTGCGGCATTTACACTTAGCCTGCGGTATATACACTTAGCCTGCGGCATTTACACTCAGTCTGTGGTATCTCAAGACCTCTGCGAAATTGAACTCAAGTTGAAATTTAAACAGCTTTCTTTCTTTCTTTCTTTCTTTCACAACTCTGGTTTTTTAAACGTCACAGAACTGTCCTCTATCCAAAAAAAGTGTAGTTGTAGTCATGGTCCACTGACGTCGTTCTACACGTGTTTATATTTGCCGTGTCATTCATGTGAACAGGTAGTCATATACATACCTATTTATAGCAGACACACAATTTGCCAGAGGACAAGACATTTTTCCGTTTGTAAATGGGCGTTAACTTTGTTATGATTGCCCAGAGACTAACTTTGTGATGTTCATCTGGAAACTACAGTATCGTGCAGTATTAGTAGTGTTCACAATATGGCGGGAGGCGGTCGGGTTGGTTATGTTCAGCAGGCGGAAAAAAAAAGCAAAATAAACATCCTTTAGAATTAGCTGTGGCTTGAAGCGAGGCAGCAAAAGTATAGTCCACATATAAAGAACGAGGCTTGTGAGTTTGCGATTTTTTAAACTGTCAGTTGTAGATTGATATTCTTTCTGTTATCTGGGTTAAGTCTACTTTTTTATATAGTCATAACTCACTGGGTTAACTACTTTTCTTTGTAGTCATCACTCACTGGGTTAACTACTTTTCTTTGTATTCATAACTCACTGGGTTAACTACTTTTCTTTGTATTCATAACTCACTGGGTTAACTACTTTTCTTTGTATTCATAAGTCACTGGGTTAACTACTTTTCTTTGTATTCATAAGTCACTGGGTTAACTACTTTTCTTTGTATTCATAAGTCACTGGGTTAACTACTTTTCTTTGTATTTATAACTCACTGGGTTAACTACTTTGTATTCATAACTCACTGGGTTAACTACTTTTCTTTGTATTCATAAGTCACTGGGTTAACTACTTTTCTTTGTATTCATAACTCACTGGGTTAACTACTTTTCTTTGTAGTCATAACTCACAGTTATACTACCGATTTGTCTCCCTCTAATTGGAACTTGCAGAGAAGCTTGGTCTTTTAACAGCCAAGGAAGTAGATTGATGCTATATGTAAGAGGGCGATTCATAAAATAACCACAATTCAGGGGAAATCACCATTGAAAACACTATGAAAAGACATCACTTGCCTTTCCAGTCTTTTCATATATTTTCAGTGGTTACATTCCCTGATTTGTAGTTACTTTGTGACTCTCTCTCATATATTTGTAGGTACACTGAGTATTTTTAAACTTGTTTCTCATTTCAGAATCACACAATGACCAGAGAGTTGTACTACAGAAACAACAAGTACACTGATGCTGTATGTACATATAAGACTTTGTGTATTTGTTGTCCTTGTTGTGTTCGAGCAAATTCCTGACCTTCACTGCTCTCAGAAAGCCAGCTGAGCTGTCATATTCAGCAGTGTTGTGTCTGTTGTAAGATAACTTGTCATGCCTTCCAAAGATGCGTCCAGCTACCGCCCACGTGCCCAAATCACGGAAAAGCCAGCAGATGGGAGCATGCATTTCACCATCATGAAACACCCCAAGGAAGCCTTGGAGGTGATGAGCATTCTGAGGCGCTCAAAAAAGCTTTGCGATGTGACTCTGGTGGTTGGAGAGGAGAAGATCCTGGCACACAAGGTTGTCCTGGCGGCATCAAGCCCATATTTCAGAGCCATGTTCACCAGTGGCATGAAAGAGGAAGAGATGACGACAATCCCTTTGCATGGCATCTCACCTTGCACTCTTGCGCAGTTGATAGACTTTGCCTACACCGCAGAAATCAGCATACAAGAAGGAAATGTTTGCTACCTCCTGCCTGCAGCCACAATATTTCAGATGAATCATGTTGTGGAAGCTTGCACAGTTTTCTTGGAACACCAGCTAGACCCTAGTAACTGTATTGGGATAGCAGATTTTGCTAACGAGCATGGATGTATGGAACTGGAAAACAAAGCAAGAAAGTACATCCGGAAGCATTTCTGTGAAGTTATCAAGTGTGATGAGTTTCTAATGCTTAATCCTTGTCAGATGGTCAGCCTTGTTAAGCAGGATGAGCTGAATGTCCACTGTGAGTCAGAGGTGTTCAGGGCTGTCATAAGATGGGTGGAGCATGACTCTGAACAAAGACTGGAAGTCCTGGAGGGGCTTTTGTCTTCTGTTCGCCTGAATTTCCTCCCCCCTACATTCTTGGAACAACAGTTGAAAAACTGCCAGTTGCTTAAGAAGAAGCCCAAATGTATAGAGACAATATCTGAGAAACTGAAGGGGCTGAAGCTTCACCAGGAGTGTTCAGACTTGCCCAGAAGACCTTGTGCCCCTTTAGTGATATTCTGCGTTGGCGGTTATCTGAGACAGTCGCTGAGCAATTTTGAGTGCTATAACCCTAAAAGCAAACAGTGGCTGAGACTACCTGATCTGCCAACACCGCGGAGTGGGCTGGGAGCCTGTGTGGTGCGGGGAGCTCTGTATCTTGTTGGAGGTCGGAACAATTCACCTGATGGGAACGTGGACTCAAACAGTTTGGATATGTACGATCCTATGAGGAATGTGTGGATACCCAAGCATCACATGACAGTCTCACGTAATCGAGTGGGGGTTGGTGTTATAGACAATATGATCTATGCTGTTGGAGGTTCACATGGGACCACCCATCATGCATCAGCAGAAAGGTATGTAATTTGATTATTACTTTAAATCTGAAATCAGTGATCACATTAACTAGCTATTACTAGTAAATAGCTGATTAAAAATGAGAAAAAACAAACTTTTGGAGGTCGTTTGTTTACTGTAACTGGTTTATATTATCATAAACCTGTAAAAAACAACCAGAAAAATTGGTTGGAGGATAATCAGACCAGTAGACTGAAGATGATCAATTTGCATGGAGGAGAATCAGCCAGTTTTGAATTTGGTTCAACTTATGAGCATTTTATAAAGATTAAATCTCATTGCTAATGAGATAAGAAAAAAAAATTATACTTTCGGTATGTTTAATTTTGCATTAAAAAAAAAAAGTATAAAGTGCCAAATGTTGTATTGAGAAAATGGCTGTTTCGGAAAGTGCTTCATGCAGAGTGAAAGACAGGTGCTTCATGCAGAGTGAAAGACAGGTATAATTGTACTGGTTAAAAAAAATCCCAGTGCTGTCGCTGTCTGAGGTGTATGATTTCACACTTCATACACTGAAACTGTAAGTTCATTACAGATAACATGTTTAAATATTATCAGTTATTACACTGAATCAGCTAATAATGCACCGGGAAAATGCACAACATGAAATAGTAGCAGAATTACGCTGTAGCACTGTTTAATGTTTATCTTCATCATTTTACATTGCGCGCTGAGACACATAAGACAGTGATGAAAACCCTCCATCAAACCCAGTCTGTTTCTTGTCATGTGTTTTCTGAGGTTTGCCTGCAAAGTCTGATTCTATGTCTGTTATGTCCTCTTTCTCCTATTACAGTCCAGTCACTCATTGGTTTTGATTATCTCATCTTTGATATGTTCAAGCAAGCAACCTGGAGCATTCTAGCAAACAGTTTGAAATATTCTACCATGAAGTTTGGGACATAACAAGCAATTTGTGTGATGTTTTTGGACACCAAGTGAGAGGTCAGGACAGAGTTGAAATTTTACACAGTCGTTGATGATTAATGGCTGCCTTTTCACCACCACCACCACCCCCACCCTTGTCTTAGATGGTTTATTTCTATCCCTTTTTCTGTGGCTTGTGGAGTTCTTAAATATAAAGTTGCAAGTTGTGCAGAAATCTTATATTTATTGTTTCCATTTGTGATAGACAGGAATGAGATGTTTTCAGGATACCGAAGTTCAGTCTCCATCAACCACTTGGGGCATTCTTGTTTTACAAGCTAATTTGTGTAATGTGACAGAGATTGTTTTAGATTGCCATTTGATGTTTTTTATATTTGGAATTTAAAGATCAGTTTAAAGATTTAAAGATGCTTTTGCCATATGTTAAAGAGATAAAGATTTATGTATGTTAAATTCAGGCATGTCACATTGTGAAATTATCAGTATTTGGCCTGCAGGTACGACTTAGAAAATGACTGCTGGACAGAAATTGCAAGCATGTCTTCCAGGCGTATCGGAGTCGGGTGTGCTGTGCTGAACAGGCTGCTGTATGCAGTTGGTGGTTTTGATGGTCAGAACAGGCTGTGCAGCGTGGAGTGCTATGACCCAGAGCATGACCAGTGGACTGAGATCAGACCAATGAACACAATGAGAAGTGGTGCAGGTGCTGTTATGGAAACATCTGGTTTCTAGTTTTTATCCTCTCTAGTATTTAGTGATGGGATGTCCAGTTGGTTGTGCCAGCAAGGCCTTTTGTGTGGTTTGTGCAGTTTTTATGAAAATGCAGTTTATTTGATTAAAATTAACATATAATCAAAATATTTAACTTTAAAAAGTGCACTTACATAATTTTTTTTAAAATTTAAAACATGTAAAAACATTTTTCACAGAGCCGAGAAGCTAATTAAATACAATAAGTTCACATCTACCTCATAGCTGCTACTTTTTTATGTAAGTTGATTAATATGTGACCTGTCACTCAGTTTTTGCATATATTTGTGATCCTTGAGGCCATTGAAATTGGGCATCCCAGATTTTAGATAATTTTGGTGAGAAATAATTAAACCTTTTTTTCTTCTTCTTCCAGTGATCAAATTTATTGCATTTTAATTCATTCTGTATGCCACAGAATTATATCTAAAATAAAGGAAATGACAGTCAGAAAGTGCAGTTGGTTGTAGCATATTTTTATATATAGAATAATGTAGAATAAAACAGAAAAAAATTAATATGAGAAAATGATTTGGAAAGTAAGATCAGATCCTTTGTAGAAAGAAGACATCACTCAGATGATTACATGCTTGACACAGAACAACTGAAGAAGAGCCACCTGCACTTTTCTGACACAAAGGCAACAAGAATGAGAGCTCATAAACCCATGGATCAGAGAAGTTAAAGTGGGAGCTGACTTGAAGGAGAAAACATGAGCTAATCCAGAGATAGTCCTGCTCATGGTGCTTGCTGACAGGAATAAAAACTGAAAATAGGCATCAATGAAATGACAGAAAATGAGAGATGGACTTTTAAAACAAAGAACTTGAACCAGCAAGATGAGGCGTGGTCCAGATAGGATGAAACTGATGGAAGAGATGTGCTTCAAGAAAACTGGACCCTGATAATTGGGGCATGCTTGAATTGATTATTCTTTTTTTTTTTTTTTGAATTATTAAATGCTAAGCAAGACCATGGAGTCATTTATCTGCACCTTCCAAATCTGACTTTTATTTTTCTTTTGTCAAACACCAATCCTATCTCCTTCATAAATGGTACATTTATGCTGATCAGACTCCACAAATTGTTCAGAATTCATAACTGCAATTCCACAGTTTTGATTCTCAATTATTGTAAGTTTGGAGCCTCTGCACATAGATAAGTTCATAACATTCTTCTAGTTATAAAAACAGATCCAAAAGCATCTGTTTGAAAGCAAGGCCCACAGGCCAGTTCCAGCTGTGCAGATATGTAGACTTTGGATGCTTCTTGAGTACATTTTTTTGGAGAATGTCCTGCACTTTTTATAGTTTCTGTTCTAAGGTTGCAGAAATAACGGCAGCATCTGCCATGCACTTTAAAGTTCAGTTTCTAATCTGGGAGACACTGGTTCAAATCACAGTAAGGTCTGGGAGTTTTTTTAATTTTTTTGTCAGGGGCAAAATTAAAAACCAAATCTGCACACTTTGTAGGTGACTGCTGTAAGTAAGTGGCCATTAATCTCTCAATATCCCTCCACTGGAAGGGAAACTGGGAAACCAGAATATACACTGTAATGGACAGACTGCAGAAATAGGTGTGTAGCATTGTGTACAAACCCAACACCAGCATAACAAGACAGGCACTGACATGGAATCCTCAAGGAAATAGAAAATGAAGAGACCTAGACTTATTTGGAGAAGAGAAATTATGGTAGTGCTCAGAGACAAGGGATACACATGAAAGGAAGCAGAGAATAATTCCAAGAACAGGGATGACTGGAGAGCCTTTATCCGTGGTCTAAGCTCTCAGGGGAGTGAAAGGCGATGATGATGATGATAATGATGATTGTATACACTGCCTGCAGGTAGTACATTTGATTTTACTTGTTTTATTTTTATTTTTTTCAGGTGTGATTGCAATGAATAACTATATCTATGCAGTCGGAGGGTATGACAGCAGCTGTCAGCTGCGCTCCGTAGAACGGTACAATGTGGACAAGAAGCAGTGGGAATTTGTAGCACCAATGAACAGCCCCAGAAGTGCTTTGAGTGTGGCAGTGATCAGTAATCAGCTTTTTGCTTTGGGTGAGTTGTATGGCTTGAAAAAGTTGGATCAGTAGTCAGCTTTTTTTGCTTTTGAGTGAGTTGTATGGTTCAAAAAAGTTGGATCAGTAATCAGCTTTTTTTCTTTTGGGTGAGTTGTATGGCTTGAAAAAGTTGGATCAATAATCACCCTTTTGCTTTGAGTGAGTTGTATGGCATGAAAAAGTTGGATCAGTAATCAGCTTTTTTGCTTCGGGTGAGTTGTATGGTTTGCAAATGTGGATGTGTGTAAAATATTTCTTCTTTTTTTTTTTTTTTGCATTTGATGTTGAAAACTTCATGAGGGTCTTGAGTTTTAGCACTTTGTGTTGCAGCTGAAAAATGTTGCGTTAAAGAGCTTCCACATGAAGTTTAGATTTCTTTGTTACAAATGTCACGACATAGGAGCCAGCACAGGAAAATCTGGCAAGAACCCTAGTCTGTCTCCATGTGGTATTCTTGACAAGAGGCTGTTGTGACCTTGCAGCCTGGTCAGTGAGCCAGAAAGCATTGGTTTCACAATGGTGGCCAATCAAGTAGAGAACCATGCCAGATTGATGCATATGTCCAATTTGTTAAACTTTCAAAGTAAAGTTTCATTGTTAAGTCTGCTTCATGGAATAAGAAAGGCCAAATTAGCCCATTATCTGATGCCCTTGATCTAAGCTTATCACAACAGATAGGAGATCTGCTGCACAGTTATAAAGAGGAGCAAGTATAGTATCCAGGAATGTGTGATTGATAAGTTCAGTATGTAAGTTTACATGTACATGAACATTATAGTGAACTTTGTCATATCAGATAGTAGAAATTGTTTACCGCCGTTTTTCCCATTAACTTGTTTACAGGCGGCTACGATGGTAGTGACTTCCTATCAACAGTGGAGAGCTATTGCGGAGAGGGAAATAAATGGCAGGATGTCACCAACATGACCTGCGGGCGGAGTGGCCATGGAGTGGCAACCGGTGCAGAGCCACCAATGAAGTGATCCTGTTCAGACAGCGCTGGATAATCATTTTGGCTGTCAAGCTACTTGCAATGTGACTGCTTCTGTAACATGTTAATTTTCAGGCTCCCAGATCAGAAAGATCAAGAACACGCAAAAAAATTTGCACAAAACACATTTTTTTCTTTTTTTTTTTTTTTGCCAGGAGATGATGGCATGAGTTAGTTTGCATGGTAGTTCTAGATCTGTGTTGCCAAAACATGGAACAATACCAGTCATGCATTTGCAGTTATTTTATTTGTAAATTTTGTTTTTTTTGCTTAGAATGCTATCCAATATGGCAGAAGAAAAGAGCTTGAGCAGAGTTTGTAGACAGTGTAGAATTTATAGATTATGAAATGAACACTTGGTGTTATATTGGTAGTAAATATCTTGAGCCCAGATCAGTATTGTATAGCCATAACAACAATGGATACTCACTGGTCTTGTAGATGTTATGTAAAGTTCATTTGTCACCATTTACAAAAACAGAAAATTGAAGTTTCTATTTTGAGATTGCAGAAATAAGCATGGAAGTGCAACCTTTTTTTTTTTTTGGCTTCAAATTGTGAAGATGTAACCCAAAAATGTATAGAACATTCCAATGAGATGTTAATTAAGAACAATGTGTAACTGAAAACTGCACCATGCAGACAAGTCAGTGTTCCCATTTTGTTCTTGTTTAGCTTTTGTGAGTTTCACCTTGCCTGGACTGTGCCATGTGTGAGTGGAGTTTCAGGCCAGGTCAGTAGTTTTTTTTTTCTTTAATGCAAATTTTTATGGTGATATGTTCATTATTAATAGCAGACATGAAGATAAAGAAAAAAAAGACAGTTGCAGGATCAAGACCACTCTTCTTTGATCTTACAAAAATACCAGAACAATACGGTATAGAAGTGAAGAACCGTTTTGAAATCCTGATGGCTGTACAGGAGGAGGTGACACCAGATGATTTGGCTACACAGGCCAGAGATATCTTAATAACAACAGCTAAAGATATGGTTCCAGATAAGAAAATGCAAAAGAATGGATGGATTACCTCAGGCACACCAGAACTGATAAAACAACGTAGAGAAATGAAGACACAATGGAAAGTGACAAGCAACAACAAAGAGGAATATAAATCTTTAACAAAAGAAGTACGAATAAACTTAAGAAAAGACAAAAAAACAATATATACAAGATTGTTGTGAAAGAATAGAAGAACATCAGAAGTGTGGAAGAGATAGTGAAATGTTTAAAGAAATGAAGACACTGTTGAGAAATGTCACACCTAAGCTAAATGTAATTTGTGATGAGATGGGGAATACCTTGACAGAAACAGGAAATTCTAGAAAGATGGATGGAATATTGCAGAGGAATGTATGAAAACAACTGACTGAAAGCAGAAATCAACAGTGTGAATTATTATTGGAGGAGAAAGAACCCGAACCGACAATAGAGGAAGTTTTATGGGCAGTAAAGAATCTGAAAAATGATAAATCACCAGGATGTGATGAGATAACAGGTGAATTTATTAACTTTTTCCGTGCCGGCGGGAAAAACACGGACATACTGTTGGGTGCCAAGCAAAAATGGTGGGTGTTTAGATAATTGAGGGGTATCGTTGAAAAAATGAATTTAAAATAATATTCCATGTTTAAAAAAATACTAAATATTCATTTAAAAAAAGGTAAATGAATGAAGGTTCCAGAAATGTATAGTTTTTGTAGGAAGAAGTAACTGGTGAGAAAATTAGACAAAATATTTAGCCCTCCTCTACCAAAAAATCTATACAACACTAAACTAATGGTTGTCTACTTACCAAAAGCTGTAAATATCCACTTGTTACACACAATTTGAAGATAAAATGAATTCCTGCCAAGAAATATCACTTTTTACACAAATTGAAAAAAAAATAAACCAGAAGCAGAACAGTGAAACTAGCAAGAAAACATAAAAGAAGCAGAACAATGTTTCGTACCTACTACTTCATCTATCTCTGCTGCTCTCCATGGTGAAACTGGTTGTGCATGTGCTGTTTGATCCGCAGAAACATTCCTCTTTACCCTTTTGGCAGGTGGAGGAGCAGAAGTAGCAGTACTTGTCGAGGGACGACAGTCACTGTCACTTTCTGTGTCACTACATTCATCTACAATGTCAGTAGCTTTGTCAGACTGAGAAGAATTGTCAGAATCAGCATCATTGTTAGAATCACAACGGTCAGATTTGGATTTCTCGTCAGTAATGACACTTTTCCTACCAAATATTGTCATAAACATCTCTCTACAAACTATTGTACTCTTTCTAACAGGTCTGGAGCTACGTGAGGTACATTCAGTAAAATCTGCCATGTCGGAGGGCGTGTCCAACGTTCAATATACTTATAAAAAATTGCACAAAAATCAACAGACAGCTTCACAAAATGTCGGCTTCGTGCCCACGCTGCGTAAAAAGGAAGAAGGTTATTTCTGACATGCGCAGTTAACATTCAAAGCAAAAGGTGGATTGGAGTGATTTTGAGAATTACAGTGATTGAAATTCCTACCATTGGTAAGCTTCAGGAAACCAGAAATGTCAAAAACTCGACAAAAGTCATGGGAAGAGTTAAAGCAGGAGGCAAGGAATGTGCAACAATCTATCTTTCACTAAGGCATTCAGGTATTTGGCCAAAAGAATGGAAAATAACTGTATTCATATCACTGCCAAAAAAGGGTAACCTGAAATTATGCACAAACTCCAGAACTGTTGCCCTGATTAGTCATGCCAGTAAAATTCTGTTAAAAATCATAATGGATAGACTTTGTAAGAAAATAGAAGAAGTCAATATGGTCCAAGCTGGTTTCATGCAAGGAAGAGAGGATCAAGAGATCATATATTCAATATAAGATTAATAATAGAGAAATGCAGAGAGTTTAATATGAATCTATATTTATCTTTTATAGACTACTCAAAGGCATTTGATTATGTACAACACCAGAAACTTTGGGAAATAATGGAAAAAATAGGATTTCCAACACATTTGATACAATTAACATCACTGCTGTATCTAGATCAACAAGCAGCAGTGAGAATAAATGGTGAAACAACAACTTGGTTTGACATAAAACATGGGGTCCATCAGGGGTGCATATTGTCGCCTTACTTATTTAACTTGTATACTGAAAATATAATGAGGAATGTTAGAGAAAATGTAGACAAAAAATATTATGATGCCGTAACAATTGGAGGTTATGAAATACCAGAGATTAGATATGCTGATGACACAGTATTACTGTCCACAACACAAAAAGGAATGGAAAAACTATGTCAGTCCATTAGAACAGCGAAGAGCAAAACCTCTATCTTAATGTGAAGAAAACTAAATTGATGACAACTGACAAAACAAACAAGACAGCTGATTTATGTATCAATGAGGAAAAACTGGAAGAAGTGGAGAGTTTTGAATATCTTGGATCACTGCTAACTAATAATAGAGATACAGTGAGGGAAATTAAAAGGATGATATCTATCGCTCTTCAGAAAGTAAAACAACTAAAGAATCTGTGGAGAGGAACAGACAGAACTACAAAAATAAGATTTTTAAGGACATGCATCTTTCCCATCACAACATATGCCTGTGAGACCTGGACACTTAACAAAACAGCTGAGAAACACATAAATGCCTTTGAATGTAAATGCTACAGAAGAGTTCTTCAAATTTCATGGACACGAAAAAGAATAAATATATCCATACTACAAGAACTTAATATTGAAGAAGGCTGGCTAGTAAAGAGAGTTAAAGAGAGAAAACTTAAATATTTTGGACACATTAAATGTCATGGTAATCTAGAGAAACCATCTTGGAAGGATACATAATGGGAAAAAGAAAGAGAGGAAGACCAAGGTGAAGATGGCTGCAAGACATCGTTGATGATCTGTAAATGGATGCATCAGCAGCAGGCCATTCTGCTCACAACTCAGAGGCCTACAGGAGTGCTGTTTGGGAGGCAAAGTTCCGCAAGGGACATACAAATAAATGAATGAGTGATGTTCATTATGTTCATTGACCCTGATATAATGATGCTTTGCTTATGTGATTGAAAACAGTTTCACAAGCAAGAGCGTATATTGTGGCAGCCGAGCTCAGGTATATGAGGTGTTCAGATTGGCTGAACATGAAAACATGAGGAAGTTCTTTTCAAATAAGAGATATGCCTTAGTGAGTGATGTTATTAAAGATTATGTAAATAAGAGGAACACCTTGAGGAAAAAAAGGACATGGCTTTGGAGAAAGTTACTGAGCAAATACTGGAAATCTGGAAAAATAAAGGGAGTTCTAAGAGAGATTACAGAAAAGAGAAAAAAAAAATATACTGTTAATAAACACTATGGAGAAATGCGGTTCAGGTGGTCTTGTCATGAGTTGATGAGAACACTTTTTCACACACACACACACACACACACATATACAGAGAAAAAAAAGATTAAGCCAAAGGACACATACTAGACAGCTAGCTAAGCTTGAAGAAAAGAAAAGAAAGAGTAACTCAAAGGACACAACCAGCTGGGTAACCTTCAAGAAAAGAAAAGAAAGATTAAGCCAAAGGACACATACTAGACAGCTGGCTAATCTTCAAGAAAAGAAAAGAAAGATTAAGCCAAAGGACACATACTAGACAGCTGGCTAATCGAAAAGAAAAGAAAAGAAAGAGTAAGTCAAAGGACACAGCCAGCTGGCTAATCTTCAAGAAAAGAAAGCTTAATCCAAAGGTCACATACTAGACAGCCGGCTAATCTTCAAGAAAAGAAAAGAAATATTAAGCCAAAGGACACAGACAGCTGGCTAAGCTTGAAGAAAAGAAAAGAAAGATTACGCCAAAGAAAACATGTTAGCTGGCAAACCTTCAAGAAAAGAAAGCTTAAGCCAAGGGTCACATACTAGACAGCTGGCTAATCTTCAAGAAAAGAAAAGAAATATTAAGCCAAAGGACACAGACAGCTGGCTAAGCTTGAAGAAAAGAAAAGAAAGATTAAGCCAAAGAAAACATGTTAGACAGCTGGCAAACCTTCAAGAAAAGAAAAGAAAGGCAGCAGCAAATTAGTTCTGAATGCCCAAGATTGTGCTCATGGACAAGCATAATGTCCTCTGTCTAGAAACACAGGATCTGATTATGATGGTGATTCACAGTGTGAAATAGCGTGAAAATAACGTGATTATGATGTAATTCACAGTGTGAAATAGTGGGAAAATAACAACATGTGCAAGTGTGAAATAAGTGGAAGCTCAAGGCATGTGTGTGAAGTGTTAGTGGGCAGCATTGATTACTAGTGGACTTTTTTTTTTTTCTTCATTAAACAATAGATTTTCAACATTTGTCATATGGTATATTTTTGCTGATTCATCTGTTGAAACTTTCCTTGAATTTATTTAGGTTAAGTTATTAAGTTCCTATCTTTTATGAAAACTGGCAGAAAAAGTTGATGGACTTGTATGTCATTTTCAGCATGAGGGGTTTAAATAATTTATTTTTAATGAATTTCTTTTTAATGTCGGTGTTCGTGAGTATTTTTTATCAAATTAAATTTTGTGAAGGCACTAGTTTATTTATAAATGACAACAATTATTGACGAAAGACGCTGGCGATGGTTGGGACATGTGCTCCGAATGACTGACAACTCACTACCAAAAATAGCACTAAGATGGACACCACAGGGGAGCAGAAGTAAGGGTAGACCAAAAGAGACATGGAGAAGAACAACAGAAAGGATGTTGAGCAATAGAGGGCTCACCTGGGCAAGAGCAGAAAAAAAGGCGAAGGACAGGCATTTGTGGAAAACCCTTGCGGAAGCCCCATGTGCCCTGGGCACTTAAGGTTCAGAGAGAGAGAGAGAGAGAGTTTATTTATTTATTTATTATTGTTGGGCTTTTCTGCTTCCATTTTGACCAAAGTGTTGTGATCAGCATATTTATATGGTAGCAGATGTCTTGTAAGTTTTTTCATACAGGTTTTGTGTATGGTGTAGGTTATTTATAAGGGCAGTTTAAATAATGGTTATGAGAGGAAATTAAATGTAAAAAAATGATATCTTTTGTTAAAAAAAGAGAGAAAGAAAAAGAAAGTATTTGTCGTGATGTCTGATATTGCAGTGTATTGGTAAAGTGATGGGCCAGGTTTGTCCCTCCAGGTAGAGAGATGAAATCTTGTAGGTATGAGTGATGGGTCAAATGTCTGTCAGGAAGAGTGATGGGCCAGCTATGTCCAGGTAGAGTGATGAAATCTTGTAGATACTAGTGGTGAGCCAGGTAGAATGATGAAAAAAAGATAATATTTTATGTTTTGCCTGAATAACTCATGCTCTTTGAGAATATTTACTATGCCAAATGATACACTAGATGATAGTGAGGATGATGATGGGCAGCGCGCAGTGCAATGGCAATTATTTCAGTAACATTTTAATTAGTATCAGCGCTGCGTGCTTTTGTTTTGAAAATATTTTTGTCTCATTTGTTTTTTTAACTGTTGTAACTTTTACTGTTAAAAATTTTGTTTGCTTGAAAGTGCATTTGTTTTTTTATGAGAAGTTTTATAACACCTTGTATTCCTTTCTTTAGCAGATTATAAAATTAGTAGTTCAGATTAATTGTATGTAACATGGATTTAGCTTTAAATTAATGGCTAAGTGATATGAAGAATTAGTTTCATATTAATTTTAATTGGTTATGTGACGTGGTTCACTGTTTTGTTTCATTTATGACTGATTGGTTTCCATTTATTTTGATTGGTTACATGATGAAGTTCTGTTATCTTGTTTCAACAGTGATTGGTTATTGAAAGGAATAACACTTTGTACATAAAATCTGATTGGTCACTTGGTGTATTCAACAGAAGGAGCAGCAGATATGATTGGGTGAATTTTTGTTCTAAATATAACTTTCTTCCCCATCCTGATTCTTGTTTGTTTTTTTTTTTTTTTTATATATATTAAACTGCACAATACACCTGCTACATTTTGTACTAGATACACAAAACAGTAAACAGACTGCTTCAGTTATGATGCTTCGGTCATGATTGGTATGTTACAGCTATGATTGGTTATATGATGATTCATTTATCTCAGGTTATTTGGTATACAGAAGATCATGCAATCAGAACTCATATTTTAAAAAAACAATATTTTTTTTGTACATGAGAAATACAAGTGTTCATGTTTATGTATAAAATATATTTATGCATGTGAATGTACTTCTGTTTTCTCTTTATGTAAGTGTTTACCTCATCGTGGATTTCTGTCCCAGGCACTCTCATGCCGTTTTCCATAAAATACTCTTCTATTGTTGACTGCGTCTTAATGTAAATTGCAAATGTTCTTTTTTTTCATACTACTTTTGGCCTGGTCTTATGCCAACAAAATGATATTACAATAACTGACTGATGAATTGGTTGTAATTAATGTATAATTTGCCTTTGAAATTCAAACATTTGGCTTTTAGCATGTAAGACTTTATTGTTCATTATTTGTTATAACTTGTCAGTGTTGCATTGCAGTGCTGAAAGATTAAGTTTAAGATTTGTTTAAACATATATGATGTTTGTATCTTAGAATGTGCTAAGGATGTTTGTATCTTAGAATGTGCTAAGGATGGTTTTTTTTTTTTTGCTCCATAACATTTGTGATTACCTTACAGTATTTTTGTGATTTCTGGAAAATGATAAGAATATGTGATTTTTCATGATTCCAGTGCTAACTCTTGTTCCTAGTACTGTATTTGAATTTGATTGACTTAAAATGCATAGGTTGTATATTGAAATACATGGGACCAGTCTTTGGTCAGTTGTATTTTTTTGAACTTATTGTACAGTGTACGTTGTGGTGGAGCCACTAGCAGACAATGACTTTTAGTACAGTAACGATGGCAGAGGCTAGCAACAAGCTGTGTGTTGTTCTGAGCCTGTGACAGAGATAGATAACAAGCTGTGTGTTGTTCTGAGCCTGTGACAGAGATAGATAACAAGCTGTGTGTTGTTCTGAGCCTGTGACAGAGATAGATATCAGGCTGTGTGTTGTTCTGAGCCTGTGACAGAGATAGATAACAAGCTGTGTGTTGTTCTGAGCCTGTGACAGAGATAGATATCAGGCTGTGTGTTGTTCTGACCCTGTGACAGAGATAGATAACAAGCTGTGTGTTGTTCTGAGCCTGTGACAGAGATAGATATCAGGCTGTGTGTTGTTCTGAGCCTGTGACAGAGATAGATATCAGGCTGTGTGTTGTTCTGAGCCTGTGACAGAGATAGATAACAAGCTGTGTTTTGTACTGAACCTGTAACAGAGATAGATAACAAGCTGTGTGTTGTTCTGAGCCTGTGACAGAGATAGATAACAAGCTGTGTTTTGTACTGAACCTGTAACAGAGATAGATAACAAGCTGTGTTTTGTACTTGTTCTGAACCTGTAACAGAGATAGATAACAAGCTGTGTGTTGTACTTGTTCTGAACCTGTAACAGAGATAGATATCAAGCTGTGTTTTGTACTTGTTCTGAACCTGTAACAGAGATAGATATCAAGCTGTGTGTTGTACTTGTTCTGAACCTGTAACAGAGATAGATATCAAGCTGTGTGTTGTTCTGAGCCTGTGACAGAGATAGATAACAAGCTGTGTTTTGTACTGAACCTGTAACAGAGATAGATAACAAGCTGTGTTTTGTACTTGTTCTGAACCTGTAACAGAGATAGATAACAAGCTGTGTGTTGTTCTGAGCCTGTGACAGAGATAGATAACAAGCTGTGTTTTGTACTGAACCTGTAACAGAGATAGATAACAAGCTGTGTGTTGTTCTGAGCCTGTGACAGAGATAGATAACAAGCTGTGTTTTGTACTGAACCTGTAACAGAGATAGATAACAAGCTGTGTTTTGTACTGTTCTGAACCTGTAACAGAGATAGATAACAAGCTGTGTGTGTACTTGTTCTGAACCTGTAACAGAGATAGATAACAAGCGTGTTTTGTACTGAACCTGTAACAGAGATAGATAACAAGCTGTGTGTTGTTCTGAGCCTGTGACAGAGATAGATAACAAGCTGTGTTTTGTACTGAACCTGTAACAGAGATAGATAACAAGCTGTGTTTTGTACTTGTTCTGAACCTGTAACAGAGATAGATAACAAGCTGTGTGTTGTACTTGTTCTGAACCTGTAACAGAGATAGATAACAAGCTGTGTTTTGTACTGAACCTGTAACAGAGATAGATAACAAGCTGTGTTTTGTACTGAACCTGTAACAGAGATAGATAACAAGCTGTGTTTTGTACTGAACCTGTAACAGAGATAGATAACAAGCTGTGTTTTGTACTGAACCTGTAACAGAGATAGATAACAAGCTGTGTTTTGTACTGAACCTGTAACAGAGATAGATAACAAGCTGTGTTTTGTACTGAACCTGTAACAGAGATAGATAACAAGCTGTGTTTTGTACTGAACCTGTAACAGAGATAGATAACAAGCTGTATGTTGTTCTTGTCCTGAACCTGTAACAGAGACAGATAACAAGCTGTGTGTTGTACTGAGCCAAACTTATTACACACGTTTTTGTGTGTGCATGTGTGATAGCAGTTTATTATTCCTGAGTTGATTAGTATATTTTTCACATAACTGGTTCCTGATTTTCCAGGTGAGCAGGTTCATTTGTGTGAATAATGTACCGACTTTTGATTGCTGATCTGAAGATAGTATAATTAACTGCATAGTCCATATTTTTTTTTTAATTGAATAGGGGGCAGGTTTTAGAAACAATTGTCACCTTTTTCATATGTTGTAAGGTATGTAGTGACAGGCGAGATTGTGAGCTGCCTGCACAATATAATGTGTTATGTAAGTCTGGTAATGGTGTACATTGCTAGTCACAGATCAGGTATCATGAAATAGGTTGTGTCTTTATTTTATTGATGTGCTTATTTAGCAGAAAGAGTTGTGAAACATTAGGGGCACTCAGAGATAGTTGTGAAACATTAGGGGTACTCAGAGATGGTTGTGAAACATTAGGGTTACTCAGAGATGTTTGTGAAACATTAGGGGTACTCAGAGATGGTTGTGAAACATTAGGGTTACTCAGAGATGGTTGTGAAACATTAGGGGCACTCAGAGATAGCTGTGAAACATTAAGGGCACCTAGAGATAGTTGTGAAACATAGGGCCACTCAGAAATAGTTGTGAAACATTAGGGGCACTCAGAGATAGTTGTGTAACATTAAGGGCACTCAGATAGCTGTGAAACATTAAGGGCACCCAGAAATAGTTGTGAAACATTAGGGCCACTCAGAAATAGTTGTGAAACATTAGGGGTACTCAGAGATGGTTGTGAAACATTAGGGGTACTCAGAAATAGTTGTGAAACATTAGGGGTACTCAGAGATAGTTGTGAAACATTAGGGGTACTCAGAGATGGTTGTGAAACATTAAGGGTACTCAGAAATAGTTTTGAAACATTAGGGGTACTCAGAGATAGTTGTGAAACATTAGAGACACTTAGAGATAGTTGTGAAACATTAGAGACACTTAGAGATAGTTGTGAAACATTAATTGTTTTCAGAGACAGTCACAAAACAGAGATAGTTGTGAAACATTAAGGGTATTATGAAACATTAGACAGCCATTTTCTGCTGGTAAAGCACTGAACAAATGTGACTTGCATATATGATTGCAAGAATACACTGTTAAATATTCCTTATATCCCTGGTACTGTTTTTATCATGGAAGACGGGAGAAATTATACTGAAATGTCTCATTAGTATGTCTCACATAAATGTGTCATATTTTGCACTGTATACATGTCTCATATGTACAGAGTGTGTTATAAATTCTGATAAATTATTTTTGCTTAGAGACAGGTAATATAATTGCTGTCCTAGATTATCTGTTATTACTAACCTTTTGTCACACCCAGGGCTGTAATGGCTATCCTAGATTACCTGTCACTACATACTTCTTGTCACACTCAGAGGTATATAATGGTTGTATGTAATCATCATCATCATCGCCTCTCACTCCCTTGAGAGAATAGGCTACGGATAAAGGCTCTCCAGTTATCCCTGTTCTTGGAATTACTCTGCCTCCTTCCACATGTATCCCTTGTCTCTGAGCACTGTCATCATAATTTCTCTTCTCCAAGTAAGTCTAGGTCTTCCTCATTTTCTACTTCCTTGAGGATTCCATGTCAGTGCCTGTCTTGCTGTGCTGGTGTCGGGTTTCCTCAGAGTGGCCAATCCACCTCCACTTCCTAGACATGATTTGTAGGTTTATAGGTTCTTGTCCTGCCCTTTCCCTGACCTCCTTGTTCCTGATCTTGTCCTGCCATTTAATATTTAAAATCCTCAAGAAGTAGTTCATGAATGTTTGTATCCTCTGTTGTATTGTCTTGGTCATAACCCATGTTTCTGAACCATATGGTAGGACTGTCTTTACGTTTTTATTGAAAAGACTAAGTTTGGTTCTTGTTTTGATGTTCTTAGATGACCATATTTTGTTAAGTTGGATAAATGCTGGCCTGGCCTTGGTTATTCTGGCATTAACATCCTTTTCCGTCTCCCCCCCCCCGCCCCGTATTTATCCACTATGCTGCCTAAATATGTGAAATACTCTACTTCCTCAATTGGCACTCCCTCAATTACCATGAGGCTATTGCTTGCACTATTACTTTTCATTATCTTTGTTTTGTGTCTGTTAATATATAGCCCCAGTTTAGCTGAATTCTTGCTTAAGATCTGAAGTTTCTCTTGCATTTGTGTGTGGCTGTGTGGTTATATGTAATGGTTACCTTAAATCACTTGCAATTGTGAGCATCTTCTTAACACTCAGTGATATGTAGTGGCTATCCTAGATTATCTAACCACTTACTAACCACTTGTCAAACTCACTGGTACATAGTGGCTGTCCTAGATACTTGTCATTACTAACCACTTGTCACACTCAGTGGTACATAGTGGCATGGCTGTATTAGATTACCTGTCATTAACTGCTTATCACACTCAATGGTACATAGTAGCTATATTAGATTACCTGTCATTATTAACCACTTGTCACACTCAAGGGTACATATGGCTATTCTAGATGCATATTCACTTGTTGATACACTCAAAGATACATAATCACAGAGATAAAAACTAGTCTTAGCTTCATCTTCAACACCTGTGTTACACCTTTTTTTTTTTTTTCAGACTGAAAGAAATATTCTCCAGGTCCTTTCTTTCCTCTCATTTGCTAATCTTGTGTGGTGTTTGTGTTACTGCAGTTCATTAGCTTTGCCAAATCTGAGGTCGTATAGCTAATCTTGAACATATATTTTATTTATCATATGGGCATACATTGTCAGGAAGATGAAATGATGCTCTCCCAGTAAGGCTGTCATATAATGCTTATCTGTGAGCACCACCACGCTAGAGATGACAGTGATTGCTCCATCATGTTTTGTCAAGAATTTAACCACCAGGAAATGCTGCCAGCAAAGTGTGGCAGAGCCTTGGCTGGTTAGTTACAGTAATCAGGTCCACTTGTTCAGTTTTCCCAGGCTTCACTCAAATGTGATTATTTGTTAAGTAAATCAGCAGAATCATACCTGCTGATAGCTGGTCATGTAGAACAGAATCATACCTGCTGATAGCTGGTCATGTAGAACAGAATCATACCTGCTGATAGTTGGTCATGTAGAACAGAATCATACCTGCTGATAGCTGGTCATGTTGAGTTTATAGACAGTAGAACAGAATCATACCTGCTGATAGCTGGTCATGTTGAGTTTATAGACAGTAGAACAGAATCATACCTGCTGATAGTTGGTCATGTTGAGTTTATAGACAGTAGAACAGAATCATACCTGCTGATAGTTGGTCATGTTGAGTTTATAGACAGTAGAACAGAATCATACCTGCTGATAGTTGGTCATGTTGAGTTTATAGACAGTAGAACAGAATCATACCTGCTGATAGTTGGTCATGTTGAGTTTATAGACAGTAGAACAGAATCATACCTGCTGATAGCTGGTCATGTTGAGTTATAGACAGTAGAACAGAATCATACCTGCTGATAGCTGGTCATGTTGAGTTTATAGACAGTAGAACAGAATCATACCTGCTGATAGCTGGTCATGTTGAGTTTATAGACAGTAGAACAGAATCATACCTGCTGATAGCTGGTCATGTTGAGTTTATAGACAGTAGAACAGAATCATACCTGCTGATAGCTGGTCATGTTGAGTTTATAGACAGTAGAACAGAATCATACCTGCTGATAGCTGGTCATGTTGAGTTTATAGACAGTAGAACAGAATCATACCTGCTGATAGTTGGTCATGTTGAGTTTATAGACAGTAGAACAGAATCATACCTGCTGATAGCTGGTCATGTTGAGTTTATAAATAGTAGAACAGATTCATGCAGGCTGGTTCCAGTTCAGGCGGGTAGTAGCCAGCCCAGGTTCTGTTGTAAGTTCCTGAGGAACCAGAGCATCAGATCCAGCAGGATGGCACCCATCATTTGTGACTGAAATAATATGTCACAACTTGTTGTGAAGTGTGTGACTGGCTCCATGAGCAGTGGGTGTTGGAACAGAAGGCGGAGCATGTATAGAAATGTCCCAAGTGCAGGTTACAGTTACAGTCAAGTCGTGAAAGCAGACAAATAGTAAAGATGAGACTTTTTTTTTTTTTGGATAATGTGAACGATAATGGGGGCTTTGTGTGTAAAGCTTGTTAAGATGGCAAGAATGTGAGAGTTTTTGTTTCTTTCTGTCTACTTTTGATAAGTTTGTTGAGGTGATACTGATGTTATGGGACAAATTGGTGGGTGTTTTTTTTTTATGAGGCTTGTTAAAATGGTAGAGAAATGAGGCTCTTCTGAGTTTCATGAGGCTTAAGATAAAAAAAAAAATATGTGTAAATATTTTGAAGGTGAGGCGTAGTAGTGGCTGTTTATGCTGAGGCTTGTCGGGTGTAGGTTTACCCAGAAAATGTTTACAGCGCACTCACGTGTATCACTGCACACTCGAGCACTTTAAGTCCCATACCTTATTTAGCTAGCTGCATTCACAGCTGTATGTAAAATAATGTACTGTTTGTAAATTTTGTCCATAAATCTACAGCACACAATTTTATTGTGATTACAGCGGGACTTGTGTTTATAGTAATGTTTTGTTGAAACTTTCCATGTTGCTGTTAGAGGAGGCAGTTCTTCGTGAATGGATGTTAACAGAGTTTTGTTTTGAAGAAATCTGCTAAGTTTCTTGCCATGTAAGACGTTGAAATGTAATTAAATTATTTCACGAGGATATGTCTTGCGTGCTGTTTGTGTTACTGTAGTTCTTAATGTGTCATACTGTCTGTGACTAGACGTGCGGACTGCCACATGATAGAGCTGTAAAAGTGCTCTGCTAAAGGAAAATAAGAAAGTTAGAAACAAGTTTTTTTCCTCAAATTTTAATGTACAACAGTAATTAGAGAAGATAACCTGGTGTACAACCGTAATCAGAGAAAATAACCTGGTGTACAACCGTAATCAGAGAAAATAACCTAATGTACAACCGTAATCAGAGAAAATAACCTAATGTACAACCGTAATCAGAGAAAGTGACCCAGGTTTTCCCTCGTGGTCTGCCTAGTATGATAAAGCAAACAATTCTCTAAACTCTCTCTCCAGCATGACAACAGTAACGCCAGTCAAGAATTTCATGTTCACGTTACATCACAGCAAGCTTAATTACACATGACAGACGACACATACACGTGTAGACACTGTCCATGCACGCACCACATACATCAAAAAGATTATGACTGGTAAGGTAGAATGAAGTATAAAAAATGAACATGAGCAATGCAAATAAGTGATGATATGCTGATGAACATGATTCAGTAATGATGAATGATACATTAATGTAAAAAAAAAATCTCACGGCCTTCTTTAGTAATGCATTACACACATTGATCCTCAATGCCACTAGCATTTGTCAGTCATTCATTTGCATGTCCCTTGCGGAACTTTGCCTCCCTAACACCTCTCCTATAGGCCTCTCGGTTGTAAGCAAGATGGCCTGCTGCTGATGCATCCATTTGCAGATTATCAACGATGTCTTGCAGCCATCTTCGCTTTGATCTTCCTCTCTTTTTCCTATTAAGTATCATTCCAAGACGGTCTTCCCTAAATTATCATGACGTTTAATATGTCAAAGATATTTAAGTTTTCTATTTAATCTTCATTACTAGCCAACCTTCTTCAGTATAAAGTTCTTGTAGTATGAATATATTTTATCTTTTTTGTGTCCGTGCATTTAAAGACGTGTATGTGTTTCCCAGCTGTTTTGTTAAGTGTCCAGGTCTTATGGGCATATGTTGTGATGGGAAAGATGCATGACCTTTAAAATCTTATTTTTGTAGTTCTGTCTGTTTATCTCCGCAGCTTCTTTAGTTTTACTTTCTGAAGAGTGATAGATGTCCTTTTAATTTCCTTCATTGTATCTCCATTATAGGGGTTGAATACGCCTATCCGATGAGGCAATCAGCGACCCATAGCTGACCAAGACCCTGTCCCACCTCTCCGTGGTACCCCAGTAACAGACATAGCCTGGCCAACGGGGCAGGGATCGCTATAGTCCCCATGGTGGTGGAGTCTCCTAAAGAAGCATTGCACATCCCCTGCTTTTTTAGGTGTACTCCGGGACTGAAAAAAATAGCCGCCATAACCCGCCCCCACGCCGATACGATGCGGCGCCTCAACACCTCCATAGCATGGGATGCAAAGAACACCAGCTCGCAGTTACAGGGAGTTCGTACAGGTCTCCATTATTAGTTAGTAAGGTAAAAAAGGTAAAGGTAATCCTCTCCTGCCTTTTAGAGACACATAGAGATATGGTGTTAGTGCCTGATCTAAAATATTCAAAACTCTCCACCTCTTCCAATTTTTCGCCACTGCCACTTGGCATTAATTAAAAATTTAAAAATTCATCATCATCATCATCGCCTTTCATTCCCTTGAAAGCATAGGCCACAGATAAAGGCTCTTCGGTCATCCAAGAACAGATGACCGGAGAGCCTTTATCTGTGGCCTATGCTCTCAAGGGAATGAAAGGCGATGATGATGATGATGATTAATTAAAAATACTGACAGTTATTTAGTATTCTAAATCAGTGTTAAAGTGTAGTACCAGGACCCTTGGGGCTACGAGAAGAGATTTCCACGGAGATTGTGAAGAACGAACTGCTGGTATGTATCAATATCATGGAGTGCTAAAAATAGTAAAAATCAAATTAGACATAAATGATACGTGGGGTAAGGGAACAAAAGAGGTTGAATATCACTGTTCTAAACAATTCTGAGTTGCCCCAGAACATTTCTTTACAGAAGAAACAGTGCTAGATACAAGCATATTTGAGATATCTCTACATCAGCCACAATGACGATGAAGACTGTGCCACTTAAGAGCACTCCATATATTTTAAGAGGAAATCGGGGCCGAACATGAAGATAGAAAACACAGGCGCATTATTAATCTGACTTTTGTCTTTCAAACATTATTTGCTGTAACTGTAGTTAGACTGTATCAGTCGAGTAAAGTCGGAATCATTCATGCATGCGTACACACAAAAACTGCTTCGGAAAATCATGTACTGCAAAGTCCACAAATGGTTACATTTTCTGCGTCAGAATTCCACGACTCCCAAGACATACAGTCACATACACAAATACATACGTGGTAGCGCATGCAAATATCCGGTTCACCCAAGTTTATACAAGTTTTTTTTTAAATAAGCAAACTATGACAAAATAATATAATGTTACATGTTTATTAACAAATTGTATTTCAGCTTTGTTATTTTATTCATTTTTCTTGCTATTTTTTTCATTGTAAATGCTTTATTTAAAACATAAAGTGGATGTGTTAAACCTCTAATTCAGTTTTACACGCCTGTGGACTATCGAGATGTATACTATTTCTAAAGACAGGATGGTACACAGTTTAGGTTGTATGCAAGTACTCCCAGTAAATGACGTGTTTCATCACACAAGAGTTTACGAAACGAATACAGAGTTGGTGTTGTTCCTCCCCTCCCCTCTCCCCTCACCCCCGCTCCTCCTAGTTAGCACAGTTTACTAGTAATTCCAGCTTGTTTGTCAGTCATAGATTTGTAGTGTCTAGGGGCGTCCGCACTCTCACGAGAATAGTCAGCATCTGTCAGGTGTTCACCTCCAAGCTGGTTTTATTAACGAAAACATAGGAACCATCCCTCTGGAGAATCGAGGTGTTTCTCTGGTTTTTATTAACGAAAACATAGAAACCATCCCTCTGGAGAATCGAGGTGTTTCTCTGGTTTTTATTAACGAAAACATAGGAACCATCTCTCTGGGGAGTCGAGGTGTTTCTAAGTGTATATGGTTGTCAAAAGACAGGCCCACACTCCAGAACTTTTGATCTGTCATCATGATACAAATCATATATATGCGCCCCTAAGTTTTTTTAAATAGATATGTTTTACTGTAAAATGTATCCCATTTGCTTTATAAATTTTATGTCTCATTTCTGTTCGTTGACTGTTTGTATTTTGCTTGTTCATTTATCTGTTTGTAAGTTTTGTTCTTTGCCACTGTTACAAAAAAAATCTAGACAAAACTGAGCTTCTTCTTCTTCTTCAGCTTTCAGAGCCGTTAAGGCTCATTGCTACAGATAAAGTTCGCATCCATTCCTCTCTGTTCCTAATCTCCTCTCTCTAGTTGGTGGCACCAATTTACTTTATATTACTCTTCTCATATTTCCTTTATATTCCTTGATTTCATCCTCTTCATCTTCCGCTGTTGCATGCACATTAATCATTGTTATATTTTTCTTTCTTCCTTTGATGCGGAGGCTGCTGATTTTTTCGTTGGTGGCACTAAAGCCCACTATCAAGTTTCATGCTTTCCTCTTGACAGCAAAATCTCTCCCAAGTTCTTGTCTTCCATTGGTTATACCTCCGTATACTAGTACCATTTTTCCTATGACTTATACAAACCATCTGATTCCTGTAATGCTGTAACGTCCATGTCGTATCTAGTTTGTTAATCTGCTAATTCTTTAATTGCCCCTACATAAGCTTCTTATATTCCATGTTCCAGATGTCATAATCTTTTGTGACGTTCCAAGGTCGTAATCCATTTTCATCCGTCCAATTTCGAAGCTTCTTTCTCTTCCGTAACACTAATTTGTTGTTGTTGTTGTTGTTGTTGAGATGGGGTCATTGGCCCCATTCTCCACCCCCCCCCCCCCCCCCAGTTTGGAGGATCAGGGTGCAAGTATCGTTGATCTCTGCTCGCGCAGATCTTCCCAGCTTGCCTGGACCCTAGAAATGTTAATATAACATCATTCCGTGGACAGAAGGAAAAATAATAATTCCTTTATTACTTAAATAACGATAACTGGAAAGAGTTTTAAAAAAAGAATATTTAGACTCAGAAATCTAAAACTGTGAATGGCTTATGAAAACACGGCTTTATGTCGAAAGACATTCTGGAATAGAATAAAACGCATTTTACGAGAACTAAAGGACAATAGTAATACAGACATGCAGAGATAAACAAGAGGCTACCCGTGCAGATGTTTCATTAAGGTTAGAAACATGGAGAAGTGAAGCCACATTTCTGGCATAATCGGTGCAGGAATTGAAATAATTAGTTAATGACGAAGATACCGTTTCTGGCGCGATCAGTTTCATGGCTAAAATAATGTTCTTATACTGATTTCAGATTGATTTATTATAAAAGAAATAATTAAATCAGTCCCTCGTCTTCATTATTTCCACACCTTCGCGGGAAAATCGACTGCAGTGGATCTGTAGCTTAGTCTGTCCTTTGCTTTCGCATTGCACCTGGTCCAGATGAATTCTGTTCATCTCCCCACGTGGTCCACCCATTTATAGCGCGGTCCACCCATTTATAACTTTGTTGTCTTAGTACTATTTTTCCTTCCCCCCCCCCCCCCCCCCCGGTATACTTTTTTCATTATTACTGTGTGCCTTTTCGGTTGGTCAAATTATCTAAGTGTTTGATTCCTATGTTTGTGCTTTTTTTAAAATTGTCTCTTTAAAATTAAATTGATTCAATAAATCATTTGATTTAGTATTTTTTAGTATTTTGTTTTCATTTCTGTTAGTGCAATTCGCCACATTCTTGCCCTTTTCGGGGAGCCACAAAGGAGCTAGGTAAGCAATCATTCAACATTCCAGTAAGATAAAAATCTAAGAACAATTCTTACACTATACTGTAAAACAGAAGGCATCATTGGCACCTTAATCACAAAGACAGATTCGTGCTGTAAGTAAATTAGGGGGTGAGAAACGAACTTTAGACACATCTGGCAACAGAAGATCTTCCGCAGACCTAGAAGAGGCAAGGCGTGCCTGTAGTCAGCATCAAATGAGTTTCGCCAGAGACGATACATCGAAGTATGTGGATTTTGCTTGTCGCTAGATTTGCCCGGTTTCATTTTGTGAAACAGCTTTTCTCGTGGCTGATTCCATGAATGCTGAATTTGCATAATCTATCACATTAAACATTCTGATCGTGTCCTTTCTCTTGTTTTATCAAATATGGTAGTTTTCTTCTCTTTTCGGGCACTAATATCTTCGTCTACGAATATGCATGTGAGAGCTGAACACTTAACAAAACAGTTTAGAAACACATAAATGCTTTGAATGTAAATACTATAGAAGAATTATTGAAGTATCATTGACACAGAAAATAACAAATATATCCATACTACATTCATTCATTCATTTGCATGTCCCTTGCGAAACTTTGCCTCTCTAACAGTACTCCTGTAGGCCTCTCGGTTCCTGCTGAATAACTTAATATTGAAGAAGGTTGGCTAGCAGCGAGGATTAAACAGAGAAAACTTAAATATTTTGGACACATTAAATGTCAAGATAATCTAGAGAAGACCTTGGAAGGGTACATAATGGGAAAAAGAAAGAGAGGAAGACCAAGGCGAAGATAGCTGCAAGACATCTTTGATAATCTGCAAATGGATGCATCAGCAGCAGGGCATCTTGCTTACAACAGAGAGACTTAAAGGAGAGCTGTTAGGGAGGCAAAGTTCACCAAGGGACATGCAAATGACTGAGTGATGAGACTAGTCAGCTCCCAAAAGTTTTCTGACCTCTTCCTTCTTTTCTCCTAGGCCCCAACGACCCCCCCCCCCCCCCCCCCCCGCCAATTAGTGTGTTCTGGTACTGCCTGCCGTAGTTCCAAGATGGTTAACTTATACAATGCTTCAAGTGAATTTTTAATTATGGACCTTGGTCCATAAAGCTAAGTGTATAAAATATACATATGGTGTATTTTTTTTCTCCCTGGCCTCGTCTTTTTTGTTGTTGGATTTAATTTTTTTTCTTTCTCTGTCAAACTTCTCTTTACTGTTTTTAAACTGTTTAGTTCTTTCAAAGGAAACTGTAATAATAATAATAAATTACTACTAACATTACTGGTATTTTAACTATTACTACTACTAGTACTACTACTACTGCTGCTGCTGCTGCTACTACTACCACTACCACTACCACTGCTACTACTACTACTACTACTGCTACTACTACTACTACTACTACTACTACTACTACTACTATTACTACTACTACTACTACTACTACTATTACTACTACTACTACTACTACTACACATAAAATTATTTCGCTTCCAGCAGCATAATAATAACTTACACATGTAGCTTTACGGAACAGTGAAAGCAGCCTGATTTATGCGGCTTTTTTTCTCGTTTCTAAATCCCCCCTCCCCCCCCCCCCCCCCCCCCCAACATTTGCAACAAAATTCAGAGTGGTATTTTGGGTTTCGTACACAATGCAAGTGATAGTATCCAGCCCGCGATACACCATCAACGCGAAAAACATCACCACAAGAACGTAAATTGTCACCAAAATGAACCTGTCAAAACATATTTCACAAACGGCCAGGCAGGCACCTGCAAAAATAGCCAACAAAATAAGTGCCAGCCAGAAGCTCAGCAACCGGTGCATTTACACAGCAGTATAAAAGTGACGAGACGTGGTTCACATCCTTGTACTAATTTGTCAGAGATCAGACTAAACTATCAATGTGTTTGTCGGTGAACTAGACGAACTTTCAGATCATTTAGTTATTTTTTTTATGAAAGTCGAGCAGTCTTACATTTATTATTAGTGACTTTTTTGGGCATTTATTTAATTTGTGCACCTCACTTGAATATTGTTGACAATTTCTGATTTACAAATCTGCAACTTTGTTTATTTTCTGCATGATCAGACACTACTCCATTTTGATTTGGCTAACTTTAGAAGACGCATGTCTGAAGACCAGTTTGTGAAGAGAGAAAGAAGAAGTTTAATTTGCACAAACGACGTAAAAGAACAATGGAGGGACAACTTTCGTAGAAACCCTTATAGAACTGTTGCTTGTTTTAAAAATTCAACAGACAACAACGATTTGCTGCAACATTAATGTGTGTATTTGTTTTCCTCGACTTTAAGTAATTGAAAGAACCAGAGGTCGTCAGAGACATCACTGTTGTATGTTTATAGCAAAACAAATTCTAAGTTACATGAAATGTGTTCGTTTTGTCATAATGCAAGACAGTTTATATCTATCTTATAATAAAACAAGACAATTCAGTATCTACTGCTTTATGAACAGTATCACTAAGAGCTATAATTAATTTCAGAAACAATTTCGGTCCCATCTCTGTATATACGGGACAAATCCATTAAAATTTATAGGAGGATCCAACACTCACTGAAATTATAATTATCGACAGATATTAACTAGCTTTGTGAAGTCAGTAAAAAACAAAAAAATTAGCCAGTCTTCCCATTCAAGATATAATAATGTTGCATCATTTCGCGTTTCATGGATTCATGCCATGTAGTCCCATCATGGTACTTGTTCTTGGTGCTGTTGTTTCTGCTGACGCCTACGGTAAGGTCGCATTCGATGAGCTAAACGAACAGATGCTTCAGTCCTTCATGGGAGGAAAGTTCGATTCGATGAGCAAGAGCGAAGTTGATTCTCTGATGACACATGTCTCCAAGAGCGTCCGCAAAGGAAGGGCTTTTCACTACATTTGGAAATTACATGACGCCATAGGACGGGAAACTAAAAGACTGGACGATTTGGAAGATTCTTCAAGCAAAGACTGGATCATTCAAGCTTTCAGACCAGGTTAGTAGACCAGCATTGTAGCCATTCAAGATTTCAGCTTAGTTTTAAAAAAATCAGCAATATAGCCATTCAAGATTTCAGCACAGCTTTAAAAAATGCAAATGTAGTCATTCAGGATTTCAGCCCAGATTAAAAAAACAGCAATGTAGTCATTCAAGATTTCAACACATTTTTTTTTAAATCAGCAATATAGCCATTCAAGATTTCAGCACAGTTTTAAAAGAAGCTACATTCTTTTCACTTAAGATTTCAATACAGTTTAAAACAATGGCAATGTAGTCATTCCAGATTTCGGCCCAGATTTTAAAAAAAACAGTAATGTAGTCATTCAGGATTTCAGCCCAGATTAAAAAAAAACAGCAATGAAGTCATTGAAGATTTCAGCCAAGATTTAAAAAAAAACAGCAATGTAGTCATTCAACATTTCAGCAGAGTTTTTAAAAAAAGCAACAGTCTATTCATTTAAGATTTCAGCAGAGTTTAAAAGAGCAATGTAGTCATTTAAGTTTTCAGCACATTAAAAAGAAAGCAATGTAGTCATTCAAAATTTCAGCCCAGGTCAAACAAAAAAGAGCAATACATGATTTCAACCCAGTTTAGTAAAAAAAGAAATGTGGTCATTCCAGAATTTAGCACAGTTTTAGAATCAATTTTAAAAACACCAATGTAGTCATTGAAAATTTCACCCCAGATTAAAAAATGGCAATGTATTCAAGATTTCAGCAAAACTATAAAAAAAAACAGTAATGTAGTCATTCAAAATTTCAGACCAGATCAAACAAAAAACAGCAATATAGACATTCAAAATTTCAGCCCAATTTAGTAAAAAAGCAATGTAGTCAGTCCACACTCCAGCATAGTTTTGAAGAAAAAAAACAGCAAATGTAGTAATTCAAGATTTCAGCACAATAAAAAAAAACAACAATAGTGTATTTATTTCAGATTTTGGCATAGTTAAAAAAAACAACAGTAGTGTATTTATATAAGATTTTGGCATAGTTAAAAAAACAACAATAGTGTATTTATATAAGATTTTGGCATAGTTAAAAAAACAACAATAGTGTATTTATATAAGATTTTGGCATAGTTAAAAAAACAACAATAGTGTATTTATATAAGATTTTGGCATAGTTAAAAAAACAACAATAGTGTATTTGTTTAAGATTTCGGCATAGTTAAAAAAACAACAATAGTGTATTTATATAAGATTTTGGCATAGTTAAAAAAAAACAACAACAGTGTATTTGTTTAAGATTTCGGTATAGTTAAAAAAACAACAATAGTGTATTTGTTTAAGATTTCGGCATAGTTAAAAAAAACAACAATAGTGTATTTATTTAAGATCTCGGCATAGTTAATAAAAACAACAATAGTGTATTTATTTAAGATTTCGGCATAGTTAAAAAAACAACAATAGTGTATTTATTTAAGATTTCGGCATAGTTAAAAAAACAACAATAGTGTATTTGTTTAAGATTTCGGTATAGTTAAAAAAAGCAAATATTGTCAAGATTTCAACACAGTTTAATAAAACAGCAATGTATTCATTCAAATTTTCAACGCATAAAAAAACAGCAATGTAGTCATTCAAGGCTTCAGCATAGTTTTAGATAACATATAAAAACAACAATGTAGTCATTCAAGATTTCAGCGCAGTTTTAGAAAACAAAAAACAAAGCAATGTAGTTGTTCCAGATTTCAGCACAGTTAAAAAAAAAGCAATGTAGTTGTTCCAGATTTCAGCACATTAAAAAAAAGGCAATGTAGTTGTTCCAGATTTCAGCACAGTTTTGAAAAAAAGCAATGTAGTTGTTCCAGATTTCAGTATAGTTTTTTTTTAAAAAAAAGCAATGTAGATATTCCAGTTTTCAGCACATCAAAAAAAAAAAAAAAAAAAACAACAATGTTGTCATTCAAGATTTCAACATATTTAAAAAAAAGAAACAGTTTATTCATGTAAGACTTCAGCAGGGTTTAAAAAACAAAAACAGCAATGTAGTCATTCAAGATTTCAGCCAAGATTTAAAAAACAAAACAGCAATGTAGTCATTCAAGATTTCAGCAGAGTTTAAAAATAACAGCAATCATTCACGACTTCAGCATAGTAGTATCAAACATAAAAATTAAAAAAAAACAGGAATGTTGTTACTCTTGACATCAGCACAAGTGGAAAAAAATAAGAAAACAAAAACCAATATAATCATTCCAGATTTCAGCAGAGTTAAGAAAAACAGCAATATTACAGTTATTACTATTAAGATTTCAGCACAAGTTAATAAAACAGCAATGTAATCATTGAAGATTTCAGCACAGTTTTAGAAAAAAGGAAAAAAGAGAAAACCAATGTAGTCATTTAAGATTTCAGCACTGTTTTAGAAAACATTAAAAAAAAAAAAACAAACAGCAATGTAGTCATTCAAGATTTCAGCAGAGTTTAAGAAAAAGAAGAAAAAAAAAGAAAAAACCAATGTAATCATTCAAGATTTCAGCACAGTTTTAGAAAACATAAAAAAAACAGCAATGTAGTAATTCAAGATTTCAGCACAGTATTAGAAAACATAAAAAAAGCGATGTAGTCATTCAAGACTTCAACACAACTGAAAAAAAAAGAACAGCGATGTAGTTATTCAAGATTTCAGCACAGTTTAAAAAAAAACAGCAATGTAGGCATTTAAAATTTTAGCTTAGATCAAACAAAAAAGAGCAATTCACGATTTCAGCCCAGGTTAGTAAAAAAAGTAATGTATTCATTCAAGATTTCAACACAGTTTTAAAAAAAAAAGCAACAGTGTATTCATTTAAGATTTCAGCAGAGTTTACAAAAAAAAACAGGAATGTTGTCATTCAAAATTTCAGCCCTGGCGAAAAAAAAAACAGCAATGTATTCAGGATTTAAACACAGTTGTAAAAAACAATTTAAAAAAAACAGCAATGTAAGCATTCAAAATTTCAGCCCAGATCAAACAAAAAAGAGCAATTCATGACTTCAGCCCAGTTTATTAAAAAAAAAAGTAATGTAGTCATTCCAGACTTCACACTGCTTAAAAAAAAACAGCAGTGTAGTCATTCAAGATTTCAGCACAGTTAAAAAAAAAAAACCAAAAGCAACAGTCTATTCATTTAAGATTTCAGCTCAGTTTTAGATTCCTGACACACACCGCCGGACGGGCCACACCTTGCAATTTGCAGCTGGGTACTCCTTTAAAAAATTTTATTTATTAATTTTTTTTTTAACAGTATTCATGTGAATCTGTGCTTTGTCTCCTCTCCCTGTTTCTTTGTCCTGTGTGTTTTTGTATGATTGGGGCTCACGCCGAAACGTCACAACTTTGTAATCGTTAAGTAATGAAGCTGCTCCTACTTTTTTCCAATTTTATACATTCTAGTATCACAGCTTTACTGCAGTGTTTAGTGTATAGTTGTATACTTATACACCAATTATTGTGTTAGTGAAGGAATTCAATGCTTGTATCCTTCAGGCTGCCCATGAAACCATTTCCAGATGACCTCGTAGGGACTATAAACCATACTGATCAGTCTAGTGAGCTGGGAAAACACCATGATGACGTGGAAACAGCTTGAAAGCACGCAGAAAATAGACCATGCCAAGAACATCACAATAATTACCAACATGCTAAGGCCAAATTTCAGAGAGCCAAGCTGCAAGCCGGCGGGAAAGTTGGAGAGAGAAAACAAGAGTCCCTAAACTTTGAAAAGGATGGAAGAAAACTGTGGAAACTAATCAGACAGTTAAACAATGAGAGCACTGGAAGAAGTATAAAGATTACACTAATAGAGGATCGCTGTTGGCGAGATCTTCAGCTGCCGTGCGTGGAGCGGTGCTCCTCCCGGCCAATGAAGAAATTTGCAAATGAGGTTGCCGCGTAGCATCACTGCGGAAAAGGTTAGAAAGGATAAAGCGAAGCAAACAGTCAAATCACGGCACCTCTGGTCTGGAGGTCGGCCACGTCCTGAGTGCAGTCATATCGGGTGAAATGCATGAACCGGCTTGTCCCAGAGGTTAAGACACTGCTGGCTTGACTCTTCAAATGCCGCGCGTGGAGTGAAGCTCCTCCCGGTTAAGGAAGTAAATGCGGAAAAGAAATAAAGGTTGCTGTGCGGAGCCGATGGGAAAAGGTGGTGGAAAGTGAAGTTTAACCGGTATGTCCAGTAGTATCGCTACGAGAGCTATACCACGGCACCTCTGCTCTAGAGACCGCCCACGTCCGAAATACACCTACACTGGTGAAATATGCCTAAACTGGCACACACCAGGGGTGGAACTCGATGGCTAGACATGTCATGCCACCTCCGCTCTAGAGGTCGGTAACGCCTGATAAACACCCATACTGGTGAATTTTTCCTAAACCGGCTCATACCAGGGGTGAATCTTGAAGGCTATGCATGTCACAGTACCTCTGCCCTAGAGGTCGGTCCCGTCCCAAACACGCCCATACTGGGAAATGCCTAAACCGGCTCAACCCAGGGTTAGAAGTCACTAGTGGCGAGGATTCGTCCTCCTGGACAAAAGCTCCATCCTGGTCACAACTAGGGAGGGTAGCGGCCACGACCGCAAAATGCTGAAGTCGGAGACACTGGACCAGGGAAGTCTAGATAGGCAACCACCTCTCACCCGGCGGGGATGTCTGCGTATCCTAATCACGCTGAGGTTTTCCGGTGAGAAAGTCCAACCCTGGACTGGATCGGCAACCACCTCTCACCCGGCGGTTATACACGGGTATCTCAAAACACGTCGAGGTTTTCCGGTGAGAAAGTCCAACTCTGGCCTGGGTGGGCTACCGCCTCTCACCCAGCGGGGATGCACTGATATCCTAAACACGTCGAGGTCTTCCGGTGAGAAAGTCCAACCCTAGACTAAACTGGTGCAATGAAAACCACGGTGTCACGCAATCCCGCTTCCGAGACCCACCAAGAATACAGGCTAAAGCACTGTGATACTCTGAACCCCTTGTGGTCCTTTCGTGGATCTCGTGTGGTCTATTTTGGACCACACAGGGGACCACGGGACCTAACGAGGACCACAGGCGTGAATTCAGTAGGTTCACAGTGCGGTTTTTGGTGGTAGAAGTGAACGAAGAAGAAGAAGAAGCTCAGTTTTAAAAAAAACAACAACATAGTCATCCAAGATTTCAGCAGTTTTAAAAACAATTTTAAAAACACTACTGTAGTCATTGAAAATTTCACCCAAGATTTAAAAAAACAGCAATGTATTCAAAATTTCAGCAAAATTATTAAAAAGAATAGTAATGTAGTCACTAAAAATTTCAGACCAGATCAAACAAAAAACAGCAATATAGCCATTCACAATTTCAGCCCAGTTTAGTAAAAAAGCAATGTAGTAATTCTAGACTTAGCACAGTTTTGAAGAAAAAAAAACAGCAAGTATAGTCATTCAAGATTTCAGCACAGTTAAAAAAACAACAATAGTGTATTTATTTACGATTCCAGTAGAGTTAAAAAAAACAGCAATATAGTCATTTAAGATTTCAGCACAAGTTAATAAAACAGCAATGTAATCACTCAAGATTTCAGCACATTTAAAAAAAAGCAACAGTCTATTCATTTAAGATTTCAGCAGATTTTTAAAAAAAAACAGCAATGTAATCATTCAAAATTTCAGCCCAGATTTTTACAAAAATCAGTGAAGTCATTTAAGACTTCAGCACAGTTCTAAATAATTTTTTTTTTTTTAAATGGGAATGTAGTATTTCAAAATTGAGGCCACGATGTTCTAAAAATCAGCAATGTACCCATTCATGATTTCAGCCCAGTTTAGTAAAACAGCAATGTAGTTATTCCAGATTTCAGTACAGTTTAAAAAACAGTAATATAGTAATTCAAGATTTCAGCACAGTTTAAAAAAAAACAGCAATAGAGTCATTTCAGATTTCAGCACAGTTTAAAAAAAACAGCAATAGAGTCATTTCAGATTTCAGCATAGTTTTAAAAAAAACAGCAATGTAGTCATTCAAGATTTCAGCACAGTTTAAAAAAAAACCAGCAATGTAGCCAATCAAGATTTCAGGAAAGTTTTTAAAAAACAGCAATATAGTCATTCAAGTTTTCAGCACGGTTAACAAAAAAAAAAAAAACCAGCAATATAGTCATTCCAGTTTTCAGCACGGTTAAAAAAAAAACAGCAATATAGTCATTCCAGTTTTCAGCACGGTTAACAAAAAAAAAAAAAAAACCAGCAATATAGTCATTTCCCCCTGCGTGGTACCCGGGATCTGCAAAGAATAGGACCACTGTACCCTACCACGCATGATCGTAAAAGGCGACTAAGGAGGGTTCGGCATAGGGCCAGCAACCCTCTCTGGTAAAAAAAAACAAACTATCAGACTGCTACAGAAACGGAAGCAAGGGAAAAAACAAATGCAGGTGGAAGGAGAAATGCGTATGAGGAAACTGAGCCCATGACGGTTGTGGATGAAAGCCAGCCACTGGAAGTCCCCAACCCGACTGCAGACCTCCTGGAACCTAAACACAAGATGCAAATAGGCAGCTGGAATGTAAGAACACTTAATCAGACTGGAAAACTAGCACAAACCATCAAGGAAATGCACAGATACAAACTAGACATACTAGAAATACGAGAAGTAAGATGGACAGGACAAGGTAGAAGGAAATTAACAACACAGCACACAGAAGTTACAATAATATGGTCAGGTAAAGAAGATCATAATGAGGAGTAGCATTGATTATAACAAAAGAAGCACCAAGAGCATTGCTGAAATGGACCCCTATAAATGAAAGATTATTATATGCACGCTTCAACTCAAGATTCACGAATCTGGCTATTATAGTTTGTTATGCACCAACAGAAGCAGCTGAAGAGGAATTAAAAGAAGATTTTTACAACAGCCTCCTAGCCACAGAAGAAACAATACCCAAGCATGATATGCTACTCATCTTGGGCGACTTCAATGCAAAAGTAGGTGAAGGAAATGAAGATAGAAGAAGAATCATGAGAAGAGAAGGAATCGGAGAAATAAATGAAAATAGAGAAAGACTGTGCAGTTTCTGTGAAGAAAACATGATGACCATCGGAAGGACAATTTTCCAACATAAAAACATCCATAAAGTGACTTGGAGGTCCCCAGATAAAACCACAGAAAACCAAAAGCGATCATAAACAACAAGTGGAAACGGTCACTACGAGATGTGAGAGCAAGGAAAGGAGCAGATGTAGGAAGTGTTCACAACCTTCTGGTAGCAAAAAATAAATCTAAAATTAAGGAAAGCCAAAATCAGAGAACACAGAAAGACAAGTTTTGATACAACAAAGCTGAAAGACCAGCAAATAAGGAACGAATTCTCAATAGTACTTAAGAACTGCTTCAGTGTCCTATAAGACGAAGCAGAAATGTCCATACTAGAGTTTAATAAAACACTATAGGAAACAGCAAAAGAGGTGCTGGGATATCGGAAACGGAGAAAAGAGGAATGGACAAGCACATGGAAAAAGATAGACCAAAGAAAGGAAATCAAGAAAAAAATACTGTACACTAAATCACAAAGGCTAAAAGAACAAGTAATTATGCACAAAAAGACAAAGAAGTGAAGGAATCATGCCGTCAAGATAAACATCAATACTATGACAACTTAGCAGAAGCAACAGAGAAAGCAGCATATGCAAATGACATGAAAACCATATAAAAAATCACAAAGTAGATGACAGGTAACTTCAGCACAAGATGTGAGAGTGCAGTAAGAACACACAAGGGACAACTGGTCAGTGGAGAAATAGAAAAAATTGAAAGATGGAGGGAACACTTTAACACCCTACTAAACAGAACACAAGCAGCACAAACAATAGACATACCTGAAGCAAAAACGGAACTAAACATCAATACAGGACCAATAACAATAAGTGAAATAAAGGAGGCAATAAAGAAGCTAAAATTAAACAGGGCACCAGATAAAGATGAATTGACTGCTGAGATGTTGAAAGCGGATGAAACAGAAACACCAAAACAACTTTGCCGGATACTACAACAAATTTGGGATCTAGAAAAAAGCTCCAGAGGAGTGGAAAATTGGTCTTATTGTAAAACTACCAAAGAAGTGTGACCTCAGAGATTGCGTGAACTGGAGATGCATTAACCTACTGCCACTCACCAGTAAAGTATTTTGCAGAATAATCATCAACAGAATTGTACCAACACTTGAGGGAAAATTTCGGAAAGAGCAGGCAGGATTTAGGAAAGGAAGATCATGCATAGACCACATATTTGTACTTAGAAAATATTAGAAAAGGCAAATGAGTGGCATAGCACAACATATGCATTGTTTGTAGATTTTGAGAAAGCCTTTGACAGTGTCAACAGAAATGCACTGTGAAAATCCTAAGATGGCATGGCCTCCCTCATAAAGTAGTGAATGTAACCAAAACCCTATACGAGGGTTTTCAGTGCAAAGTTATCTGTGGAGAACATACCTCCAGCCTCCAGCAGCTTTAGGGTACAAATAGGAGTGAAGCAGGGATATGTACTATCACTAATATTATTTATCTTGGCAGTGGACTGGTTAATGAAGGAGGCAACATCAGACAAACGTAGAGGATTACAATGGACCCTTGACACAGTTCTGGAGGACCTTGACTTTGCGGACGACATTTGTCTACTATCAAGCAGCTACAAAGATATGCAAGATAAAATAAATAAGTTAACTCAAAATGCAAACAACATAAGACTAAAGATCAACGTAGGAAAGACAAAGTCAATGAAGCAAAATGTGAACAACAGAAATGTACTCAGAGTAGATAGTAAGTTAGTGGAGGAAGTCAATGAATTTGTATATTTTGGCAGTAGAGTAGTAGAAAACGGAGACAGCACAGAGGGCATCAACAGCAGACTTACTAGAGCAAACAATGCTTTTGCAATGCTGCAAACTATATGGAAAAAAACTAAGCATGAATACGAAAATCAGGATATTTAAGAGTAATGTTCTAACCGTACTACTCTATGGAAGTGAATGCTGGAAAATCACCAAAACCATAGAAAACAAGCTGAATTTTTTCCAGACTAAATGTTTACGAAGAATTAGAAAAAATATTTTGGCCAAACACCATAGGAAATAACATCTTATTAGCAGAAATGCAGATGAAACCACTTTCAACAATTATTGAGGAAAGACGCTGGCGATGGTTGGGACATGTCCTCCGAATGACTGACAACTCACTACCAAAAATAGCACTAAGATGGACACCACAGGGCAACAGATGTAAGAGTAGACCAAAGAGACATGGAGAAGAACTACAGAGAGGATGTTGAGCAATAGAGGGCTCACTTAGGCAAGAGCAAAAAAAAAAAAAGGCAAAGGACAGGCATTTGTGGAAAATCCTTGCGGAAGCCCTATGTGCCCTGGGCACTTAAGGTTCAGAGAGAGAGAGAGAGAGAGAGAGTCATTGTAGGTTTCAGAACAATTTAAAAAAAACAGCAATGTAGTCATTCAAGATTTCAGCACAGTTTTAAACAAAAACAGCAATGTAAAAATTGTAGTCAATGTAGTCAAGAATTCAGCACAGTTTAATAAAACAGCAATCTAGTCATTCAAGATTTCAGCACATTAAAAAAAACAGCAATGCAGTCATTCACAATTTCAGCCCAGCTTAAAAACAACAACAGTGTAATCATTCAGAGTTTCAACCCAGATGAAAAAAAACAGCAATGTAGCCATTCAATATTTCAGCACAGTTTCAAAAGATCAACAAAGTAGCCATTCAAGATTTCAGCACAATTTAATAAAAGAGCAATGTAGCCATTCACAATCTCACCAGTTTTTTTTTAATCACCAGAGTAGCCATTCAAGATTTCATCATAGTTTTAACAAAACAGCAATGTAGCCATTCAAGATTTAAGCACAATTTCAAAAAATAGCAATGTAATGATTCAAGATTTCAGTACAGTTAAAAAAAACAGCAGTGTAGTCATTCCAGATTTCATCATAGTTAAAAAAAAAAACAACAGAAATTGTAGTCATTCAACATTTCAGCACAGTTTTAAACAAAAACAGCAATATAGTCATTCAAGATTTCAGCCCAGATTAAAAAAGAAAAAGCAATGTAGTCATAAAAAATTGAGCCCAGATTTTTAAAAAAACAAACAGCAATGTAGTTATTCAAGATTTCACCCCAGATCAAACAAAAACAACAATGTAGTCATAGTAAAAAAGCAATATAGGCATTCCAGATTTCAGGACAGTTTAAAAAAAAACAGCAATGTATTCACTCAAGATTTTAGCACATTTTAATAAAAGAGAAATGCAGAGGTTCAATATATTAGAACAGTTTAATACTCTTTCCCTGCCAGTCGTCAGATATCTGACGCTTCCGGTTTCTCCCGTTGATGCCAGTCGTCAAAGATTTGACGTTTGGTTTGCTTCATTTAAAAAAAAAAAACCGGTGTAACGTTTAAATTGTACACATTTCGTGCGTATGACCTGTGACCAGACCACTGTTCTTGAACGTAACCCAAGTAGATCTAGACATATTAGACGACTGGAGAAGTAGTTAGAAGGTTATTTCAGACATTATTTTAGCGATAATGAAACATGTAATCACAATACGATACCGACAAGTAGATCTAGGCATCTCAGAAGGTAAGTATTGTACATCTAGACCTAGCCGTTGGTAAGTTGGACACAATTATTGTCTAAAACATCAAATTACTTCTTTTTTTCCTAAAAAAAACTCTGCATTTATGAAATCTTCATACATTTAATTATATTTTTAAACATAATAAGTACAGGGAAGTACATTGAAATACTGTTTTCATTCAATTTTACAACTATACCCCCTATATAGATCAAGACCCGGGCTTTTAATCCGGTACCAACTGAACGTCCGCGCTTCTTCCTCCGGCAATGTAGTCGTTCAGGATTTCGGGTCAGATTAGTAAAGCAGCAATGTAGACCAGAGACGAAGTAACCACTATCGAAGTTTACAGGTATAACTTAGTAACAGCCCTTGTCTCATCTGACGTATACCCTTTGTCTCCTGATACAAGGGTCGATTCGTGTCTAGATGTGGTCTCTGCTATTACTGAATAATTTCATATTAATCAAACAAGACAGAAATGATGCGTCAATGTCTTTTGGATAACATAACGTGCTGGTGCTGCGATAATAGTTATACGTAATTGTCATATGAAACGATAATCTGCATTTGACGATTTTTTTTCCTTCCCCTTGGCACTATTTAAGTCTATTCAATCCGTCACCTCTGTAACCTAAAAAAAGTTTTAATCTCCTCCAAAAACACAAGAGCTTAAACCCAAAATAACTCACGGATAAGGTCAGTGGAAGCAGCAAGAATATATGACCGCAGGGTTAGACTTCCATGAAGCTTTAAGATCAGTGACAGAGAACGCGATAAATTTGTGTTTTCAAAGTCGTATGTTCCATGATCTGTGTTTGGTAAAGTAAGGGAACACAGTTTTGTAGGATTAGACCTCGAAAAAATCGTAGACAAAGCACTTTAGTGATGCGTGAGAGAAATAAAAATCACAAGAGAATTACCTGGGATTCGAACCACGGACTCTGATGTTTTGGCCATCGGCCAGTTTACAAATATTGATCACAGATAAGTAAGTGATTCACATCATAGGAACAATACTGTTACTGCAGTATATCATTGCCTGGTCACGTGATGAGAAGATATCCTAGTTACCCACCAGCACTAAACACAAACACTTACAAGTGCCAGAAACTAGACAAAGGAGAACAATAATAATCAAAGGAGTAAGCAACGTCTTAACACTTTGCTGACTGCCATTTTGTTTTACTTTATTTCATTTTATTTTTATATCACTTATTAAATGAAAAAAAAATAACTGCATAATTCAGATACAAGGGGTTAAAATGAAATTGTGTGACACTACGTTAAGCCGCTTTAAGTCAGACACCAGTCTTTTAGAAACTACTTGCAGTATGTAAACAGCAGACATAACACATTAGTAGTAGTAGTAGTAGTAGTAGTAGTAGTAGTAGTAGTAGTTGTTGTTGTTGTTGTAGTGGTGGTGGTGGTGGTGATGGTGCCGGCGGCAGCAGTAGTAGTAAAAGAAGAAGAAGACGGAGAAGAAGAAGAAGAAGAAGAAGATGAAGAAGAATAAGAAGAAGAAGAAAAAGAAGAAGAAGAAGGCGGAGAAGAAGAAGAAGAAGATGAAGAATAAGAATAAGAAGATGAAGAATAAATTGAAGAAGAAGGCGGAGAAGAAGAAGAAGAAGGGGGAGAAGAAGAAGAAGCAGAAGAAGAAGAAGATGATGAAGAAGAAGAAGAAGGCGGAGAAGAAGAAGATGAAGAAGAAGAAGGCGGAGAAGAAGAAGATGAAGAAGAAGAAGAAGAATAAGAAGATGAAGAATAAATTGAAGAAGAAGGCGGAGAAGAAGAAGAAGAAGAAGCAGAAGAAGAAGAAGAAGCAGAAGAAGAAGAAGAAGATGAAGAAGAAGAAGAAGGCGGAGAAGAAGAAGATGAAGAAGAAGAAGGCGGAGAAGAAGAAGAAGAAGGGGAGAAGAATAAGAAAAAGAAGAAGAAGGAGGAGGAGGAGGAGAAGAAGAAGGAGAATGTGGATAAAACTTTTGTTACGGCTCATTTTTCTATTTTTTTAAAAATAGTTATTTATTCTCCCTACGATAGGTTAAAATATATTTTCTTCTGTCGGTCTCGTACTGAGAAATAAAAAAATAGCATTTTAACACCGAGTTTATCCCTGTTAAGTTAATGAATGAATGAATGAATGAATTAAAGATGAATGAAGCAATAAATTTTATCTTCAATGTGTGAAGAGCTGGGAGCATCGGCCGGTCTCACACTTTACCCTTACAATGAAAACAAAGTGAGGCAGCCAGGCGTAAGATTGTCCACATCACCCACCAAGTGTGTCGCCAAATCAAGGACAGTACATGCACCGTATCTTTAACTATCCCCAAAACATGATAAAGTCACTTTCACATTCACTTTTGGCATGTCATAACCTGTCTCTGCCCCGTAGGACGGATTTTCCTAGTCAGCGATACGCCAAGACCACATTGTTCTAGAATCAATATACGTGCTACCTGTAAGCTGCCATCAAATTGTAAATAATTTGGTTCTGCTTATTAGACTTCTTTTAGGGGAAGGGCCTCAGATAGAGATAGCATTTGTTTCTTTAAATTAAACAATCAATGAAAATGAATGTTTTGATGAAATTAGTAATGTGTAGAGGGTAAGCAGAGTTAAAGAAAGATGCCTGCAGTTTCTATTGGAGAAAAGAAATACCAGACAGACAGAGGTGTGTAACTAAGTGAAGCGTGTCCAGTACAGAGCCTGACTGCCAGATCATTGGACAAAGACATTCATGGCCAGCAAGAAAAAAACACATATTCAATTTTTTCGTGTATACAATGTGGAATATTCGTGGAAGTAATACTTCCTTATGTGGGGATTAATCCGCTAAGCAGCCTAATACGATTAGATCTTGAAATTCTGCTTTCGATTTCGGTAGAAATTTTGGCTGGGGTTTTTTTCCCTTCAGTGTGATAAAATATACGAGGTGATATCGGAAAGTTCTCGGACTAGTTGTAACAGAAAATACAGTCTTATTTTATTTAAACTCATTGCCTTTCAATACCTCTGCTTCTGATCAAATGTCAAGAGCCGGGAGACAATAAATATTAATTCTTTAATCCACCCCCAGTCCGACTTCATGCTATTTTAGAAGATCCCTAAGAGCATAGTCCATCAGTGACTGAATCTCGTAGTTACAACGTTATGTTCTACCAACCAGACTGTTAACCTGGAAGATCTATTGAACAAGGACTAGAGTCTTGCCGCGGCATGGTTCTCACTAGCACATGGATATGTAAATGCATTTTTATATTTATTATTCTCACAAATAAAACACGCCATGAACAAACTGAGGAGCTATTAGCAGACTAGCGAGCCGGGCTGAGAAAGAACAGACTAACAATAGACAGAACATCCCTGTTGTGACATAAATACGGGATTATGGTAAAGAACCACAAAATATTTTCATTCACTCTAAGAACGCACGCGGCAGTATACATAGAAACAGCCTCTGAAAAAAAATATACTTGAATTCTGCATACCAATAAAACATATAAACTCGACAGGTTTTTGTATAGAATACACGAGGAATACAGTGGATACATAAAGCAAGAAAAAGCTGCAGTTTATATTGTAGCAACAGGTTTCAAACACGAACACGGCCTGTACCAATTGTTCTTTAACCTTGTCTTGGTAAAGAACATCAGAACAGTAAAAAGAAGAAAGCACGTTAAGAGAGCACACAAGCATACTCGAGTATGCGAATGACATTGATCTGGGTGGCAGGACAGCACATGACATCTCTTGCGTATTTCTATACATAAAAGAAGTAGCGCAGACAATAGGCCCAACAACAAATCGAGATACGATAGATTATATATTCATAACAAGACATAACCAGGATGAGAACCTGCAACATCTAGAAACAGACAACGAGAAAATAGAAAAAAAAAACAGAATTATAAATATCTGAGAACCATTGTGGATTACGAAATGAAGAAGAAACTGAATCCAGAATAAACACAGTCTATTATGCTCTGTGTTGCCTCTATGAGGTTTTCCGATGGCCTATTTCCTTCTTCTTCTTCTTCCCGAGCCATTAAACCCCACTGCTGCAGATAAAGTTCGCCTTCATTCCTTTCTATTCTTAATCTTCTCTCTCTCCAGTTGGTGACACCAACTTCTTTTATATCCTCTTCTATGTTGTCTTTCCATTTCTGTCATGGTCTACCCCTTGGTCTTGTTTCCCTCATCTCTTGTGCATACATCATTTTCGTTTGTCTGTTCTCTTCCATTCTTTCTACATGCCCCAGCCAGCGTAATCTGTTCAGTGTCAAGAAATTTATAATTCCCTGGGATTTAAATAAGCTGTTCAGTTCAGTGTTCTTTCTACTCTCCATTCTCAACTGTTAATATCCTTTATTGGCTCAAAGATTCTTCTTAGGATCTTGTTCTCAAAGATCTGCATTTGCTGTTCATCTTTCTTTGTTGTACTCCACGTTTCTTATCCATACATGACGGCTGGTCTTATTACAGTTTTCTAGATTATTTTAGTGTTTTGGGACAGGATTTTGAATTTTAACAGGTGTTGCAAGGCGAAGTATATTTCATTCCCTATCTGTACTCTGCTTTTAATTTCCTTGCTTACTGTGTTGCTCCTGTTGAAGGTCGTGCTTAGATATTTGTATGTTTTTGCTTTCCTAATAGTCATCTCTCCAACATTTATGTAATCTGGATCATTCTGCCTCTGGTCTCTTGATATCTTCATATACTCTGTCTTATCTTGGTTAATGGTCAAGCCCACTTTTAATGCTACATCTCTCAGGTGTATGCAGGTAATGATGACTTCAGGCGGTCCAGCCAGCTAGATCAATCTCATTCTTGCGTAGTTTCCCCCACCTGTTTCTGTCACACGGTGCGGGTGCCTTGTCGTGGCGTGACAGCTTACCTACCCTGACCACCCCAGAGCTATACCAGGGGGAGTTTTACTCCTGGCAGGTCCATCCAAGCTGGGAAGGTCAGCGCAGGTAGGGGTCAGACGAAACTTGCAGCCTGGTCCTCTAGGGCGGGGGTTGGAGCATGGGACCAACGACCCTACCTCCGTCAAAAAAGATTAGTGTGACGGAACAGATGCTCTGTAATATCAAGTAAAATCTAAAATATCACAGAAGACCTAATTTATGAAAGTCGCTATAAGACCAGCTTCATGGCTTAGAACATGGCGGTGAAAAAAACTAGCTAAAGAAATCTGCAACGCTTTGAGAATATCTCATTTGAGAATTTTAATTTCTGGTTCCGGTAGAGAATATAGCAATCTCGCCTTGGCAATCAGCCTTCTCAATTTTGTGCTATGCTTGCAGTTTCCTATCAGTTCAGATTCAAATAACTTTTTTTTTTTTTGTGGTCATGCCATTTGTTCATTACGCTGAGATACTTTTCTCTCGACCTCCCTCGCCTTTTCCCGTTAATTTTTCTAGTCGCTATCAAGTTCTGTAATTTCTGTTCTGAAGCACCGTTTTGTAGCATAACCTTGTAAGTAACGGATATTGTAGTTATTATTATTATTATTAATGCATATGTTTATGGAAATATACTGTAAAGAAAATAGTAACATCGAATAGCGACAGAGAAAAATGGAGAGGAAAGGAAGAGAAAGGTATAGAATTTCCATGACACTAGAACAAGACGCGGACAAAAGTAAACAATGGAAACAGTGAATAGAAAAAAGACGAGACACAGTGACGCTGACATGTAGGAAAGACAAAAGAAGGACGCCAGAAAGTAAGATGGTTCAGTGATAAACAAAGCAGTGACTATACGTTGACACGAGTAAACAAAATAGAAAAGACAAATAGAAAAGGCAGACATAATGAAAATCGAGGACACAATAAACCTCCGACATGAAATAGCAAGATAATGATTTAGGTAAATAACAATTGTATAGACGGAGTTGACATTTTGACACGCGTTATGACGCGATTGCTCACGGTTTTTAAATAAAGGAGTGACCAATTCGGCCAGCTGACCAATTAAATATTTAGAGGAGTGGCCTATTGGACATTTGACTTATGACATATAAGTAACTGGGCAGTTTGAATGACGGACAATCAGAACGCTCATGGGAACCAGTGGACATCTGAAAGATGGAGCCAAAATACTTATTGGTTAATCCACCAAGCTGCACTTGAAGATAAAAAGGAGACAGGAGACAGGAAAATGGACGAAGAAAGAAGGGGAACCAAGAAGTAGGGGGAACGAGGAAGAAGAAGTAGAGGAGAGGAGACTGGGAACGGAGCCCCGAAGACAGAGAACAAGGACGGTCAGTGAACTGAGACTGGTCCAGACAAGAGAAGGACAGACAATCAGAGAAGAACAGCAGAAGGAGAACACAAACCAGAGAAGACACGAGAGAGAAAGAAGACGTAGGTAACGACAGTTGAAATAGATGGACAATTAGAGCAATAGATACAGCAGGAAAGGCAGTTTTGAAGAAGTAGTTTTAGGACAGATTGAAGCTGTGTTTCATGTGATTCAAGTGATTATGAACATTTGTTACTTTGAAACTTCGAGTACAGTGATTTAGTCGTGAAGTTGATTGACCACGTGTTGCAGATCGCATATAGTACAGAGTTTACAATTGTCCTCTTATCAAATGTGTAGAATATTGTGAAATAGGAGAACATTGAGAAATGCTGCATATAGAATATGATAGTTTGATATTGATGTGCTTCAACGACGAAACTAACGAAGATTATGTCATATTGCATCTTAGTACAAGTGATATTGTGAATTCTAAGTCGAATATCTTATTTGTCAGAATTAAATGAATTCTGTAGAGAACATATCATCGGACTTCCCCTGATTATAGAAGTGGTAAAGTAATATTTGTGAAACCTCCATGTGTGGTGTGTTGATTAAAGAGCATCTTCTCCAGTAATATGATAGTAAAGAACATCTTCTCCAGTAATATGATAGTAAAGAACATCTCGTTTAGTCAGAAATATATAATTCACTCAAGTACATTATTAAAGTTTGACAAGGGAATGAAGGAGCGTCTGTGATTTCTCTCTTTGCCTTCCATTCCGTGTGTACAGTTTCTTCGCTAGTTTCAGTGTCTAAGGAGACACTTTTAGTCTAAAGAGATCTGCTGCCATTATGCAGTAACTGTTATGGTGTGCTGCAGCTTATTTAGATATTCAAAACTGACCTCTGTATCTAGAAACGTTTCACTGTCTGCCAGCCAGTGGACTCACCTGGCAGAAGTACAGGCTATCAAGTGCCATGCCTGATGGAGCTGGCAGTCATAACTGTCTGCTCTGTGTTGCCTCTATGAGGTTTTCCGATGGCCTATTTCCATGCCGTTTTGCCAATACACCCAGGATTTTCTCTCTTGGTCTACCTCGGCATCTTTTCCCCCCTCTAACTTTCCTGCTGTCACAGTATGTTCCAGTTTGCTTTTTTTTTTTCATGGCATGCCCTATAAATTTAGATTGTTTTCATGACTGTTGTCTTCTCGAATCGGTCTCTTTCAAAACTTATTCATTTGAATTTTTATTTATTTTGTTTTTGTTGTCCATGGTGTCCTTAACATTCTTCTGAGAAACCACATTTCCGTACCAGTGTTTCCCAACCTTTTTAAACTTTTTTCAACAACATATAAGTTGCGAACAACCAGTTTATATGCAACATCACTGTGCCATAAACTATTCGTTGTTTTTATTTACCAAAAAGCACTTAAAACCAAACCGACGAAACAACAGCGGACCACCTGATAATGCTCCGCGGACCACTTGTGGTCTGAAGACTACATTTTTAGAACCACTGATCTAACCCATATCCTTGAACCTGTCATTTTTTTGGTGCTCATAATTGTAACTTCTTATACAGTATGTATAGTTCTTTGAGTAGTAGAACTCATTATCTCGACTTTGTTCTCGGGTGGGAGAATATAAGCAGACAAAGCTAATGAAATAAATGTTTTCTGGTACTTATTTCAAAAGTTTTCTTTCCCCAGCTCTGTACAGTGATGACTCTGTCACATTCAAGGCGTGCACTCTGTGCGAAGCTAACAGCAAAGGACCAGGTAATCGATGCAATGTGACCCGAGTTGAACTTCTTGTGCCGCTTGTATCTTCAGGTGTCGAAAACGAGACTGTGGATAAACCAATCACTGTTGAGATTAATGGATGTAAGAACTGCTTACATTCAATATAGAAATTATAAAACTAGACGCAGCAGTCGATGATTGCATGTGTGTTACTTAAAAAAAAATTATACATGACGTATAACTCTCTCTCAAAACGCGCACACACACACACGCACGCACGCACGCACGTACGCACGCACGCACGCCGCACACATGGGGGTTGATTGATAAGTTCTCGGCATAAGGGAAATACTTGAAACGCCCAGCCGATATTAGGTGCATTTGTAGATCAGGTTAATGTAAGATTAAACACCAAGTTTCAAGAAATTAACTGCAACCAATTTTTTTACAGGCTACTGAAGTTGTAAAGGGTGACAGAAATTGAGAAAATGTATAAAATTTCTCATCGCTACCTCTGCATCAAGAGCTTATAATCGAAGGAGATCAATGAGGATATGGTAGAGACTCTAGGGGAGAGTGCCCCTTCTTACAGCACAGTGAAGAAATGGGCAGCTCAATTCAAACATAGAAGGCAGAGTCTGGAAGATGATCCCCGTCCAGGAAGACCAAGAACGGCAACCACTGATGAAACCACCGGCAGAATCCATGACATGATAATGGAGGATTGACGATTAACTGAGCGATACATTGCTACTGAGTCTGGCATCTCCCAGGAATGTGTTAATGCCATTATTCACAATGATCTTCAAATGACAAATGTCTCTGCTCGATGGGTCCCGAAACCTCTTGAAGCTGATCACAAAAGACAGTGTCTCAACATGTCAAGAGACAATCTTGACCCTTTTTTCTGCAGATCCTGAAAAGTTTCTTCAGCAACTTGTGACTATGGATGAGACCTGGGTTCATAATTTTCAACCAGAAACCAAAGAACAGTCAAAGCAGTGGAAACATCATGGATCCCCACCTCCAAAGAAAGCAAGGTTGGTTCTGCTTTCAGGCAAAGTGATGGCTTCCATCTTTTGGGATTCAGAAGGTGTGTTATTTGTAGACCATCTTCAAAAAGGCACAACGGTCACCGGGGCCTATTACGCTATTCTTGTGAAGCAACTGCGGGTCAAGCTGAAGGAAAAGCGTTGAGGGATATTGACGAGAGGAGTCATCTTTCATCAAGACAATGTTCCAGTTCACAAGTCGGCGGTGGCAATGGCTGCCATTCATGAATGCGGCTTTCAACTTCTTGAACATCATCCTTATTCCCCAGATTTGGCCCCTTCGGTCTATTACCTGTTTACCAAACTCAAAAAAAGGAGCTCAGTGGTCGCAAATTTGCTTCAGATGATGACGTCATTCATGCTGTAGACCACTTTCTACTGGCACAAGATGCTGACTTTTACAAAGAAGGGATCCGTATGCTCCAGGATCGCTAGACTAAGTGCATAAACTTGCAAGGCGACTATGTTGAGAAATAACCCAAAAAAGTTGTCCACAAATAATCCGTTGTACATTATGCTGAGAACTTATCAATCACCCCTCGTGTGTGTATGTGTGTGTGTGTGTGTATATATATACACCCCCACTTTCCTGTTCTGAAAAATTAAAAATAAAAAAGAGTATTCTTGGTGTATTTCAGTGTTTTCAAATTCCTTCTTTCATTCCGTTCACAGCAACAGCCAATGTTTGTTTTAATGGCTGACCATTGCAAAATTTTGATGAAAAATCGTACAAAAGACGGCTGGAGACGTGATGCGACTTCATATATAATGTACACATACATACACACATACCTATATATACATATATATACACACACATCTTTAAATAGAGTGCAGCAGGTAGAACTAATGCACTAAAAAATACACATTAAAGCAGAGAGAAATGTAAGATGTTCTTCTATAAGTAATTTGCTTTTTATAAACAATATTTCCAGATTTTCTCATGAAAAAGAGATTTTTCTTGAAATAGAATTAAAAATACCCTCACCCCCAACTCTAACCCATGAATTCTATTGACAGTTTCATAGATATTGGTTTTTTGCTTTATTAATTTTAATTTTAATTTTTAAGTTAGAATTTTTCATTGTAAAAGAGATGTATATAAGATATTGGGGGGGGGGGGGAGGAATAATATGTATGACTGTAATAAAGAAGGTAACAACAAAGCTGAAGGTGAAGATGAAAAATAACACCCGAAATGTTAAAAGCTATCAATAGTGACACCATGAGATAACTGCAGAGAATGTTTAATAAGATTTGGAAAGAAGAAAAGGTCCCTTCTAAATGGAGAAAACGAATCATTGTTAAAATACCAAAAAAAAAGGCAACTTTAGTGACTGTAACAATTTGAGAGGAGTCTTCTTCTTCTTCTTCTTCGTTCGCATTGTCTGTCTATATCTGCAGTCCTGTCTCCTGGACAAATTTCACTGTTTTTTGTAATTCATGTATGGAACCATAGAGCTTATCTTCTTTAGTGGTTTCACTGGGCCAGTAATTATTTCTCAGTGTCTCATAGTTGGTGCAGTTTTGTAGGATATGTTCCACAGTTTGGGGTACTTGGGCACATGTACATAGATTAGTAGTACCAACCTTAAACTTTGTATACATATGACTTCGGAATCGGATGTGTCCTGTTCGGAGACGGAAGATGGTGACTTGTTCCTTTCTGTTTAGCATGTGATAGTTATCATGTGGTGGTGTTTGTGGCTTCCTGTAGGTTTTTATCATGCTTTTCTTCTGATTATAAGTGACTGGTATGTCTGGTTGCTCCATTTCAGTGCCCTCTTTGCCCAGATGGTCAGCTTTCTCATTGCCTGGTTTCCCACAGTGGGAGGGAATCTATTGCAAAGTGACTCCATGTTGTAAGCCAATTTTTGACAAGGCATCCTTAAGGTCTGGTAGTTTGTTGCATTGAAGAGCTTCCAGTACTGATCCTGCATCTGTGAGAATTACTACGGGACATGTATCAATTCTGGAGTCTGATAGTTTTTCAACCGCAGCAATAATTGCCCTAACTTCTGCATCATAGTTGTTGCAGTATTTTCCAGTGGATATGGAAATCTTGTCAGTGGTGTTGTTTGGATGTTCAATATGTGCTCCTGCCCCTCCATTCTTTATGGCATTGTGTGCAGATCCGTCTGTATACACACGTATCCAGGTGTCGCATAGATATTTGTCATCTAGCAAACTAAGTGTGGCTGTTGATCTTACAAGACTGCTCTGCATCTCACCATTCTGTACACCTTTCACTTCAGTCTGAAGTATTTGTGTATAATCTGCTTCTTTCCATGGTGTATGCTCTGGTACAGATGATAATGGAGCGACTACAGTTGGAAGGTCAGGTATCAGCTTACGCATGCTCATGGCCTGATGAATGAAGCTGCTTCTTTTAAGCCGTCTTAGTGCCAAGTTATTGAATCTCTCCTTTAGGGGATGGCTTACAGAGCTAAGGAATTTCTCTCCCATGGTCATGACCTTTGTGTCTCTACGTTCCTTTAGCGCTTGAACACCAACTATTTTCTGCATTTCTACTATTGGTGTGGACCTCATGGCACCTGTGATAATCCGTAGTGACTGATTTTGAACCTTGTCTAGATTATGCAGCGTAGTGTTTGATGTTGTGCACCAAGATGTTGAGCCATATTCTAAATGTTGTAGAATACTTTGCTGATATACATTCTTGAGGATTCTTTCACTAGCTCCCCATGTGGTTCCACTCAGTTTTCTTAATATGGCTAGTTTTCTTCTGGCTTTTGCTTCTGCACTGTTGATGTGTTGCTTCCAGGTAAGTTTTGAGTCAAGAGTCACTCCTAAGTAAGTGGGTTGGTTGTCCATTCTTAAGGATATTTCATTTACAAAGATCTTACCTGCTTTCTGTTTAGATGAGAGAGTGAACAGAGTGGTACTTGATTTCTCTGTGTTTATACTTAAACACCATTTGTTTGTCCATGATGTCAAGATGTCTGCTGCTCTTTGGAGTCTCTGTGTAGCAACTGTTGCATATTCATCTGTACACCACATGACCAGATCATCTGCATACAGTGCCGCTTTGATTCCATAGAGAAGTTCCTTGACCAGGTCATTAATGAATACAAGGAATAGTGTAGGCGAAAGGACTCCTCCTTGTGGTACACCGTGTCGCAGAAGTACTTTTTGGGTTTTGTGTCCATCCATTACTACTCTAGCTTTTCTGTTGTGTAAATAGGACTTTATCCAGTTGCACAGTCTTCCATTCACATTGCAGTTTCTTAGTTTCCACAGCAGACCTTTTTTACATACTTTATCAAAGGCTTTCTTCAGGTCTATCCACGCTGCTAATACAAGGTTTTTCTCTTGGAATGCATCCTCAATCTCTTGAGAGAGATAGGTCACGATCTTCCATACTGTAGTACTGCCTAAAACCTGCTTGATGTGGAACGAGAAGGTTTTCACTTTCTAGGTACCATTTTAGCCTTAGGTAAATGATGCGTTCCATCGTTTTGCATAGGCAACTAGTGAGACTGATTGGCCTGTAGCTGGAGGCAGTATCACTGTTTTTCCCTGGCTTTAGCAGTGGTACCATGCTTGCTTCCTTCCATATTTGAGGTAACTTACCTGTGCTCCAGCACATATTGAAAATATCCAACAGCTTTCCCATTGCTGCCATTCCCAGGTTCTTGATCATTTCATTTGACACTCCATCTGGTCCTGGTGATTTCCTTGGTTTCATTTTACTGACTGCTAGGTCTAACTCGCTGCGTGTGATTGGTGCATTCATGACCTCCACTTTTCTGACTTGTTCCTCTTCTTTCTGTGGGTCAGTGCGCACTGTACGCTCTTTCTCTGGATGGATATCAATGTTGCAGTCCTATGCAAACATGCGAGCAAAGTGATCTGCTACCTGCTTACCTGTAAGAGTTTTCCCATCCTCTATTAGTGTAATCTTTGTACTTCTTCCAGTACTCTCATCATTTAACTGTTTGATTAGTTTCCAGTTTCCTTCCATCCTTTTCAAAGTTTAGGGACTCTGTTTTCTCTCTCCAACTTTCCCGTCTGGCTTGCAGCTTGGCTCTCTGAAATTTGGCCTTAGAATGTTGGTAATTATTGCGGTGTTCTTGGCATGGTCTATTTTCTGCTTGCTTTCGAGCTGCTTCCATGTCATCATGGAGTTTTCCCAGCTCACTAGACCAGTATGGTTTATAGTCCCTGCGAGCTCCTCTGGGAATGGTTTCACGAGCGGCCTGAAGCATACAAGCATTGAATTCCTTCACTATGCTGTTAATATCCTTACCTTCTACGGACAGCTGTCCCACCAGGATACCTGTACGATGTCTGTACATTGTCCAGTTTGCTTTTTTATAGTTCCATCTGGGGAGAGGGCTACTGGTGTTAAGGAGTTCATTTTCTACTGTCAGGAAGACTGGTCGATGGTCGCTACCTCCAACTTCACGTGTAATGTTCCACTTCAGATCTGGAGAGTAGAATGCCAGATCTGGTGTTGAGGTTGTACACCAAGCCCTTGAGTAAAATGTTGGGGGATCCATTGGCTGGTTGATCAGGAGAAGTCCATTATCATCCTGCCAGCTCTCAACTTCCTCTCCTCTCTTGTCTATGTGGTCATAGCCCCAGCTCTGGGAATGGCTGTTAAAATCGCCACAGACCATCAGTCTCTCTTTGTGTGGGATTGTTTTTAAAGCAAGTGGGCGGTCATTAGGACAGTAATAGTTAAGGAGATGGAAATCTGTATTACTACTTTTTAGATGGATCATCTGGTATTCGGCTCTTTTCATGTACACTCCCATCTGACATGCGCAGATGTTATTCTTAACAAGTGTGAGTATTCCTCCTTTTCTTCTGTCCTGTCGGTCTGATCTAAAACACTGGTAGCCTCTGATTTTAAAGGCGGCATCTTTGGTTAGGTGTGTCTCCTGTATGCAGCATATACTTACCTGCTCTGCAAAAAGTATATTCTCTAGTTCCATCTTTTTGCTATAGCAATCTCTAACACTGCTGACACCCTCGGCATTCCACTGCATTATTTTAAGTTCTTGTTTTTTGGCTACTTTTTTCCGTTGCATTTTTTGGCCAGTAGCTCTACTCTCATGTCTCCTGACTCCACAAGACGAACTGAGAGGACCTCCAGTAGCATTGGGTGGACCCTTTCGAGGCAGGGGGCCCGGCACTGCACCTGCCTGGTTAGTCTTCACAGGACGAGCACCATGTTTGAAAACTGCAGATAGAGACATTTCATTAGCGATAATGCGTGTTACCCTGATTTTTGCGATGGGCCTTTTGGCTGGGTAACTCCGACTTCAGCACCTTTCCCTGCTAGGGCAGACTGTGGTCTTGCTCGGACTGCCATGAAGACAGTGTGGCTGGCCTGGCCAAAACTTTGTTTTCCAGCCTCTGTCAGATGGTTTGGAGACAGTTCCACAAAGACACTCCGACTTTGAGATGAGGAATTTGATGAGTGCTTCAACGATATCCATTCCCCGCCACCTATAGTCTACTGGCTCTGTTTTGTTTACATCATTCTGATAGCCATTGTTGTAAAGACCCATAGGCTTGTCACGTCCTGGATTCATTGGTTTCACACCAGACTTTCCTCATCCCTGCCAGCGATCTCCATGTCCCCATCCATCCACCAACCTGACATACATTTTACAGAAATAACAGTTACAGTTAGTGTCAATTGCTACAAGTTTCTGGGCTACAGAAGTAGGTCAGAGTTTTTAAGCAAACAGATCTATGTTCCCTGTCTCACAAACACTATGTTAAGATAAGTGTGCTCTTAACACAGTTGTTCCCAGGGGGTGGAGAGGAGTAACCTTAATATCAGTTGTCAAAAGTTTTTTGCAAGGTCATTTTGAATAGACTTAAAGATATAGTGGATACAGCAATAAGAGAAGAACAAGCAGGATTTCGAAAACAGAAGCTGTATCGACCAGATCTTTACTCTAAGAATAATGCTTGAAGAACATATTGAAAAGCAGAAACCACTAATACTGAACTTCATAGATTTTAAAAAGGCAATTGATAGCATACACAGTGATTCATTGTGGAGAATTTTAAGTCTATATGGAATACCATCTAAAACTGTCAACATCATTAAGGACTTCTACAATGGATATGTTTGTGCAGTCAAGACAGAAGAAGGGATGAGTGAATGGTTCCAGATTGAAACAGGTGTGAAACTGTCTCCTTTGCTTTTTTGGAATTACAATAGACTTCATAATGAAAAAATCCTGCACAGGTAACACAGGTATTGACTGGGTACATGAGACCCAACTAGAATATCTTGATTTTGCTGATGACATAACTCTTATCAGTAACAATGTGAATTCTGTGCAAGAAAAAAAACAGATATTCTGTCTTCACTGGCTAGCAAAATTTTGCTTGAAATTAACAACGACAAAACAAAAATAATGAAACTTTTCATTAATCGAAATGAAAAAAATTCACATAGAAGGGACAGATATTGAAGAAGTCAATCAATTTGCATACCTTGGCAGCTACATACACCAGGATGGTGACACCAGAAAGGAAGTCAGAATTAGAATTGCAAAAGTAGCATCGATCTTCAAGAATCTTGAGAACATATGGCATTCGAAAGTTATAAGCACAAAAACCAAGTTAAGACTATTCAATTCAAATGTAAAATATCCACCCTCATTTATGCATGCGAAAGCTGGAAAACAACTAAAGAAATAGACAAGAAATCACACTCTTTTGAAAACAAATGCCTAAGGAAAAATACTCGCCATCAAGTAGAACGAATTCAAGAACAATGCAGAGATAAACAAATGACTGAACAACAACTAGTCTCATGGGTGATCAGGAAAAGGAGATAGACGTATGTTGGTCACGTGATGAGAAGAAACAGTCAGAGAATCCCAAAACAAGCTATAAAATGGAACACAACAGGCCAAAGAAAAAGAGCCAGACCGCGTGAAACTCATTGTTAAGTGAGGACAAATTAATAGTCATAAAATCCCTTGATGAGGCTGAAAGACTCGCCGAAGACAGGAAAAACTGGCGAACTACTTTGCGAGCCCTATGTGACGTCTAACGGCACGGGAAGGATATAAGATATCAGATGTAATAAAGAAGTTGAGAATTTTTTTCCCTGTAGTTTAACACGAATCCATTCACTTCTGTAATAAGCTCAGAAACAAGTAGTACAAAAAACACAACAAAAAAATCACGATGAAGAAAACATTTTCTGCTGGTATTCTCATATTGAAAACATTGGGTTTTCCCCCGTAGATTAAGTTATATAATTATATAACAAAATTAAATTTGTTAAAAAGTAAGCAGAACCACATTTCATCATTAAAAAGTCGACATCTTTTACACAAATATGTTCATGTTCTGAGGTAGTTTTGATGACAATGGGAAGAAAGAAAAAGATAACTTATTAGATTAGAACTCATCCTTTCTTGAGGGATAGTGCCTTCTTTTGAGCCTCATTACCTTTATTCTGTCATGCTGGTGTAAGTCTCCTCTTCCAGACAAGTTGCCTGATCTGATTCCAGAGGCAAGGAGCAACCAAATCCCACTGGCATGAAAGTGAAAAGTGCACTAACCACTGTGCTACACATTGCATGTAGTTGTATCTGTCACGTTTTATTCACAGCTTATGCAGATTTTGTGTTTGTTTTGCATTGCAGATTCCTTCAATAGCTCGACGGGAACTATGGACATTTCAAGGGCTGCCATCTTTGATGTTTCCAGCCTCATTCTTAACCACAGCGGTGATGTTGTTGCTAAAATTACAGCACAGAAACATCCATGTCGTATGGTTTACCCCAAGAGAGCCATGCTTTATGAATACTGCAACATAAACAACACTATATTACAACGATTCCGGACATATAGTCAAAAAGAGCTGAATGCTCGAGTTGGTCAACAGAGAAATCGTGTTGACCACAGACAAAATAAGAGAAATGAAAGTATCGACGCTCCTGCAGGCAGGCTTAATTGGAAAGAGAAGCTGAAGACTGATATGAGGGAGGTTACTAAAGACATGGAGGTTAAGCTTGCAAAAGCTTTCAGACTTCCCCTAGCAGAAATGAATCAAACACAAACAGAAAAGAACAGCAACACAACCAAAGGAGACCCTGAGAAAGCCAGCCATGGGAAGCACGGGGAGGATTTGAGAAATGCAGGCCTTTCAGACAGTGAAGTGGGAGGTCGTTGGCAAGCCATTCGCCTCCGAAAACCGAGAAGTTCTAGGAAGACTGAAGTCGCGCCTGTCCGAGACAAGCCGCGCAAGAGTGTAAGAACTAGCAAGAAAAGAGCGCGTGCTGGATGCATAACATCCAAACATCAAGTGATAAATCACAAAGGATCTGCATGCAACAATTCTTTCCAGCAGGAAGATGGGGAGTGCACCAGGCGTTCTTTCAACGTCAGTCTTAATAGTCACTTGACTCGTTGGGATATCATTGCGCCTAAAATGATCGATATCGGCTACTGTTCAAAAACTTGCCGACATGCCAATCATTTTGCCAACGTGAACAACGAGATCACCGCCCACGCTGTCATTGTGAACAGCATGAACATACCAACCCCGCCGGTCACGTGCTCGCCCCACAAAATGTCCACCATATCAATCATGAAACTTAACAACATCCTGTCTATTGTCGTTGAGAATTTGGCTAACGCCAGAATAGAATCCTGCTGGTGCACGTAATGGCGGTTAAAGTACAGTGGGGGCGGTCAGCAGTGCAGAGAAAGGTCTAGGCATTCACAAAGTTCATTTACTGAGGAAGCATTTTTCCGTTAACATTTGAGGGAAACTCTTTGAGGAAACATTGTATCGGTGATTTTTCAGAAACAGTTTATGACTTAACAGTGGAAACATTCTCAGTACATTCTCACACCACCCTGACCTAGATTTTTCATTCACTTTAGAAATGTGTATCACAACAGAAATTGTTGTTAAACATATTGATTGATCATGTTTAAAATGTAATCATAATTAACATTTACACCGGGGCTAGCAGTGAGAACTGCGAGGCCATAAGTGGTGTGTGACAGTGCGAGTCCCACTTCTGGTCGAAAGCGAAAGACCAAAAAAAAAACCCTGTAATTAATAAAGCTATAATTTATTATACGAGGACGAATTAAATGAAAGTTATAAAATATATACAGTACAGGAAAAGAACATCCCTGCTCTTCAATATAGCCTCCTTGTTTTGCGATACATCTGTGCCATCTGTGACAGCGCCAAAATTCTATTAAGACAAAACTCATTCGTCCTGACTTCTCAGCTGATCAGTACGTCCTTATACTACTACTACACTACTACTACTACTACTACTACTACTACTACTACTACTACTACTACTATCCTCTCGTGCCGTTAAACGTCATATATGTCTCGCAAAGTGTTTCGCCACTTTTTGTTGATTTCGTTGCGAGTTTCCACAACAGGGTTCACTTTTCCCCCATCTAGATAGGTCCCAGGATAAGCCTGTTAGCCTTATGGCCAACCCCCGATACAGGAGGGTTTGGATCTCGTGACAGAGGACCATCGGCGGAGATAAAGTTGTCCGTCTACATTACAGACTGCAGACTCATTACTCTTTGCAAGAGATGGGCCAGTTTCGAAACCATCGGTCGACAAAACCGTACACCAAAGACGCGTTAGCACGAACCTGGCTGGCCGTTTATAGGCTTCGCTCGACGGGCAAACCACTCGCTTCTGCATCGAACCACTTTAACTCTCGCCGTCCGGGAAGGGAGTGAAGACCTGGATGTGACAGCCTTTCACTTTCAAGATGTTTTTAGCGGACCAAATAGATGAAAGTTCTTCTTCTTCTTATATCCTTACCGTGCCCTTAAACGTCACATAGGGCTCGTAAAGTAGTTCGCCAATTTTTCCTGTCTTCGGCGAGTCTTTCAACCTCATCTAAGGATTTTATGCCTGTTAACTTGGCCTCTCTTAATAATGTCCTCTTCAGAGTTTCACGCGGTCTGCCCCTTTTTCTTCGGCCTGTTGTGTTCCACCTGATAGCCTGTTTTGGGATTCTCTGATCATTTCTTCTCATCAAGTGACCAACATATGTCCATCTCCTTTTCCTGATCACACAAGAGACTGGTTGTTGTTCAGTCATCTGTCTTATATCTGCATTGTTCTTGAATTCATTCCACTTGATGCCGAGTATTTTCCTTAGGCATTTGTTTTCAAAAGAGTCTAATTTCTTTTCTATTTCTTTAGTTGTTTTCCAGCTTTCGCATGCATAAATGAGGGTGGATATTACATTTGAATTGAATAGTCTTAACTTGGTTTTTGTGCTTATAACTTTTGAATTCCATATGTTCTCAAGATTCTTGAAGATTGATGCTGCTTTTGCAATTCTGATCCTAACTTCCTTTCTAGTGTCACCATCCTGGTCTATGTAGCTGCCAAGGTATGCAAATTGATTGACTTCTTCAATATCTGTCCCTTCTATGTGTATTTTTCCATTTTGATTGATGGAATTTTCATTATTTTTGTTTTGTCCTTGTTAATTTCAAGTCCTATTTTGCTAGCCAGTGAAGACAGGCTATCTGTTTTTTTCTTGCATGAATTCACATTATTACTGATAAGAGTTATGTCATCAGCAAAATCAAGATCTTCTAGTTGGGTCCCATGTACCCAGTCAATACCTGTGTTACCTGTGCAGCATTTTTTCATTATGAAGTCTATTGTAATCCCAAAAAGTAAAGGAGACAGTATACATCCTTGTTTCACGCCTGTTTCAATCTGGAACCATTCACTCATCCCTTCTTCTGTCTTGACTGCACAACCATATCCATTGTATAAGTCCTTAATGATGTTGACAATTTTAGATGGTATTCCATATAGACATAAAATTCTCCATAATGAATCTCTGTGTATGCTATCAAATGCCTTTTTAAAATCTATGAAGTTCAGTATTAATGGTTTCTGCTTTTCAATATGTTCTTCAAGTATTATTCTGAGAGTAAAGATCTGGTCGAGACAGCTTCTCCCTTTTCGAAATCCTGCTTGTTCTTCTCTCATTGCAGTATCCACTATATCTTTGAGTCTATTCAAAATGACCTTGCAAAATACTTTTGACACAACTGATATTAAGGTTACTCCTCTCCAGTTGTTACAGTCACTAAGGTTGCCCTTTTTTGGTATTTTAACAATGATTCCTTTCTTCCAATTAGAAGGGACCTTTTCTTCTTTCCAAATCTTGTTAAACATTCTCTGTAGTTGTCTCATGTTGTCACTATTGATAGCTTTTAGCATTTCGGCTGTTATTTCATCTTCACCTGCAGCTTTGTTGTTAGCCATTAAATTCACTGCTGTTTCAATTTCATGCAATTTAATTTCATCTAGGTTGACATTTAGTTGTGGGGCTGGTAAGTCAGTTTCAAGGTTTAACAATTCTTTTGGGTGTGGTCGATTGAGTATTTCTTGGAAGTGTTCAGCCCATCTTTGCTTTTGGTCTTTATTTGATGTTAATAGTGTTCCAGTTTTGCTAAGGATTGGTCTTTCTTTAGATGTAATAGTACCTGTTAACCTCTTTTGTATGTTATATAAAGTTTTGCTGTCTCCTGTTTTTCTGCTTTTTTTGCCTCTTTCGCCATATTGTCTATGTATTCTCTTTTATCCCTTCTAGCTGAACTTTTTACTTTCTTGTCTATGTCTTTGTATTTTGCTTTTGCCAAATCTTTTTCATGATCTGCTTTTGCATTCAACATGTCTAATTTGACTGCTCGTCTTTCATGTATATACTTCCATGTTTTATCTGATATCCATGCTTTTCTATTTGGTTTTTCCAATCCAGCGCTTACTTTTGCTGCTGTGATTATGGCTGTTCTGTAAGAATTCCATAACTCATCTATACCTATCTCCTCAATTTCACTGGGTGTTTTGGAATGATTGGCAAGTTCCTGATTGAAATTAATGTTAGTATTTTCTTCTTGTAGGCTGTGGCTGTTTATCTTTCTGTGTACTGATTTCTTGTGTTGACTTTTCAATTTTAGTTTTATTTTCCCTATGCACAGGTTGTGATCACTGTTGACATCTGCACCCCTATAAGCCCTTACATCCATGAGAGATGTTCTGTATTGCTTTCTAATACAAAAATGGTCTATCTGGTTTCTAGTTCTATCATCTGGAGATATCCATGTTGTTTTATGTATCTCTTTGTGTGGGAATATTGTGCCTCCAATGACCATGCCCTCTGTTAGACATACTTCAATTAATCTTTCTCCATTCTGGTTAACCATGTCAATTCCTTCTTTCTCCATCACTTTTTCAACGTCGGTATTATCCTTCCCTACCTTAGCGTTGAAGTCTCCCATAGCAATTAAGATGTCGTGTTTAGGGACTTTGTTGATGATTTGTTGTAGTTGGTGATAGAAGTCGTCTTTCACATCATCATCTGCATCATTCGTGGGTGCATAACACTGTATTATTGTCATTCTTCCGTGTCGTAGGTTGTATCGTGCTCTTATTATACGACTGTTCACCGGTTCCCATTCTACAAGGCTCTTTGCAGCTACATTTGACATAATAATGCCCACTCCTTCTCGGAATTTACCGTCATTTCTGCCTGAATGTATAATTAACTTACCGTTTTCCTGCTTCTGGCCATCGCATTTCGCTGATGCCCAGTATGTCTAGATGGTATCTCTCCATTTCTCTGATGACCTGAGTAGTTTTTGTTGGTGCTGCCATCGTTCTCACATTCCAGAATCCAACCCTTGTCATATGTTTGGGGCCGACGAATGAGCTCTTCGGAGTTGGCATCCTTGATGCTCGGTTGGTTTCTCTGCGAGTTTCCATAACGATATCTTTTTTTCCCATCTGGAGTTACCTCTAGATAGGTCCCAGGATAAGGTTGTTAGCCTGATGAAAGTTACTTGGGGTCAAATGAGAGGAGTAAAGGGGAATGTGGCAATAATTCGAAATGCGGTCTTTCTGTAGTGGGGAGGGTATATTTATGTTATGGGCATGATGGTGATATGATGTGTCTGCTGGTGTTTGGTGGTAGGTTGCTGTGTGGCTCAAGTGTAAGACACGCTCCTCCGCTCTCACCACTTAAAAAAAAACAAAACAAAGTTTAGTTCCTTGTCCGGGGATGTAAATTTATTGAACTGTTACCAGCAGGGACTCTGGCGTACTCATCAACAGCAGTGCTACCATAAACGAATGTGGACAGCGGTACAGATAAAACGTCCAAAGCAAGACTCACGCAGTGTCTGTCCTGCAACAGGAAAGTACTCAAACAAGTCATTATCAAAACTATGGAGCATATAAGAGGTGATGCTGTTACACTTCCACATTAATGTATCCCATGATTACCGTTCGGCCTTCTAGCCGGATAACTTAAAGAGGAAGATTTTAGAGTGCGTTCATGGCCAGTTGAGACAAAGGTTTTACTTTTCTGGTCTGTACTGTTGGTTGGCACCACTAAAGTTGTGTTCTTCTTTATGCTGATGGCTGTAGAGTGCCTTGAACGTTTGGGGAACTTCAGTGACATCATCAAGTTGCTACGGGACCCTCTGTATTATATAAATATACATATTTAATCTTCTTTTTTCTTTATCACCTGAATTTCACACCCAGGCGAACCTTCTGTAATTTTCACATGAGAGTCACCACACCTTCCTCCCGTCACCCGACTCCCTGCTATGGAAGGGTGTTGGTCGGTCGGTGGATTCTCATTATCACAGTATGTTTGTGAACTCTTCGCCCATTTGATTTATATTTTTCTTTATCTTTTCTACACAGACTGGCTAACTCACGAGACGTGTTCGCCGTCTGTGCCTTTAGTTCAGCAAATTCTTTTCTCACTCTCCAATTCTTGAGTTCGTGACGCTAATGTTCGCCACTGGAACTTTGGATACGGGCTCTGGTCTCTCTCCCATCTTGCACTCTACGAGGACGGGCGTTGGGTTGCAGTGGGGGCACCCAGTTCGAAATCAGTCGACGCCGTTTGGATCATATATCCAGTTTTAAATGATGCTCCAGCTCTGTAAGTAGCACTAGTGACACTAGTTTCTGGCTACATGTAATTGTGTGAGCAAAACTTATTGTAATCAGAATAAACAATCAATATGGCCTTGCTAGTTGACTGTTGCGTGTGCAGCTTCATTGACGGCAAGAAAGCGGAATTACTTTTGACTGGATCTTTTGTAAAGATCTTGTGTAAAGCGATGTACCCACGACTGATCCATGCTGGCTATCCTAACCAAATATGTTTAGCTCTTTTCTTCAAAGATCTGCAGATTCAGTTCACTCGCCACGTTCGTCTTTCATTTCAGATATCAAGTCACGTGGCAGCCATCTTACAGACACGTTTCGAAATACCAGGTAGTTGTGAGTAATGTTAAACATTGAGCCATAATTGACGGAAAGCTCTGCAGAAACTTCAGCGATATTGATACTACGGTTGGTTCGACTAAAGCATCCACATCTTGCATGTTGACAGCAGTCACATTGTCTGCCTGCCCATGACGGTCGACGGCGTGTAAGCTTGTTACGTCTGTCCTGAATTTCATAAGCCGGTCTGTACTGGAGCCTTGCACATGCGTTCATCACCACACAATGCAGATATTTAAAGAGGGGTTGAGACCTTTGGCGGACAAGAATCGGATGATAGAATGCATATCTACCCTTGGAATGTGTCCACAACGTAGACACCATCTTGAAATGCGCTATACTCCATTTGTCAGCTTGCAGACGTCACTGACCTTGGTGCTAACATTTAGTCTATTAAGGGAGTTCTGTCTGTTTTTAAAAAAAATTTTATTCGCATTTTTTAACTTTCATCTGATTCTCGCTCGTTTAAAAAAAACATTTTATACAAGTAATGTTAACACTTTCAAGAAAATACGGTACAAAAATATAACATATATTAAATATTAATTTTTATTGCTTTTTTCCTTCTGAAAAGTTTCTAAAAGGAAGTTTAAAATTTTAATTTCTTGCTTCATCAGTTTCACATGATAACGACACAAGATTATCTGGGTCATTTGGCCTATCTTTTGATCGTAAGCAGTTTTGTTCATCCATGTGTAATTCTGTCTCTTGTTGATGCCGGGATTTGCTGATTTTTCGTTTTTTTTTTTTAAACTGTACTCAGTTATTTTCTTCCAAGTATCTCTAGCTCTTTATGTCAGCATCACAGCTTAAGATTTGATTTTTGTTTTAATTAGAAAGGTATTTTATATAATACTTGTAATAGAAATAACCCATCTTACATTTTACTTTCTTTCCATGCCGCTACACGTCACATAGGGCTCTCTTGGTAGTTGGCCAAGTTTTCCTGTTTTCGGCGAGCTTTTCAACACCATCAAGGGATTTTATGCCTGTTAATTTGGCCTCTCTTAACAGTGTCCTCTTTAGAGTTTCACGTGAGCGACTTCTTTTTCTCTGGGCTGTTGTGTTCCACTTGATATCTTGTTTTAGGATTCTTCATTTTTTCTTCTCATCACGTGACCGATGTATGTCCATCTTCTTTTTCTGACCACCCATGCCTTATCTCTGCATTGTTCTTGAATTCGTTCCACTTTATACTGAATATTTTCCTTACGCATTTGTTTTCAAAAGAATCTAATTTATTTATTTATTTTGTATTTCTTCAGTTGTTTTCCAGCTTTCGCATGCATAAATGAGAGTGGATATTACATTTGAATTAAATAATCATAACATGGTTTTTGTGCTTATAACTTTTGAGTGTCATATATTCTCAAGATTCTTGAAGGTCAATGCTAATTTCGCAGTTCTAACTTCTCTTCTGGTGTTACCATCCTGGTCAATGTCGCTGCCGAGATATGCAAATTGGTGGACTTCTTCAACAGCTGTTCCTTTCTATGTATAGTTTTGCTTCTTGATTAATGAGAAGTTTCATTATTTTTATTTTTTTACTTGTCAATTTCAAGCCTTATTTTGCTAGTTAGTGAAGACAGGGTACCTGTTTTTACTTGCATCATATTCACATTGTCACTGCTAAGAGTTATGTCATCTGCAAAATCAAGATTTTCTAGATGGGTCCCATGTACCCAATCATTGCCCGTTTTACCTCTGCAACATTATTTCATTATAAAGTCTATGGCAATTCCAAAAAGTAAGAGAGATATTATACATCAGTGTTTCACGCCTATTTCAATCTGGAACCATTGGCTCATTTCTTCTACTGTGTAACAAACATATCCATTGTAGAGATTCTTAATGATGTTGACAATTTTAGATGATGTTCTATATTGTCTTAAAAGTCTCCACAGTGATTCTCCGTGTATGCTATGAAATGCCTTTTTAAAGCCAGTGAAGTTCAGGATTAATGGTCTTTGTTTTTCAATATGTTCTTCAGGTAATATTCTTAGAGTAAAGATCTGGTCGAGACAGCTTCTCACTTTTCGAAATCCTTCTTGTTGTTCTTGTCATCCATTATGTCTTTAATTAACAGAAATAACAGCAGCTACCCAATTAGTGGAGTTATGCCTGTGGGATGAAAGGTTTGTGTTGTATGTGATTACAGAACACATTAACCGAGAGACCAAATAATAAGACTTAGTAGGGATTAACATTTTTTTTAAAACTAGCACAAGTTACTATGTCAACTCTCATTCACTATCTACGAAATGTTCATCACTTGCATACGATCCTATGGCACATAATGCTAACAAATGCAGCCTATTTCTTTTCACTAATAAGGGAGAGGACTCCAGTGGCGATCAAAGTTTCTTTCACCTGGTAGTTTCTGGCCCATACTGACCACAGATACTAGAAATGTGATGAGCAGTTACAGTGCAATTGTAACCTGGAAAGCGTTGTCTCGATCTGACTATTTGAAAGTTCCCATGATACTGTCGCTCGGTCTTCGCCATCTAACATCTCCGGCTAGGTACAGCTTGTCTACGCGATCTGTCAGATTCTTTTATTCCCCATCACATTTTGTAATAAATAGTGAGAAACTACGCTGCAACGTGTGTTTGCGTAAATCGCGAAAATTATGATAATAAAGTTCAAAATAAATGTGGGCCTCGCTGGAAGACTAATATATGTTGTCGAAATCCATCATGCACCTAGGGTAGCTTTTAGTTCAGCTAAGCTCCCGTCTGGTTATGACAAAGACAGAAACAAACAAACAAACAAACAAACACAATTTTATTTTTTATTACTATAACGTTAACAGAAGCCGAGAAAAATTAAATGCCATGTGGATGGCAGAGGGATAACCTAGGCAGCTGCCTAGATTACTACACACTAAGACTCACTCTAAAGTACACATTTTTATGCACTCATTTTAGGGCACGCACCGTAAGTACGTGATTTCAGTAAGTAAATGTTTTCAATATTTCATTTTATACATATTTAACATATTTAAATGTAAGATTTTTTTCATTTCATCATCATCATCATCATCATGTGGCGTGCCGACTAGCGTTGGCTATTATGCTTTTCCAGAGTACACGATCCTTCATGCAGGCCATCAGCTCAGTTGGTGATCTCCTCTCACACCATCCTGTCAGACTGTCCAGTATCATTTCTCTTGGTCTTCCTCTTGATCTTCTTCCTTCTATTTTTCCTGTTGTTATAATATTTTCAATGCCCCCTCTTCTCATTGCATGTCCTATGAAAGTACATTGTCTCTCTCTTATCATTTTAACAATGTTTTTTTGTCTATCCAGCTCTTCTCATACATTCTTCATTAGTTATTTTTGTTGTCCAGGGGATTCGCAACATTCTTCTAATGAACCACATTTCTGCTGCTTCCAATGATTTTTGTGCAGACCTGCCTATTGTCCGTGATTCACTTCCATATAATAAGATAGGTTCAATATAGCATTTTAGGACTCGTTTTCTAACATTCATTGATAAGGATGTGTTGGATAATATGTTTCTCATTCTCTGAAATGCAGTCTTTGCTTGGCCTATTCTGTTCCTAATTTCTGTTCTGCATTTCCCATCTGAAGTTATTACTGCTCCAAGGAATTTACATTTCTGCACCTGCTTTAGAATAGTTCCGTTTAATTTTATACTGCATGCTGGTGGATTCTGTTTCTTAGATATAACCATAGTCTCTTTCTTTTTGATGTTCAAAGTAAGGCCTTTCTGTTCACTTTCTTTGGCGACTTTAACCAAGAGATTTTGCAGATCTTGTTGGTTCTCAGCTATCAGTACTGTGTCGTCAGCATACCGAAGGTTGTTAATATTGTATCCTCCAATTTTTATGCCTAGCTCTGTGATGATCGTTCTTAGAATATTCTTGCTGTACAGAGAAAAAAGGTCTGGAGACAGTACACATCCCTGTCGCACCCCTTGTTTTATAGGTTGATATTTTCTAGTTCTATTTTCAACTCGAATTGCTGCTTCTTGATGCCAGTATAGATGTTTTACAATCCTCAGGTCTTTGCCGTCTATACTGATGTCTTCAAGCATTTTAATAATTTCATTATGTTTCACCTTGTCAAATGCCTTGGTGTAATCAATGAAGCATTTCACATAGAACTTATTCTCCATTCTTTTCTATTTATTTGTTACTGTTACTCTGTGACAAAGAAGCAAGATGAAATATCACGCGGTTATCTTGTAAAGATTTCTCCCAAGATTTCTCACTCAGTCATTTATTTGCATGTCCCTTGCAGAACTTTGCCTCCCTAACAGCACTCCTGTAGGCCTCTCGGTTGTGAGCAAAATGGCCTGCTGCTGATGCATCCAGTTGCAGATCATCAACGATATCTTGCAGCCATCTTCGCCTTGGTCTTCCTCTTTTTCCCATTATGTACCCTTCCAAGACAGTCTTATCTAGATTATAATGACGTTTAATGTGTCCAAAATATTTAAGTTTTCTCTATTTAATCCTTTTTACTAGCCAGCCTTCTTCAATATTAAGTTCTTGTAGTGCGGATATATTTTTTCTTTTTTGTGTCCATGCTATCTGAAGAACTCTTCTGTAGCATTTACATTCAAAGGCATTTATGTGTTTCTCAGCTGTTTTGTTAAGTGTCAAGGTCTCACAGGCATATGTTGCGATGGGAAAGATGCACGCCCTTAAAAATCTTATTTTTATAGTTCTGTCTGTTCCTATCCATGGCTTCTTTAGTTTATTTACTTTCTGAAGAGCGATAGATATCCTCCTTTTAATTTCCCTCATTGTATCTCCATTATTAGTTAGCAGTGATCCAAGATATTCAAAACTCTCCACTTCTTCCAAGGTTTCTACTGTACGTCAAATAAAGAAGGTCACTTTACTCACAGATTTACCTGAACAAAATGCAGATTTGTAAAGCTGGGACTGAACTTTAAAAGCATTCACCTCAGTAAGCGAAAATATCACACACTAATTTTAATTGGTTATCATATTCAACCCAAGCTGGGTACATTTTTTTTCTAGAAATATGGCATTTGTATTTTCAACATACAAGATAGAACACAGTCTGTGGAGATGAAACGAGTCTGAATTTAATAACAAAAAGAGGCGAAATGACTTTAAAATTTTTCGAATGTCAGAAATTTAAACCTGGAATTCAGAGATGAAAGAAATAATCAAGAGTATAATAAAGCAGAAATCATAACTGCCACGTCTTTCTCCTCTAGTTTAATCAAGTTTAATATATCTTATTACAGTGAAGTGTTCGTGAACAGACACAAAAGTACAACTGAAATGTATTCTATCTGAAACTTACATCTTACATCTTTCTCGTGCCGTTAAATGTCATATAGGGCCTGCATTAGACAAAGTCTGACAATTAATTAATGAGACTGATTTTATTATGGCCAAGACAAAAATGCCACCTGTGAAGCAAACCATAATATCCAAAGAGGCAACCTTCATCTATGATCTGACAACTTTTCATCGCCGCTCGATAAGCAGTCAACAAACAAACCGCCATTGTGTTGACCTAGTCAGAGGTGCACTGCTACGTAATTAGCATGGAGCAAAAAGCTAACATTAAATTCGGGAAAAATGCTATTGAGACAGTTGAATTGATGCGACAAGTTTATGGGGATAATTTTTTATCTCGTGCACAGGAATTCAGGTGGTATTCACGATTCAAAAGTGGTGTGGAAACGATTACAAATGCAACTAGACATGGATGCCCAATTTCTGTTCGTAATGAGGAACTCATTGCAAAAGTCAGAGAACGGATACAAGAAGATCGTTGTTTGACTGTGAGGATGATGGTAGATGAATGTGGTGTTAACCGAGAGACCATTCGTAAAATTTTAGTGGAAGATTTGGGCAAGAAAAACGTTGCTTGCTGGTTTGTACCATATTCGTTGTCTGATGACCACAAACATCAGCTTGTTGGGTACGGAATAGACATCATCAAAACTTGTCGCAGAAATAAAGATTTCTTAAAGCTTAATTGTCGGACCTTGTATTTCGCCATGTTTGAAAGTTTTCGGCGAGTGTTTCAACATCATCATGGGACCATACCCCCACTAATTTGGCCTCTCTCAACAATATCTTCTTCAGAGTTTCATGTGGTCGACCTCTTTTTCTTTGTCCTGTTGTGTCCCTATTTAAAACTTGTTTTGGAATTCTCTTTTTTTTTTTTCCTCATCACGTGGCCGATATATGTCTATCCTATTTTTTTTTAATCACCGATGAAACAGGTTGCTGTGTGCTCATTTTCGGTATCTCTGCGTTGGCCTTGCATATAGAGTATTTTTCTTAGACATTAGTCAGCAGTATAACAGTAGTTATTTTAAATATGCCTTTACTCTATCAGTGAGTACCTATAGTACAACATCGCTGGAGTAAAGTGAAACTATATCCTGTATCTTCCTCAAAATAGAACTGTTTATATGCTGCCCGAGGAACCAGCGAGGGATGTACAGCATCTAGTCTCCACATTTCTGAGCGCAACCATAAACCAGCAAAAGCAGGTGACCTTATACCCATGAAAATTATTATTATGCGCTGTGTGTGATAGGCCTGACGATTGTGGGTCTCTGTCTTGTGTAGTCCTTGGTATTTCCAAGTAATTCAGATGCTTTTTTTTCCATACCACTTGGTCAGTCCACTAAGATATTTTTCTCTTGGCCTTACTCGTGGTCACTGTTTACGTATAACACTAAACATAGCCAACTTTCAAAAACTGTCTTATTCCTAAACTCAAGATTGATCTGTACAAGAAAAGCCTTTCATACTCTGTAGTACAGCTCTGGAACACACTCCCCTACCATTTAAAATCCATTAGTAATACTTCATCCTTTAACTCAAATCTGTTTAATTATTTACTTGCTTGTAATTATATGCCTCCATAGAATAACCAGCAATCTCTCAACCCATGACTCGCCAGCTATCAAATACTAAAATGACATAGTTCGAAAAGTAACTTTTTAGATATTGTTAGAAATTATTTTAATGTTTGTTAAAAACATATGTTAGAAGATCTGTACTGAAAATGTATTTTTGTTTATGTATATGTCTGTGTGTATGCGTGTGTGAGAGCTATTTTATTAGGTTAATTACTTCTTATCTTTTACCTTAAATGTAATAGTTTGATCTTACATTCTTGTGATATGTTTTTTCCTAATGTAATTTGTATACGTGGATTAAATCGAGTGTGTGGAAAAAATGAAAGATGAAGGACAGAATGTAAGACGAGCCTGCAAGCCCAATTCTTTACCCTTTAAAAATAAAGATTCATTCATTCATTCTCCCCCCTCCCCTCGAGATTTTCCCGCTATTACTATGTTTCTTCAACTTCTGATTTCTCAGAATATTCCCGAGAACCTTTGATTGCCTTTTTCTTAGTATTTTAACTATTTTTAGTTGTTCTGAAACTTTTTGAGGACCTCTTCGTTTGTTTTTCTGTCTGTCCAGGCTATTTGTTCCATCTTTCTCCAAAACCACATCTTTGTTACTTCCAGCTTTTCTCATCCTTTTCTTGACTGTTCAAATTTCACAATCATATACGTAGCAATATTGGTTTTGTATCGCACTGTAATATATATTTTCCTCATTTTTAAGGATATTTTCTTATTTGTTAGTGCCTTCTTCATGACATAAAAAGCTGCCCTTTGCCTTGTATTTCATTTGTGCACTTTCCATCAGTCGTTACTGTTGTTGTTACATGCTAATTTAATTCATTTACTTGTGTCCAAGTCTTCTCGTCTGAAAGGATGTTGCACTTTGACATGTTTATTCTTTTCTGTCTTGCTGTTGTTTAGCTCTAGGTCTCTTTTATTGTTCACTTCAATAATTTTATTTATACATTTCTTTTAACTGCTTTCATTTTCTGCTGTTAGAGCGGTCTCATCCACATATCACAGGTTATTGATATTATGGCCTCCTATCTTAATTCCTTTCACATTGTTAATGCATCTCGTGATGTTTTCAATGCATAATGAGAATAGGCCAGATGACATTACGTACCCTTGCTTTACGCCTCGTTTTGTATCCTGATACTCATCTATGTCCACTCATATTGTTGCTCTTTGTTTCTGGTCATTCATTCATTTATTTGCATGTCCCTTGCGGAACTTTCCCTCCGTAACAGGACTCCTGTAGGCCTCTCGCTTATGAGCAAGATGGCCTGCTACTGATGTATCCATTTTCAGATCATCAACAATGGCTTGCATCCATCTTCGCCTTGGTCTTCCTCTCTTTTTCCCATTATCTATCCTTCCAAGACGGTCTTCTTTAGGTTATCATGATGTTTAATGTGCCAAAAATATTTAAGGTTTCTCTGTTTAATTCTCTTTACTAGCCAGCCTTCTTCAATATTAAGTTCGTGTAGTATGGATATATTTTTTGTGTGTCCATGATATCCGAAGAACTCTTCTGTAGCATTTACATTCTACATTTATGTGTTTCCCAGCTGTTTTGTTAAGTGTCCAGGTCTCACAGGCATATGTTGCGATGGGAACGATGCATGCCCTTAAAAATCTTATTTTTGTAGTTTTGTCTGTTCTTCTCCAGAGATCCTTTAGTTGTTTTACTTTCTGAAGAGCGATAGATGTCCTCCTTTTAATTTCTCTCATTGTATCTCCATTATTAGTCAGTAGTGATCCAAGATATTCAAAACTCTCCACTTCTTCCAGCTTTTCCTCATTGATAGATATTTCAGCTGCCTTGTTTGTTTTGTCAGTTGTCATCAATTTGGTTTTCTTCGCATTAAGATAGAGGTTTTGCTCTTCGCTGTTCATACGAACTGACATAATTAGTTTATCCATTCCTTTTTGTGCTGTGGACAGTAATACTGTGTCATCAGCATATCTAATCTCTGGTATTTCATAACCTCCAATTGTTATGGCATCGTGATATTCTTTGTCTACATCTTCTCTAATATTCCTCATTACATTTTCAGTATACAAGTTAAATAAGTATGGCAACAATATGCACCTCTGACAGACCCCTTGTTTTATATCAAACCAAGCTGTTTCACCATTTATTCTTACTGCTGCTTGTTGGTTCAGATACAGCAGTGATGTTAATTGTATCAAATGTGTTGGAAATCCCATTTTTTCCATTATCTCCCAAAGTTTCTGCTGTTGTACACAATCAAATGCCTTTGAATAGTCTATTAAAGATAAATACAGATTCACATTAAATTCTCTGCATTTATCTATTATTAATCTTAGATTGAATATATGATCTCTTGATCCTCTTCCTTGCCTGAAACCAGCTTGGACCATATTGACTTCTTCTTCTATTTTCTTTTGAAGTCTACCCATTATGATTTTTAACAGAATTTTACTGGCATGACTAACTAGGGCAACAGTTCCGTAGTTTGTGCATAATTTCAGGTTACCCTTTTTTGGCAGTGGTATGAATATAGTTCTTTTCCATTCTTTTGGCCAAATACCTGAATGCCATATCTTTTTACATAGTGCATGATAGATTGTTGCACATTCCTTTCCTCCTACTTTATAAGTTCAGCTGTTATCTCATCACATCCTGGTGATTTACCATTTTTCAGATTCTTTATTGCCTATAAAACGTCTTCAGTTGTTGGTTCGGGTTCTTTCTCCTCCAATAATAATTCACACTGTTGATTTCTGCTTTTACTGTCGGTTGTTTCATACATTCCTCTGCAATATTCCTTCCATCTTTCTAGAATTTCCTCTGTCTCTGTCAAGGTATTCCCCATCTCGTCACAAATGACATTTAGCTTAGGTGTGACATTTCTCGTCAGTGTCTTCATTTCTTCAAACATTTCACTATCTCTTCCACACTTGTGATGTCCTGTGGAAAAGATAGTGAAATGTTTCTAGTACATATTCTTAATAATTCTTATGTCTTCACCATCTATATTAAGTTTCTCTAGCATCTGTGTCATATTTTCATGCCTAACTGTGTGAACAAAATTTCGTGTAATCATTACTTACATCCTTCCTGTGCTTCTAAACTTCACATAGGGCTCGCCAAAATTTCATGTCTTCGGTGAGTTTTTTCAATCTCATCAAGGGATGTTATGCCCATTGAACTGGCCTCTCTTAACAGTGTCCTCTTTAGAGTTTCACGTGGTCGACCTAATTTTCTTCGGCGTGTTGTGTTCCACGTGATAGTTTGTTTGGAGACTCTCTGAATGTTTCTTCTCATCACATGATCGACATATGTTCTTTTTATCTTCTTTTTATGATAACCCACGAGACAGGTTGTTGTTTGCTCATCTGTCTTATCTCTGCGTTGTTCTTGAATTCGTTTCACTTTATACCGATAATTTTCCTTAAGCATTTGTTTTCGAAAGCGTCTAGTTTCTCGTCTATTTCTTTAGCTGTTTTCCAGCTTTCACATGCATAGATGAGGGTGGATATCACATTTGAATTGAATAATCTTTTAACTTGGTTTTTGTGCTTAAAACTTTTAAATGCTATATGTTCTCAAGATTCTTGAAGATCAATGCTGCTTTTGCAATTCTAACTTTCTTTCTGGTGTCACCATCCTAGTCTATGTAGCTGCCGAGATATGCAGAATGGTTTATTTCTTCAACAGCTGTTCTTCTACGTATATTTGTCCTTCGTGGTTAATGAGAAGTTTCATTATTTTTGTTTTATCCTTGTTAATTTCAAGTCCTATTTTACTAGCCAATGAAGACAGGGTATCTGTTTTTTACTTGTATTGATTTCACATTGTCACTGATAAGAGTTATGTCATCTGCAAAATCAAGATCTTCCAGTTGGAAGCTCCTTATACCTTCTGTTTTGATCTGATTGTCTTGTTTTACTTTTTTTTAAACTTCTCATGTATTCAGTTTTCTCATAATTTATCTTCAGCAACATTTTTTCTGCTTGTTCTTGCAGATGTTTGAAGACTCGTGTGGTCTCTTGCAAAGTTTCTTTTATAACATCTGTATCGTGTGCATATCCTACTATTCTTGTTCTGTCATTAATGATTTGTTGTTTACTTATTGTTCTCATATTTGTTTTTCTAGGACCAGATTGAGTAGAACTGGGGACGGGGCATCTTCGTGCTTCAGGCGTGTCAGGGCCAAGAAAAAGATTTTTTAAAAAATACAGTAAAGATAACTAACTCAGTGACTTTAACTTGACTTAACTGCTACTAATCACACAAAAATGTATGTATAATATTACTTTCTAAATAATCCAGCATGTAAAAACAAACATAAAATACTCACAACATTTAGTTGCCGCTCGCTACTCGATAAGCATAACATTTAAGTTAAAAGTTGCGAGGGAGTTTGCTATATTCTAATGTTTAGTCTTGAAAACATAAAGTAGGTGGATCTCTGAAAATCCTGCAATTTAAAAAATGTTATTGTTTATTATTATTATTATTTATTAATTGTTAAAAATATTTTCCATAATATCTTCCGGCGACCCTACCCCAGTCCTCAGAAACCCTAAACTGGTTGGTGAGAAGAGGTTGGGATCCACTACTCTGAGAACAAAAAACGTTTAGGCCAGCAAGAAAGTGTTTTAACAAATTAATTTAAAAAGTGACTGTAATGTGGTCTTCGTTTCCATGTTAGGGATTTTTAACAGTTTATGATTTAACTCTGCAAAGCCCACAAAGCACGAGCAATGAAAATTATTGACAAGGCAAGACCTTGCAGGCAAAAGTAATCCAGTTATTAAGATTTTTGTGTGTGTTTTTGTTGCCATGCCAAGTTGCCAAATCCCTTATTCTTCTTACATGTAGACTTTAGGTTCACTTATAATTAGCTCAAACATTCCTCATTTTTGCAGTTTTCTTTTACTGTTTATTACTGTATTGTGTGCGCGCTTACAGAATCAATAGATCTATATGTTTTTTTTCTAATTTAAATTATATGTAGGCTATTTGTCCAAACGGCTCCTAAATCACTTTTTAATGTGGCAAATTACTATTTTTTATATGTACTTAAGGACCAATATATAATTTGCTTTTTTATTTTCGTTCCAAGTTTACTTCTATTGTGGTAAATTATTTTCCCATGTATGAACATACATAATCAATAGGCATATTTGCTTTTGAAGGGTTTTTCAATGATGATGCTCTAACATAGCCCCGTAACCTGCCAAATAAAATCCATAATCCAGAACATATTTTATTATAGATATTAAAAAAAATAGGCGTTGTGTTTAATTTCTATCTCGGTCATGATGAAATGACCCGATGCCCGCCCCCTCCTTTTTTAAAAAAGTGTTTAAGATAGTTTACAATTACAAACTCCCGACCATGAAACAAAACTATATGATTGTAGGTTTATTATTACTTTTTTTTAAACAAGGGGTCTCCAAGCTTCATGTCTTCAAAGTCTAGATCTGGCACTTTAGTTTAGGACATCATGAAGTCTAACTCTGGCACTGCAGCTTAGGGCATCATCAAGTCTAACTCTAACACTTCATATTAGGGCATCATCAAGTCTAACTCTGGCACTGAAGCTTAGGGCATCATCAAGTCTAACTCTGGCACTGAAGCTTAGGGCATCATCAAGTCTAACTCTGGCACTGCAGCTTAGGGCATCATCAAGTCTAACTCTGGCACTGCAGCTTAGGGCATCATCAAGTCTAACTCTGGCACTGCAGCTTAGGGCATCATCAATTCTAACTCTGGACTGAAGCTTAGAACCTCATTAAGTCTAGATCCGACACTGCAGCTTTGGGCCACATGAAGTCTAAATTGGGCACTACAGTATAGGGCGACATCGTCTAAATCCAGGACTGATTAGATTTGTTATGAATTTATTGCTCTATCATTTTGTTGTTGTTGTTGTTGTTGTTGTTTTGAAAGGCGAAGGATCTCATTCACAGTTCTGGATTATCTTAGAGACATTGCTTTTGACGAGGAGATGACTAGTTCCCAGCCTTCTATAGAATGTTCTGAAGACAAGCTATGAGTAGAATAGCACACGAAAAACAAAGTCCACAGAAAAATACAACGAAAATCTACAGAATGAACTCAATAAATGCGATTTGATAGAGGAAAGTTACGTTACAAAATATTGAAAATAAATGAAATAATTTGTCCAATGATAATTTTCCCGCTGTTTTGTAGCTTGTCTCGAGATTTAAGCTGCAGTTCTCCATTTTAAACGAGAGAGAGAGAATGAAAGAGAGAAAGAGAGAGAGAGGGAGGGAGAGAGAAAAAGAGGTAGAGAGAGAGAGAAAAAGAGAGAGAGAGAGAGATTTGACAAGATGTGTAGATTTTGGTGTGAAATACACAGAGGGAAAGCTGCTCGAACTGTAATCTGTAATCAGAGAATGGCATCCCTGCACTCCGGGCTTTCATGTGCTCCACCTTCTCTTCCAACACCCAATGAAGTTTGCGCCTGCTGATGGAGCCATTCACACTCTAGTTGTGGGTAGCGAGCGCTAAACTACTTCGTTTCGAAAAAAAAAACGTCTTGATCCCCTCTTCTCCCACAACTCGATCATCCTCCAGATGTGGTTGTTGTCATTCAACCCGATATCGTCATCCATACCCAGCCTGTCCAAGATGACCCTCGCAATCCCCTCCTTATCCATTCATTGGGCAGCCTGAAATGACGCCCTGCCTGCCATCTTGTCAGTTTTCTCATTGCCTTTGAATCCTGCATGACCTGTACTCGAATTGAATTTCTGAAGTGAACACAACTGTTTCATAACGTGAACAAGAACTAGAAGGAACGTGTAATCTGCTCGCTTCTAAGTTTTCCATTTTCATGTTTTTTCCCCCTCTGAATTGATTAAGAAATAGCTAGCGCCAATAATGTTACAGCAGTAAGACCAATGTTACAGCAGTAAGACCAATGTTACAGCAGTAAGACCAATGTTACAGCAGTAAGACCAATATTACAGCAGTAAAACCAATGTTATAGCAGTAAGACCAATGTTACAGCAGTAAGACCAATGTTATAGCAGTAAGACCAATGTTACAGCAGTAAGACCAATATTACAGCAGTAAAACCAATGTTATAGCAGTAAGACCAATGTTACAGCAGTAAGACCAATATTACAGCAGTAAAACCAATGTTATAGCAGTAAGACCAATGTTACAGCAGTAAGACCAATGTTACAGCAGTAAGACCAAGTATAGGTCAGTGAGCTGGCCACGGGGAACACACAGACTTTTATTATTAAAAAAAAGACGAAGAAGAAGAAAGTTAGTGCAGTATACTCATATTTCAATTCTTCTGTGTTATAACTGACATAAGTATGTACTTCTGTTTTCATATCTTAATAAAACTATGTACACATTACTCTAAAAGATGTGTTGGCTTTCGCTTTATTCATTAAGGAAAAAAAGAGAACTGTGCACGGTGATTATTTTGCATTGTTTTTTAAATGTGTTATTTTCTAATATTGTTCCGTTGAAATATATGCTGTAAATATTGCTTTTGGTGTTATCATAGCCAGTTATGCAAAAGTTAACATTGGTAAAATCAGCCGTGAAATGATGCTCTTCTGATCAGTAACTGCAACTGTTAAAAATGGCCTGGCTCTTTTGCTGGTCCTAGAGAGCTTTCTCATCAAACTCGGGGCATGCCTATACGCGTTCTGCATTTGACATCAGGATATCCTTCAATAGTTTTAAGAGAAATGATTCCAGTGTTTTGTTGATTGTGTATTTCACGCGGCCTAGCTTTATATAGATTTTGCACCTACTGCATTTGATGTAACGCAGGGAGTCACGAGCTGTGAGTGTTTTGGATGAAGTTACTTTGCGATTGTTTCTCGAGTTGTTGCTTGATGTGATGGGCTGCTGAACCCACGGCTGCTATCAATAACGCACTTCAAAACCATCTGCCAAGAACAGTAGTGGCGTTGGTATTATTACCTGGTAATCAAACAAGGACATACTTTTTGGCTTTCGTCTTTTCCCGGCAAAGTCGGTATACGATAACTCTGAGGCTTTTCCAGAGAGAGAAAGAGAGAGAGAAAGAGAGAGAGAAGAGAGAGAGAGAAAGAGAGAGAGAGAGAGAGAAGAGAGAGAGAAGAGAGAGAAGAGAGAGAGAGAAAGAGAGAGAATGAGAGAGAGAGAAAGAGGAGAGAGAGAAGAGAGAGAGAGAAAGAGAGAGGAGAGAGAGAGAGGAGAGAGAGAGAAGTAGTATGAACATAAACAGAACAGGACGAGAAAAGTTGCAAGTTCCAAACGTAAGTGAGGTTCACACTGTCAGATCACTCTACTGATTGTAGCATACAAGGCTAATAGATCACTCTACTAAATGTAGCATACAAGGCTAACAGATCACTCTACTGAATGTAGCATACAAGGCTAACAGATCACTCTACTGAATGTAGCATACAAGGCTAACAGATCACTCTACTGAATGCAACATACAAGGCTAACAGATCACTCTACTGAATGTAGCGTACAAGGTTAACAGATCACTCTACTGAATGCAGCGTACAAGGCTAACAGATCACTCTACTGAATGTAGCGTACAAGGCTAACAGATCACTCTACTGAATGTAGCATACAAGGCTAACAGATCACTCTACTGAATGCAGCGTACAAGGCTAACAGATCACTCTACTGAATGTAGCGTACAAGGCTAACAGATCACTCTACTGAATGTAGCATACAAGACTGCCCATCACTGTACTGAACTCTACTCGTACTTCACAAAACTAAAAAAAAAACACACACACAAGAACATGTTTCAAGTCTGTGAAGTGATGAATAATCTCCATGTTTCAAGTCTGTGAAGTGATGAATAATCTCCATGTTTCAAGTCTGTGAAGTGATGAATAATCTCCATGTTTCAAGTCTGTGAAGTGATGAATAATCTCCATGTTTCAAGTCTGTGAAGTGATGAATAATCTCCATGTTTCAAGTCTGTGAAGTGATGAATAATCTCCATGTTTCAAGTCTGTGAAGTGATGAATAATCTCCATGTTTCAAGTCTGTGAAGTGATGAATAATCTCCATGTTTCAAGTCTGTGAAGTGATGAATAATCTCCATGTATGAAAAAAAAAACCCCCAGAGGGGTCATCTTCCTTTGTTAACATTCTTTACAGAAGCCCCTTGCTATTTTCAGCCTAGTATTTCGCATTACCAACGGGGGAATGGCAGCTCGATAAAACCGCCGTGAGTGTCCAGATAAACAGCGTCTGACCAAAGCACGTTTTCCCTCAGCCTTCTCGTTTAGTCTCTTTGAACGCAGACTACAGAAACAGCAGAATCAAGGAAGAGGGGGAGAGAGGGGCGTCATGTACGTCATGTGACACCAGGCCAGTAGCATGATTCTTGACGAAGACTAAACTTTGTGGATGACATAACATTACTCTCAAACAGCCACAGCGACATGCAAGGAAAGATAAATAGTCCTGTGTTGAACAGGGTTACGACAACGCCCCTAAGCCAGCTGCTGTTAATTTATCTGAAATGCCAGAGATTAGATATGGTGATGACACAGTATTACTGTCCACAGCACACACAAAAAAGGAATGGAAAAACTAATTATATCAGTCCGCAAGAATAGCGAAGAGCAAAACCCTTAATCTCAGTGCAAAGAAAACTAAATTGATGACAACTGATAAAACAAACAAGGCAGATGATATATATATCAATGAGGAAAAATTGGAAGAGGTGGAGAGTTTTGAATATCTTGGATCACTACTAACTAACAATGGAGATACAACTGTAGGAAATCAAAAGGAAGACATCCATTGCTATTAAAAATATAAAACAACTAAAAAAAACCCGTGGAGAGGAACAGACAAAACTAGAAAAATAAGATTTTTAAGGACATGCATCGTTCCCATCGCAATATATGCCTGTCAGACCTGGACACTTAACAAAACAGCTACGAAATACACAAATGTGTTGAACGTAAATTCTATAGAGTAGTCATTCAAATATCACGGACACAAAAAAGAACAAATATATCCATACTACAAGAACTTAATATTGAAGAAGGTTGGCTAGTAAAGAAGATTAAACAAAGAAAACGAAATATGTTTGACACATTGAACGCCATGTGGATTTAGAGAAGACCAGACCACTTTTGCAGTCTTGCAAATGTACATAATGGGGAAGAGAAAGAGAGTAAGACCTAGGCTAAGACGGCTGTAAATCATCTTTGATGATCTGCAAATGGAGGCATCAGCAACAAGGCATCTTGCTTACAACCGAGAGGCCTACAGGACAGCTGTTAGGAAGGCAAAGTTCGGAAGGGGACATGGAAATAACTGACTGACTGGTTTATTTATCAATCCTTAACTTAGGAAACACTCAGTGCCAACGATTAGCACGTAAATGCCGGGAAAACTCTGAGCGTGGGGGCACTGATGTGTGGGGGCACTGATGTGTGGGGGCACTGATGTGGGGGCACTGATGTGTGGGATCAGTGCGGGGGCACTGATGTGTGGGGGCACTGATGTGTGGGGGCCACTGATGTGTGGGGGCACTGATGTGTGGGGGCACTGATGTGTGGGGGCCACTGATGTGTGGGGGCACTGATGTGTGAGACTGAGAGACTGAAGGTAGAAAGAGAAACTATGTAGCACTTGAACCGGGCGGACGCGCAAGTTTCGTCTGTTCCAGTGAACGTGCAGACACTTTGTGTATCGAGTGCAGAGATTTTGTGGGCATGTCTTCGTCTAGTGAAGCTCTGGTTGACTGGATGACTCGGATAGTAAGTGCTCGATTCAGCCATGAAAATTTGTATGGATGAATTCGTTAGGATCATTTTGAGGTGTCACGTGACCTATCCGTGATTCACCAACATATCACTATCATGATGCACACTTTAAATGTCCCGATGTTGTTCAAGAGCGGGTGCTTACTGGCTGTTTATTGCACTTCCTAGTGATGTGAGATATCTGGCCTGAACCTGAACGATGTGTATCAGCTCAAGATTTGTTGTGGCTGATGTTCTTTGATGTCACGACGTCAAACCATCTCACTGTGGTAGGTCTAGCTAGCAGATAGAAAAGAGCAACAGAGTTAGCAGCCTGTTAAGAAAGGTACTGTTACCTATGCCACACACTGGTCCCTGCAAACAGTCATGAAACTGCTAGACAATCAAGGGAGAAGGACATGCCAGACTTTACGTGTTGATGATAAGAGAAATGACGACCTCGGTAAAACTGGTTCTAGTAATAAAGCAGATGGAGATTTATGGTTCAGTTTTACTAACAAACAAACAAACAAAAAAACGAACGTAAAAAGAGTGAGGAAAGCGGGCAGAAAAAAGAATGGCAGCAAGTAAGATGAGCAAGCATACATAAAGAACATACAACAATCCAATATTTCGGCAAACGTCCTTTTCAATTATTACATACAAATATAACACAACAGATTTTAAAAAAACACGAAAATTAAATGAAAACCTAAACGCTTAACTTTTTTTATGTTGTTGTTGGTATCATTGTAAGAAATAAAGATGCGTCCGCGTAAAAGTAGGTAAGCACAAAGTGGAAACAGGCGACTGGCTGAGAAATAAGGTAAAGGGAGGACGACAAAAGGTACCATACGGTAAACAACACGGCATTATATCCCAGACGACTCAGCTTGCTCCCATTGGATACCTATGGCCTAAACAAAAGCCGCCCGGATGGCACAGATAATAAGTGGTTAAACAGTATGGGGAGGAAAAGGAATGAAAGAAGGTTCCGAGAACAGAGAATACAGAGAGGACATGACTACTTATGATGTCTAGACAAGGAAGCTATCAAAACCTTCTAGCGGCTAGAGAAGAATGACAGAAAGTCCTGGAGAATTAAGCTTAAAACGGTTGCGGAAAGAATGAGAAAATGCAGCGAAGTAACTGAGATGTGGACGACCTGCGCTTGGATCGAGGAGCGTACGACCTCTACCGAAACGTAATCGTCCACTAGACTTGGTAGTGTTTCCGGGTTAGTGTGTGATTGATAATTTTTTCTTGCATCATTGTGTCGGGGGCATGGCGGGGCGATGTCGTGTTTTCGTTGTGCTCATGGACTGTGCTGTAATTTCCTGTATAATATTGTGACAAGCACGACTAATTGTTTAGTTATATTCTTCCCGTGCCAACCTTATATGGTGTAGATTGTGTAGTGTGAATTAAGTGTGAGGTAAGCTGAATTTGGTTCTTCGAAATTATCCGTTCGGAAGGTCACGGGTCAACATTCCTCGTGGTTTCCCGGAAGCTACCTGGTCACGTGATGTGTTTGTCTGGTAGAGTGTAATATGTTAGCTAAGGCAGTCTTTCTTGGGCCTTCGACGGGGCAGCACACGTTATCTGGGTGAGCCGTGATTGTGGTATACCTGGATGTGTTTATTGCAGTTTTCATAAATATGGTGATGTTGGATACATGGATTTTCAGCTATGAACCCAGGTGCTTGCCTAGACCGCCTCATTTGTGTAAGTCGAAATATGTAAGTTTTCGGATGTCGGATGTAGATTGTGTAAGCGTGAACTATGATAAGTGTTTAGTGTCAAGTTTTTAAATGAGTTGTTCATCAAGATAAAGATGTATGATGTTTAATTTTAATCATTGTTATACTCTTCAATTTATGCCTTTTGATTAGTTATTTTGTTGTTGGTGGAGTTTAGTGATGAATGTGGTGATAAATTATTTTCCAGCCAACAAAGTCATTTCTTATCTTATATCTTATATACTTCCCGTGCCGTTAAACGTCACATAGGGCTCGCAAAGTAGTTCGCCAATTTTTTCCTGTCTCCGTCGTGTCTTTCAACCTCATCAAGGGATTTTATGCCTGTTAATTTAACCGAGCACCAGGGATGCCAACTCCGAGGAGCTCATTCGTCGGCTCCAAACAAAGTCATTTATAGGAGCTTATATAGACACCAACTGAGAGGGGAAGAGCCCGGGATGACGGATCGTCAGGAACAGTGTCACAACTGAGAGTATCCAGGCACAGCTGTACATCATTGGGCACTAAACTCAGTAAAATAAGGCTAGCGATGTAAGCCATGAGCACCAAGATCCTTCTTTGATAAAGATAAGAAATAAAGAAGCAATATGAAAATAAGAGATAATAAGTTGATAGATAGCACCTGTCACGCACCACCAGTAAGACAATATTTTATATAAGTTGTGATGTAAAATTTTGAGTCAGTATATGTAATGGTGTAATTTGTGTGAAAGTTAAGTTCTGTTAATAGTTACTGTTGTAATGATATAGGATTTTATTAGACAATGAATGTTTATTAATATGTTACGATTTCATTGTAGTATGTATATCGGATTGGTAACATGTCCTTTGCAGAACTTTGCCTCCCTAACAGCACTCCTCTAGGCCTCTCGGTTGTGAGCAAGATGGCCTGCTGCTGATGCATCCATTTGCAGATCATCTACGATGTTTTACAGCCATCTTCGCCTTGGTCTTCCTCTCTTTCTTTTTCTCATTATGTACCCTTCCAAGACGGTCTTCTCTAGATTATCATGACGTGTAATATGTCCAAAATATTTAAGTTTTCTTTGTTTAATCCTCTTTACAAGCCAGCCTTCCTCAATATTAAGTTCTTTGTAGTATGGATATATTTGTTCTTTTTTTTATCCATGATATTTGAAGTACTCTTCTGTAGCATTTACATTCAAAGGCATTTATGTGTTTCTCAGCTATTAGATATACGAAATAATAATGAAGGGCCTCCCATATTAAAAGCAGAAGTGGAAGAAGCCATCAAACACATGAAGAACAACAAAGCACTAGGACCAGATAAAATCATCAAGGAAGAATTGGAAGCATTAGGAGAGCTTGGCATAGAAATAATTACTAGATTGCTAAATGGCATCTATAACAGTAACTATGTCCCATCAGACCTTTTTCAATCAGTTTTCATTGCCCTACCAAAGAAACAAGGTGCAGCTGAATGTGAAGACCATCGAACCATTAGTCTTATAAGCCATGTTACCAAAATCCTGCTTCGTATTGTCATGAGAAGAGTCAGGGGCAAAATAAAACCAGAAATCGCTGAAGAACAGTGTGTCTGCGTCGAAGGAAAAGGCACAAGTAATGCCATATATATATTGAGAACATTGATGGAAAGATCAATAGAAGTAAAGACGGACCTATACTTATGCTTCATAGACTACTGTAAAGCATTCGATAAAGTGAGAAACATAGAAATTATAAGAATGCTGGAAGACATCAACATAGATGTGAAGGATCTGAAATTCATCAAAAACATACTAGCAGCAATCAACAGCAATGAAGGGTGAAAACCAAATAGGAGCATTCCAAGACATAAAACTGTGAGTGAGACAAGGGTGTGTTCTATCTCCTGATCTCTTCTCTTTGTACAGCTAAAAAAAAATAATGAGAAATATAGAGAGCTTGCCAGGAATATCAGCTGGCGAGTACAACCTTAACAACTTAAGATATGCAGACAACACAGTTCTGATTGCTAAAAGTGAAGGGGAGCTATAGGCTCTTCTATACATCGTGGTTCGCGAAAGTAAAAGTAAAGAATAAAGTCTGAATAAAAATAAGACTGAAGTGATGGTCATCTCAAAGAAAAGAATACCACCAAAATGTAGCGTTACCATCGATGGCACAGACCTGAATCAAGTTGATAGATTCAAGTACTTAGGAACAATTATAACATCTAATGAGAAATGTCACAACGAAATAAAAAGCAGACTTGCTCAGGAGAAGGCAACATTCCAGAAAATGAGAAACATCTTGTGCAACTGATCCATATCAATGGAAACAAGATTCCGAGTACTTAAATGTTACATCGAGCCAATTTTGTTTTATGGATGTGAAGCATGGTCCATGAACAAGAGAGTACAGTGAGAAACGGAGGCCATGGAAATGTGGTTCATAAGAAGGATGTTGAAGGTACCATGTACAGCTAAGAAAACCAATGAAGAAGTCTTAAGAGAGGCTGGAGTTAAAAGGCAAATTACAGCAAAGATCAGAGGTAAACAAGCGAGATTTGTAGGACATTTTCTGAGAAGAGGAAAATTGGAATACACTGTGGCAACTGGACACGGCCAAGAACAGAGATGAGTGAAGGCAGATCTTATTTGTGGTAATGGCCATTAAAATGTGAATAGAGAAAGAGAGAGTGAGAGGAGAGAAGAGAAGAGAAGAGAAGAGAGAGAGAGAGAGAGAGAGAGAGAGAGAGAGAGAGAGAGAGAAAGAGAAAGAGGTAGAAATGCAGGAGCAAAGATGAATTAAGAAAGACTGCATCTGCAAAATGAGATGACCTCAAGGAAACTAAAAGTGATAAAGATATGATGATGAGAGAGGCATGTTAATAGAAAGACAGCCATGACACATCTTTGAAAAAATCATATCTGAAATACAGAAATGTTCTTAACATGCTTCTTTAATTAATGTTTTCTAATTCGTACATTTTTTTCTATCTTCGTAAATTAATATACCTTATACGTAATCAACAAAACATATTGCAAAGTATTTCCGTTCACACTAAACATTTTCAAAATAGAAATTATTTATGAAACCATTTGCCTTAGAAACGTTTGCGATGCTTATAGTTTCTGTATTTCGAGGAAACTTAAATGTTAAATAAATAAAAATCATTGCCCTCAAGTCCACAGATAATACACTTGTTAAATCAGCTCATCCTCAGCACTGTTTCTTTAAATAAGATGTTAATGGAAACTTGCCCCTTGAACAGAACTCTCCACGAAAGTCATCATAATCCAAAGTGAATATAATGTATCCACCAAAACCCAACCTTCTCAAATGTGACAGTTTCTCAAAGAAAGCCCTTTTGTCATCGTAACCTACCCACTGATTGCCCATGACCAGGTACAAAGCTTTACTCCGAGGAATAAAAACAATATTTGCGCCATCATTGATGTATTTGCATATCTCGTAGTAGGCCAGAAAGCCGCGCTCCCTCGTGTAAGGGCCTTGCCGCCCGGGAAAGGCAGGGGCCCCGACTGCAGTACTTTGAGTCAGAAGAGTAAACGATCTGCCATAGAGAGCCAGGCTACCAACCAGCTTTCTTGCAGGAACTATACGTCTCCACCTGCTGATTAATTCTAGGAAAGTGTTGTTTTTGTCTGCATCTAAATTGAAAAGAAAAGGAGAGAAAGGTGAAATAATTCTTCTAGTTTACCTTTGGAGCTCTGTGGCGTGTCAGATATGCAATCAATGTGTTGTTACGGTGGTGGAACAGACAATGTGAAATACGACTTAGAGTGACCTACTCCTATCTGACACGAAGTCCTACTCCTTGTCTAACACGAAGTCCTACTCCCTATCTGACAAGAAGTCCTACTCCCTATCTGACACGAAGTCCATACCTGAACTTTCTATCACAGCACCTCCTACCAAAATATAATTACTAATTACATGAAACCAGAAAGTTGAAGTTATCTTTCTTAATCTGCGGCACCAATGGGTGTGTGTTTTTTTTTTACTTGCACAAAATCGTAAGAGAAACACCAAATTATAAATGTTCCAACTTATTTATCTCTCTCAGTGCCAACACAGACAGAAAAATAACACTGAATACTGAAATAAAAGTTCTTGTAACCATCACAATATGTACATGCTACGCTACTGTGGCTTGTCGGGTTGTAGAATATTTCTCCTTTTTCACATAATAAAATTCGTAACAGCCTAATCTAAACGAATGTATTAAAGCACAAACGCCGAGTAAGATTGCCACTGGGCTGAGATGGCTGTTGTAACAGCAACAACAACAACAACAACAGCAACAACTACATACTCTCGTAGTGGGTTCTAAAGCATTTAACTCCACAGGCCCACCCCACGGATAAAAAGTTAAGTCTCTGTAAAGAAGGCCCGTAATGTAAAGTCAGGAAAGCATTGCTTGAATTCCCAGTACAATCTTGAGTATTCTTTACAAACGCGCGCCACAGTAGCAAAGCCGTCATTCTGACATTATTTCTCACCGCAGATAACAGCTAATATGTCTTATATCTTGTCTGATGTGAACTGCCCTGATGCAGTTATCATATAGTAGGACGTTGCGTACCTTTATTTCTGATTAGAATACTTCCATTATTTCTGTAGTTTAACAATATCTTTCTACTTAATCGCATTACCTTCATCATTGCTATCCGACGAGATAGGACTCGGTAGTACAGTCATACCTCTCCGTTGTATAGTAATACCTCTTGCCGACCAGATTCGTAATTCATGAAGATATAAATTAATCCAATCTACCTCTGCAGTAATTGTTCCAATGCCATAAATGTCGCCTCCTCCATATAATACTGCGACTGCAGATAGTCCAGCAGTTAGTAACAACCTGTCAGAGCCTGAAGCTTCGGCGTTGAAAGCCTCTCTCAGCTGTTTGAGTAATTCAGTAAAAGCCAGCCAGTAACTTCTACCCACCAACAACGTAGGGTAGGGAAAGTGAATATCGAGACCATCAAATAGAATCTGCCTCAGGAAGCGCACGGCGGAACTAGCGAACGTCTGCCTTGTCTTTTGACTGCTTAGCATTTCATACCACTGGCCGGAATTGACATGCAAACTAGACATGGAAATAAGCAGTTTTATATCGGGGTTTCTAGCTTTTAGCATTCTCAGCTGCAGAAAACATGAAAAGATAATTTGATTAATACACAAAACTGAATATTCATTTTAAAGATAATTATGTAAATAATGTTAATATTAGAAACGTGTGATATATTTTGAGATATTTTCACTAGCTGCATTGCATTCCTCTAAATGGTGACTAGTATGGGTCCTTTGACAAAGGGGACGCAATCCAAGATCAGTTATGCGATACGCCATACACTCATTCATTCATTCATTTATGTCCCTTGCGGAACCTCCCAAACAGCACTCCTGTAGGCCTCTCCGTTGTGAGTAAGATGGCCTGCCGCTGCTGCATCCATTTGCAGATCGTCAACGATGTCTTGCAGCCGTCTTCGTTTTGGTCTTCCTCTCTTTCTTTTTCCCATTATGTATCCTTCCAATACAGTTTTCTCTAAATTATCATGACGTTTAATGTGTCCAAAATATTTAAGTTTTCTCTCTTTAATCCTCTTTACTAGCCAGCCTTCTTCAATATTAAGCTCTTGTAGTATAGATATATTTGTTCTTTTTACGCCATACACTCATCATCATCATCATCATCAGGTGCCGTGCCGACTGGCGTTGGCTATTATGCCTCTCCAGAGTACCGATCCTTCATGCAGGCCATCAGTTCAGTTGGTGATCTCCTCTCACACCATCCCGTCAGACTGTCCAGTATCATTTCTCTTGGTCTTCCTCTTGATCTTCTTCCTTCTATTTTTCCTGTTGGTATAATATTTTCAATGCCCCCTCTTCTCATTGCATGTCTTATGAAAGTACATTGTCTCTCTCTTATCTTTTTGACAAGGTTTTTTGTCTCTCCAGCTCTTCTCATACATTCTTCATTAGTTATTTTTGCTGTCCAGGGGATTCGCAACATTCTTCTAATAAACCACATTTCTGCTGCTTCCAATGATTTTTGTGCAGACTTGCCTATTGTCCATGATTCACTTCCATATAATAAGATAGGTTCAATATAGCATTTTAGGACTCGTTTTCTAACATTCATTGATAAAGATGTGTTAGCTAATATGTTTCTCATTCTCTGAAATGCAGTCTTTGCTTGGCCTATTCTGTTCCTAATTTCTGTTCTGCATTTCCCATCTGAAGTTATTACTGCTCCAAGGTATTTGAATTTCTGCACCTGCTTTAGAATAGTTCCATTTAATTTAATACTACATGCTGGTGGATTCTGTTTCTTAGATATAACCATAGTCTCTGTCTTTTTGATGTTCAAGGTAAGGCCTTTCTGTTCACTTTCTTTGGCAACTTTATCCAAGAGATTTTGCAGGTCTTGTTGGTTCTCAGCTATCAGTACTGTGTCGTCAGCATACCGGAGGTTGTTAATATTGTATCCTCCAATTTTTATGCCTGGTTCTGTGATGATTGTTCTTAGAATATTCTCGCTATAAAGAGAGAAAAAAGGTCTGGAGATAGTACACATCCTTGTTGCACCCCTTGTTTTATAGGTTGATATTTTCCAATTCTATTTTCAACTCCAACTGCAGCTTCTTGCAGCCAGTATAGATGTTTTACAATCCCCAGGTCTTTGCCGTCTATATTGATGTCTTCAAGCATTTTAATAATTTCATTATGTTTCACCTTGTCAAATGCCTTGGTGTAATCAGTGAAGTATTAGTAGATATCTTTCTGTACTTCTAAAGCTCTTTCTGTTAGTGTTCGTAAAGCATAAATGGCATTGTGTGTTCCCTTTCCTTCAACAAATCCAAATTGTTCATCTGCTATTTCCATTTTTATCTTTTTCCTTGTTTTTCTCAGAATTATTCTCAGAAGTAGCTTCGTTATGTGACATGAGAGGCTGATAGTCCGGTGATCGTCACATTCCTTTGCACCTGGTTTCTTTGGTAGTGCTATAAACGTGGATTTAATCAGGTCACTGGGAATATACCACTGTTGTAAATGTCATTCAGTAACTTGGTTATTATTTTTATTCCTGTCTCCTCTAGTGCCTCTATTTCTTCTATTGTTATATTATCAGGCCCAGTCGCTTTTCCTCTCTTCATGTGTTTGATGGCATCTATGATTTCATCATCAAGTATTGGTGGTCCATCACAGTTTTCAGTATCTGGTGTTAATTCTGATCTTTCTCCTCCATATATCTCACCGATATACTCTGTCCACCTGTCCACAATGTCTTCTTTTCCCATTAACAGTTTACCTTCTTTCGATTTCAGGCATCCTGTGGTATATTTTGTTTTCCTGCTTGTGAGATCATTAATTCGTTTATGCATGTTTTTGCGGTCTTTATTATGAGAGTCCTCTATCTGTCTGCACTGTTCATTTAACCACACTTGGTTTGCTTCTCTGCATTTGCGTCTTATTTCTTTATTTATCTTGCTGTATTTTTCCTCGTTATTTTTACTCCTCCTCCTCTTGTCCATCAGTCCTAAGATGTCGTCTGTCATCCATTTATTTTTAGAGGCTTCTTTTTTTGGTGGTATTATCCCCTTAACAGTTTGGTGGATAGAATCTCTAAACATTTCCCACTGTTCATCTATACTATTTATCTTTGCTATTGCATCGTATCTATTTGTTATAATAACTTTGTATTGTTCTCGCAGTTCTTGGTCATTTTTAAGAAGTTCTGATTTCAGTTTGATGTTTCTCACTTTTCTGCCTGCTTTCTTTAGCTTTATTCTAACTTTTCCACAGAGTGGATCATGATCACTATTGCAGTCAGCTCCTGGCATGGTTTTTGTTGTCAGTAATGCATTGCGGAATCGTTTGTTGATTAATATGTAGTCTATCTGGTTAAAAGTCTTTTTGTCTGGGCTGCACCACGTTGCCATACACTACTGAGGCCATAATCCGCCGATTAGTTACTCCCGCCAGGCCATGTGTGGAGGAACATAAAATGAATGGGTTAATCTTAGGTATTATATATATATATATATCCTCCTTTACTACATAGCTCAAGCATTCGGTGCACTGTATTAACTTTCGCCTTATGTCATGATGCAGCAAGACAAGAGAACAAGTGAAAACAAAACATTTACAATACCTTTTCATAGTTTCCTATAAAATTACTTTTTGACATGTCCGTCAACTCAACGGGCACCAAAGTGTTATTTCTGACATCGGCAAATCCGTAGTTAATGTGTGTACACAGTGTGTGATCGATTAAATCTGGGGTCATCACTGCTTCTCGGGTTGGTCTGTGGAGAGCTGAGTTCAAGTACATACAAACCCGGCGGTCACACAAGCCGGTATAGGCTACAGGAACTCCAAGAGCAGAGATTAAGAAGAAAGCAGTTTTGAGAACGCTCTGAAGAAGAAGAAAAAAAAGATCGAAATTATGTTCTTTCGTGAAAAATACAAATCAGTCCTAAACTAATTTGTGATGACACTATGTCAGGAAATTTCTACACATTCTTCTGTAAGTGTTCCCTTATTTCAGATAGTAGAATATTTCTATGGAACCTTTCGTAAACTGAAATGGCGTAAAGCGAAGAAGCAGTTACCATTTCCTTATATGGGAAACATTTTTTAGTCTTCCAAGTCCCCAAATTATCCTATCAAATCATACGAAATAAAATATATAATCTAAAATAACATTAACTCGTAGTAGAAACATGAATGGTATGATAAATACACAGCATATATATATATATATATATATATATATTAGAAACACACGACTTGTTTTTGAGTATGACGACTTGTTTTTGAGTATAAGAATGTATAAGACAACATAAATAAATATACACTAAGCCACTGCAGTAAAGCTGTGATAACAAAATGAACTGTTAAAACTGTTAAAACCACAAGCAGCAACAGGGTTGTCAGTTAACGAACACACGGTTGTAACATTTCAGCTTACAAAGTAATCACATGATTACATACAAATCAAAGAAACAGGGAAGAAAGACAATATATCAATTCATATAAAAATATATAAAAAACAAGAAAGGAAAAAAATAGAAACAAGGAAGCACTTAACTGCGACTTGCAAGAAGCTGTGTCCAAGAGTGTCTCGGTTCACCGCAGTGATCATTTCTTTTATACACAGTGTAGCTTTACTTACCAATCAGCGAGCAAAAAAGGCTGAGGGGAGGTGATGATGATGATGACAATGAAGATAATGATGGAAGGTTGAGAAATGGTGGTGATGATGATTAAAGGTAAGAGATGGTCTTGATGATGATGACTGAAGGCTGGGAGATGATGATGATGATGATAAATTTTAGCAGTGGTGGTGACTGTTAGGTTGAGTTCTCGGAAAGTGGGTTTGTGGGAAGTGCAGGAGACAGTTGTAGAGGAGAGAGAACGTCAACCACGTTATTAACATTTCATCGTCGTCTAAATCCATGGAACAGTCAGGCCACTAACATGTTCACCTTCTTATATATCTTCCTATCTCAGCGTCGCAGGTCCATGTTCATCTTCTGCTATGACTGACGTGGAAGATTTGACATGCGTCACTCCCCTTACCTATTTAGCCTCTCTCATTTCTCTACCTCACAGTTCCACAGCCTCACTCATTTCTCTACCTCACAGTTCCACAGCCTCACTCATTTCTCTACCTCACAGTTCCACAGCCTCACTCATTTCTCTGTCACACAGTTCTTTGTAGGAACCCACAACTTCCTGAGACAGATCTGTTCTTTGAAAACTAAAGTCATACTTTTGTCTGCACTAAATGCCGCACTGTCATTTGAAGAAAGAACCTCAACCATATGTGTCATGTTCAGTTCCTGGATGACTTCACTTTTTGGCCGTTAGGCTATTCTTTCCTTTTCGACTCGTAATCTTTCCACTTGCAAGTGCGCTGTTAAGGATACCAACCTGTTAGCTCTTGGTCAAAACCTCCAAAACATCATCTTCCTCAGCTTTCAAAAACTCCTTAGCTAATGCTTACAAGCAGAGTTCGAAGTTACTGGCGGCTGATGACGGCTGCACATCCCGGAAAAGGACCTTGGCAGTGCTCCTCTCGCTGCTTCTATAACGGCTTGATTCAAAATACACGATCAATGCTATTTTTGATGTTTCGTAGAGCGAAAATTCCTCTTCAAATGTCTTTCCGTTCGTCAAAATAAGTACTAATGTAATACATTTCTAAAAAGCGAAGCTGCTGTAAAGCGAACTTTCGTAAAACGATGGTCACCTGTATTATGTAATTGGGAATGAAATATTTCATTTAAAATATTTATTAAATTACTCTTTATACCATATAATTAGTGATGGATTCCCCATTAGGCTGAACAGGGATAAACGCATCAAAAGGGCATACCACAAGCCTGGTTGCCTGAATTCAAAGGAGGACATGCAATAATGGACAGACATGAAATAATGGCACGATGGTGCGAATACATTAGAGAACTCTATGAGAACAATAGAGGCGAAATATATATTCATTCATTTGCATGCCCCTTGTGGAATTTTGCCTCCCTAACAGCACTCCTCTAGGCCCTCTCGGTTGTGAGCAAGATGGCCTGCTGCTGCTGATGCATCCATTTGCAGATCATCAACGATATCTTGCCACCATCTTCGCCTTGCTCTTCCTCTCTTTCTTTTTCCCGTTATGCACCCTTCCAAGACGGTCTTCTCTAGATTATCATGACGTTTAATGTGTCCAAAATATTTAAGTTGTCTTTGTTTAATCCTCTTTACTAGCCAGCCTTCTTCAATATTAAGTTATTGTAGTATGGATATATTTGTTCTTTTGTGTCCATGATATTTGAAGTACTATTCCGTAGCATTTACATTTAAAGGCATTTATGTGTTTCTCAGCTATTAGATATACGAAATAATAATGAAGGGCCTCCCATATTAAAAGCAGAAGTGGAAGAAGCCATCAAACACATAAAGAACAACAAAGCACCAGGACCAGATAAAATAACCAAGGAAGAATTGGAAGCATTAGGAGAGCTTGGCATAGGAATAATTACGAGGTTGCTGATTGACATCTATAACAATAACTATGTCCCATCAGACCTTTTTCAATCAGTTTTCATTGCCCTACCAAAGAAACAAGGTGCAGCTGAATGTGAAGACCATCGAACCATTAGTCTTATAAGCCATGTTATCAAAATCCTGCTTCATATTGTCATGAGAAGAGTCAGGGGCAAAATAAAACCAGAAATCGCTGAAGGAAAAGGTACAAATAATGCCAAATATATATTGAGAACACTGATGGAAAGATCAATAGAAGTAAATACCGACCTATACTTATGCTTCATAGACTACTGTAAAGCATTCGATAAAATGAGAAAGATAGAAATTATAAGAATGCTGGAAGACATCAACATAGATGGGAAAGATCTGAAACTTATCAAAAACATATACTGGCAGCAATCAGCAGCAGTGAAGGTTGAGAACCAAATAGGAGCATTCCAAGATATAAAACTGGAAGTGAGACAAGGATGTGTTCTATCTCCTGATCTCTTCTCTTTGTACAGCTAAAAAAAATAATGAGAAATATAGAGAGCTTGCCAGGAATATCAGCTGGCGAGTACAACCTTAACAACTTAAGATATGCAGACAACACAGTTCTGATTGCTAAAAGTGAAGGGGAGCTACAGTCTCTTCTAGACATCGTGGTTCGTGAAACTAAAAGTAAAGATCTCAGTCTGAATAAAAAGAAGACTGAAGTGATGGTCATCTCAAAGAAAAGAATACCACCAAAATGTAGCATTACCATCGATGTCACAGAGCTGAAACAAGTTGATAGATTCAAGAACTTACGAACAATTATTACAACTGATGGGAAATGTCACAACGAAATAAAACGCAGACGTGCTTAGGCCAAGTCAACATTCCAGAAAATGAGAAACATCTTGTGCAACTGATCCATATCAATGGAAACAAGATTCCGAGTACTTAAATGTTACATCGAGCCAGTTTTGTTTTATGGATGTGAAGCATGGTCCATGAATATGAAAGTACAGCGAGAAATGGAGGCCATGGAAATGTGGTTCATAAGAAGGATGTTGAAGGTACTATGTATAGCTAAGAAAAACAATGAAGAAGTCTTAAGATAGGCTGGAGTTAAAAGGTAAATTACAGCAAAGATCAGAGGCAGACAAGCGAGATTTATAGGACATTTTCTGAGAAGAGGAAAATTGGAACACACTGTGGCAACTTTAAAAAACTGAGGGAAGAAGAGACACAAGAAGACAGAGAAAAGAGTTACTGGGTGGGCTATCAGTGTGGCTAGGAAGAAAGTCACCGGCGGATCTCATAATCAAATCTAAAGACAGGGAACTGTAGAGAGAAATGATCGCCCATGCCACATGGTACGGCCAAGAACAGAGATGAGTGAAGGCAGATATTACTTGCAGTAATGACCATTAAAATGTGAAGAGAGAGAGACAGACAGAGAGAGAAAGAGAGAGAGAGAGAGAAAGAGGTAGAAATGCATGAGCAAAGATGAATTAAGAAAGACTGCATCTGCAAAATGAGATGACTTCAAGGAAACTAAAAGTGATAAAGATATGATGATGAGAGAGACATGTTAATAGAAAGACAGGCATGAAATTTCTTTGAAAAACTTATATTTGAAATACAGAAATGTTCTTAACATGCTTCTTTAATTAATGTTTTCTAAATCGTACATTTTTTTTCTATCTTTGTAAATTAATATACCTTATACGTAATCAACAAAACATATTGCAAAGTATTTCCGTTCACACAAAACATTTTCAAAATAGAAATTATTTAGAGAACCAATTGCCTTAGAAACTTTTACGATGCTTATAATTTCTGTATTTCGAGGAAACTTAAATATTAAATAAATAAAAATCATTGCCCTCAAGTCCACAGATAATACAGTTCATCCTCAGCACTGTTTCTTTAAATAAGATGTAAATGGAAACTTGCCCCTTGAACAGAACTCTCCACGAAAGTCATCATAATCCAAAGTGAATATAATGTATCCACCAAAACCCAACCTTCTCAAATGTGACAGTTTCTCAAAGAAAGTCCCTTTGTCATCGTAACCTACCCAGTGAATGCCCATGACCAGGTACAAAGCGCTACTACGAGGAACATAAACAATAGATGCGCCATCATCGATGTATTTGCATATCTCGTAGTAGGCCAGAAAGCCGCGCTCCTTCGTGTAAGGGCCTTGCCGTCCGGTAATAGCAGGGGCCCCGACTGCAGTACTTTGAGTCAGAAGAATGAACGATCTGCCATAGAGAGCCAGGCTACCAACGAGCTTTCCTGCAGGAACTATACGTCTCCACCTGCTGATTAATTCTAGGAAAGTGTTGTTTTTGTCTGCATCTAAATTGAAAAGAAAAGGAGAGAAAGGTGAAATAGTTCTTCTAGTTTACCTATGGAGCTCTGTGGCGTGTCAGATGTGCAATCAATGTGTTGTTACGGTGGTGGAACAGACAATGTGAAATACGACTTAGAGTGAACAACTGGAGAGAGAGAGATAGAGAGAGAGAGGGGGGAGAGAGAGGGGGGGATAGAGTGAAAGACAATGCAGATAAGATGACGAACAGAGATAGAGGGGGTAGAGAGATAGACAGAGACAGAAAGAATGGCGAACAAACAAAGAGAGACAGATAGAATGACGAAGAGAGAGAGAGAGAGAGAGAACTAGATGAAGAGGTAAATTAAAACTAGATTACATCTGCAGCATTGAGCCTTAAAGACTTGGAAAAGTAATATTTAATCATATTTTTTTGTCTGATACCGCGTACATGGAATGTAAATATGTCCTCCTCCATGACCTACACGAAGTCCTACTCCCTATCTGACAAGAAGTCCTACTCCCTATCTGACAAGAAGTCCTACTCCCTATCTGACAAGAAGTCCTACTCCCTATCTGACTCGAAGTCCTACTCCCTATCTGACAAGAAGTCCTACTCCCTATCTGACAAGAAGTCCTACTCCCTATCTGACAAGAAGTCCTACTCCCTATCTGACAAGAAGTCCTACTCTCTATCTGACAAGAAGTCCTACTCTCTATCTGACAAGAAGTCCTACTCCATGTCTGACACGAAGTCCTACTCCCTATCTGATACGAAGTCCTACTCCCTATCTGAAGCGTAAGCGAACCACCAAATTTTAAATGTTCCAACTTATTATCTCTCTCAGTGCCAACACAGACAGAAAAATAACACTGAATACTGAAATAAAAGTTCTTGTTTTTACAAGCTACTGTCGCTTTTGGTTTGTAGAATATTTCTCCTTTTTCACATAATAAAATTCGTAACAGCCTAATCTAAACGAATGTATTAAAGCACAAACGCCGAGTAAGGTGCCACTGGGCTGAGATGGCTGTTGTAACAGCAACAACAACAACAACAACAACAGCAACAACTACATACTCTCGTAGTGGGTTCTAAAGCATTTAACTCCACAGGCCCACCCCACGGATAAAAAGTTAAGTCTCTGTAAGGCAGGCCCGTAATGTAAAGTCAGGAAAGCATTGCTTGAATTCCCAGTACAATCTTGAGTATTCTTTACAAACGCGCGCCACAGTAGCAAAGCCGTCATTCTGACATTATTTCTCACCGCAGATAATAGCTAATATGTCTTATATCTTGTCTGAGGTGAACTGCCCTGATGCAGTTATCATATAGTAGGACAATGTGTACCTTTATTTCTGATTAGAATACTTCCATTATTTCTGTAGTTTAACAATATCTTTCTACTTAAACGCATTACCTTCATCATTGCTATCCGACGAGATAGGACTCGGTATTACAGTTATACCTCTCCGTTGTATAGTAATACCTCTTGGTGACCAGGTTCGTATGTCATGAAGATATAAATTAATCCAATCTACCTCTGCAGCAATTGTTCCAACGTCATAAAAGTTGCCTCCTCCATATAATACTGCGATTGCAGATAGTCCAGCAGTTAGTAACAACCTTTCAGAGCCTGAAGCTTCGGCGTTGAAAGCCTGTCTCAGCTGTTTGAGCAATTCAGTAAAAGCCAGAGAGTAATTTCTAGTCACCAACAACGTAGGGTAGGGAAAGTGAATATCGAGACCATCAAATAGAATCTGCCTCAGGAAGCGCACGGCGGAACTAGCGAACGTCTGCCTTGTCTTTTGACTGCTTAGCATTTTATACCACTCGCCGAAATTGACATACAGACTAGACATGGAAATAAGCAGTTTTATATCAGGGTTTCTAGCTTTTAGCATTCTCAGCTGTAGATAAAATGAAAAGATAATTTGATTAATATACAAAACTGAATATTCATTTAAAAAATAATTATGGAAATCATGTTAACATTAGAAACATGTGATATATTTTGAGATATTTTCACTAGTTTCACTAGCATTGGTCTTGAAATCGTTCTACCTGATGCCGAGTATTTTACTTAGGCATTTGTTTTCAAAAGAGTCTAATTTCTTTTCTATTTCTTTAGTTGTTTTCCAGCTTTCACATGCATAAATGAGGGTGGATATTACATTTGAATTGAATAGTCTTAACTTGGTTTTTGTGCTTATAAGTTTTGAATGCCATAGGTTCTCAAGATTCTTGAAGATCGATGCTGCTTTTGCAATTCTGATTCTAATTTCCTTTCTGGTGCCTATATAGCTGCCAAGGTATGCAAATTGATTGACTTCTTCAATATCTGTCCCTTCTATGTGTATTTTTCCGTTTTGATTAGGGGGAATTTTCATTATCTTTGTTTTGTCCTTGTTAATTTCAAGTCCTATTTTGCTAGCCAGTGAAGACAGGCTATCTGTTCTTTCTTGCATGGAATTCACATTGTTATTGATAAGAGTTATGTCATCAGTAAAATGAAGATCTTCTAGTTGGATATCATGTACCCAGTCAATACCTATGTTACCTGTTCAGCATTTTTTCATTATGAAGTCTATTGTAATCCCAAAAAGTAAAGAGACAGTATACATCCTTGTTTCACACCTGTTTCAATCTGGAACCTTTCACTCATCTCTTCTTCTGTCTTGACTGCACAAACATATCCATTGTAGAAGTCCTTAATGATGTTGACAATTTTAGATGATATTCCATATAGACTTAAAATTATCCATAATGAATCTCTGTGTATGCTATCAAATGCCTTTTTAAAGTCTATGAAGTTCAGTATTAATGATTTCTGCTTTTCAATATGTTCTTCAAGTATTATTCTTAGAGTAAAGAACTGGTCGAGACAGCTTCTCCCTTTTCGAAATCCTGCTTGTTCTTCTCTCATTGCAGTATCCACTATATCTTTAAGTCTATTCAAAATGAACTTGCAAAATACTTTTGACACAACCGATATTAAGGTTACTCCTCTCCAATTGTTACAGTCACTAAGGTTGCTTTTTGTTTGTTTGTTTTTTTGTTTTTTTAATTTTTTTTTTTATTTTAACAATGATTCTTTTTTTCCACTTACAAGGGACCTTTTCCTCTTTCCAAATCTTGTTAAACATTCTCTGTAGTTGTCTCATGTTGTCACTATTGATAGCTTTTAGCATTTCGAGCGTTATTTCATTTTCACCTGCAGCTTTGTTGTTAGCCATTAAATTCACCGCTGTTTCAATTTCATGCAATTTAATTTCATCTAGGCTGACATTTAGTTGTGGGACTGGTAAGTCGGTTTCAAGGTTTAACAATTCTTTTGGGTGTGGTCGATTAAGTATTTCTTGGAAGTGTTCAGCCCATCTTTACTTTTAGTCTTTATTTGATGTTAATAGGGTTCCAGTTTTGCTAAGGATTGGTCTTTCTTTAGATGTAATAGCACCTGTTAGCCTCTTTTGTATGTTATATAAAGTTTTGCTGTCTCCTGTTTTTTGCTGCTTTTTCTGCCTCATTCGCCATATTGTCTATCTATTCTCTTTTATCCCTTCTAGCTGAACTTTTTACTTTCTTGTCTAGTTCTTTGCATGTTGCTTTCACCAGATCTTTTCCAAGATCTGTTTTTGCATTCAACATATCTAATTTGACTGTTCGTCTTTCATGTATATACTTCCATGTTTTTTCTGATATCCATGCTTTTCTAGGCCATACACTACTGACGTCATAATCCGTCGATTAGTTACTCCCGCCAGGCCAAGTGTGAGGGAACATAAAATGGATGGGCTAATTTTAGGTATTGAATAGACTTAAAGATATAGTGGATACCACATTGAGGGGAAGAACAATCAGGATTTCGAAAAGGGAGAAGCTGTCTCGACCAGATCTTTACTCTAAGAACATATTGAAAAGCAGAAACCATTAATACTGAACTTCATAGACTTTAAAAAGGCATGTGATACCATACACAGAGATTCATTGCGGAGAATTTTAAGTCTATATGGAATACCATCTAAAATTGTCAACAACATTAAGGACTTCTACAATGAATATGTTTGTGCAGTCAAGACAGAAGAAGGGATGAGTGAATGGTTCCAGATTGAAACAGGCGTGAAACAAGGATGTATACTGTCTCTTTTGCTCTTTTGGAATTGCAATAGACTTCATAATGAAAAAAAAAATGCTGCACAGGTAACATACGTTACATACAGAGTACATGGGACCCAACTAGAAGATATTGATTTTGCTGATGACATAACTCTTATCCGTCTAGTGAGCAAGAATGATAATATCTGTATATACTCTGGTGGAGATGTAGGAGGAAAGAATGGAGTGACTTTTTACTTGGACAAATCAACATCAAAAGCATTACTAAGCTACAATCCAGTAAGTTATATAATCCTCACAATCAGACTTAAGGGCATTCCTAGAAACGTAACAATCATCTATATAAATGCACCTACATCAACAACAGAAGAAGAGGAAGTAGAAGACTTTTATAACACACTGCAAACAACAATAGACGGAAAAATGTTATTGTATTAATAATGGGGGACTTTAATGCAAAGATTGGTATAGAAAGAGCAGAAGATAGGGACATGTTGTAGGGAAATTTAGCATAGGACATAGAAATGAGGCAGGAGACAATCTAATGGCGTTTTGCACGGAAAATGAGCTAATGATCGCTAACACACGTTTTAAACAACATCCAAGAAGACTTTACACATAGACATCACCTGATGGGAAAACCAAGAATCAAATAGATTACATTTTAGTACACAGAAGATGGAGGTCAAGTATAACATCAGCAAAAACTCTACCAGGTGCTGATTGTGACACAGACCATGAGTTATTAATGAAGATAAAGATAAAAAGACAGTTACGGGATCAAGACTACTCCGCTTTAATCTTACAAAACTACCAGAACAATACGGTATAGAAGTGAAGAACCGTTTTGAAATCCTGATGGCTGTACAGGAGGAGATGACACCAGATGAATTGGCTACGCAGGCCAGAGATATCTTAATAACAACAGCTAAAGATATGGTTCCAGTAAAGAAAACACAAAAGAATGGATGGATTACAGCAGGTACACTAGAACTGATAAAACAAAGTAGAGAAATGAAGACGCAATGGGAAGTGACAAACAGCAACAAAAAGGAATATAAATCTTTAATAAAAGAAGTACTAAGAAACATAAGAAAAGACAAAAAACAATACATACAAGATTGTTGTGAAAGAATAGACGAACATCAGAAGTGTGGAAGAAATAGTGAAATGTTTAAAGAAATGAAGACATTGACGAGAAATATCACAGCTAAGCTAAATGTAATTTGTTATGAGACGGGGAATACCTTGACAGAGACAGAGGAAATTCTAGAAAGATTGAAGAAATACTGCAGAGAAATGTATGAAACAACCGACTGTGAAAGCAGAAATTTACAGTGTGAATTATTATTGGAGGAGAAAGTAACCGAACCGGCAATAGAAGAAGTTTTATGAGCAATAAAGAATCTCTTATCAGTAACAATGTGAATTCCAAGCAAGAAAAAACAGATATCTTGTTTTCACTGGCTAGCTGAAATTAACAAGGGCAAAACAAAAATAATGAAACTTTCCATTTACCAAAATGAAAAAATACATGTAGAAGGGACAGATATTGAAGAAGTCAATCAATTTGCATACCTTGGCAGTTACATATACGAGGATGATGACACCAGAAAGGAAGTTAGAATTAGAATTGCAAAAGCAGCATCGATCTTAAAGAATCTGGAGAATATATGGCATTCAAAAATTATAAGTACAAAAACTAAACTAAGACTATTCAATTCAAATATAATATCCACCCTCATTTATGCATGCGAAAGCTGGAAAACAACTTAAAAAAATAGAAAAGAACTTAGACTCTTTTGAAAACAAATGCCTAAGAAAAATACTCGGCATCAAGTGGAACGAATTCAAGAATAGTGCAGAGATAAGACAGATGGCTGAACAACAACCTGTCTCATGGGTGATCAGGAAAAGAATAGGGCATATGTTGGTCACGTGATGTGAAAAACAGTCAGAGAATCCGAAAACAAGCTATCAAGTGGAGCACAACAGGCCAAAGTAAAAGAGCCAAACCACGTGAAACTCTAAAGAGGACATTGTTAAGAGAGGCCAAATTAATAGGCATAAAATCCCTTGATGAGGTTGAAAAGCTTACCGAAAACAGGAAAAATTGGCAAACTACCTTGCGAGCCCTATTTGATGTTTAACGGTACGGGAAGGATATAATGTAAATATAAGGTAATCTTAAGCCTATCTTTCAAAAACGCGGACTAATGGCCATGTGACCACGGAAACACATTGTTTGCGACAGGACATAGCAGCGCCTGAACCAGATTCTTCTTAGTTTTCCCTTCACTCGTGGACAGTCTAGGGGTAGTGGACCCTTCTCACAAGCGAGTTACTTTTGTGTTGTTCTTAATTTCTCTCCTTAATATCAATGCCCTGATAATATATTTTGTCGAGAAATTTAGGTTAAAAGTAAATGGAAGGAAGTTACTCTGTAACTTAAAAGTAATGATTAGGTTATAATTGTGGTATTTTTTTCATTTTATTCACACTGAATAAATATCGCTTTGAGCATTGATTTACATATGTGTTTAAGATCTATCAATTGTACTAGTGTTGTTTTGGAGTAAAGTGTTTAGACTGACCGCTAGTTGTGTGGATGCAATAAGTAAATTGTTTTCCATGTTAGGGTTCATTCTATAGCACCAATTTTATAAGGTAGACATTAGTAATCAGATATTTGTTTCTTTAAGATAACACGCCAGATCTTTCCTGACTAGGCTTCCTATGTATCATTCATTGATAAAGTAAGGAAGAAAGTAAGGAAGGGATGAAGCAAGGAAGCGAGGAAGGGAGAAAGAAAGGAAGGGATGAAGCAAGGAAGAGAGGAAGCAAGGAAGTTAGGAAGCAATGAAGGGAGGAAGGAAGCAAGCAACCAAGGAAGGAAGCAAGCAAGGAAGGAAAGGAGGAAGGAAGGAAGCAAGGAAAGGAGGAAGCAAGCAAGCAACCAAGGAAGGAAGCAAGCAAGGAAGGAAAGGAAGGAGGAAGGAAGCAAGGAAGGGAGGAAAGAAGCAAGACAGCAAGCAAGGAAGGGAGGGAGGAAGGAAGCAAGCAAGCAAGGAAGGGAGGAAGCAAGGAAGAGAAGAAACAAGGAAGAGAGAAAGCAAGGAAGAGAGGAAGCAAGGCAGTGAGTAAGCAAGGAAGGGAGGAAGCAAGGAAAGAAGGAAGCAAAGAAGGGAGGAAGGAAGGAAGCAGGCAAGGAAGTGAGCAAGGAAGGGAGGAAGCAAGAAAGGGAGGAAGCAAGGAAAGGAGGAAGCAAGCAAGGAAGGGAGGAAGGAAGCAAGCAAGCAAGGAAGCAAGCAAGAAAGGAAGGACCAATGAAGGAAGCAAGGAAAGAACCAAGGAAGGAAGATCGAGAAAATGAACTGCCCGGAAACTTTGTTATTATAAAACCGTCCACCCCCCCCCCAAAAAAAAAGAAAGCAATTAAAACTGAAATTTACAGATTCTAAACCAACAGAGATTTTCATAATCTGTACATACTTATTTGCTTCCACTAGGTTAGCTATCAGATACGGGAATGGATTAGAAATTATCTTTTGTAGTCATAGTAACAACTAATAGAGATGTGAAGAAGAAGCAGAAGAAGAAGACGAAGAAGAAGAAAAAGAAGAAGAAGAAGAAGAAGAATCTGCCCAACAAGCAGCTTGACAGAAGAAACAAATCATCAAAATTTGATTTATGGACTCTAGAATTGGACCGTCCAATTTATGTGGCCCCAAGGGCCAGAAGTGTATGAGGAAATGGAATACCGGGTCCCATTTAAATTAACATGATTTGCCAACTTGCAAAAAAAAAAAATTGAGAAAAAGTGCCAGGTGTGATGTAAACGTGAACTGACTCTACTGAATTAGCTTTTGAGATAGCCCACATATTTTACACATGTTTCTAGGCACGTTTTGAGGAAAATAAATGTTAATTTCAATCACATAAATTACATTTCATAATTACATCGCGGACGCACAGGGAGAATTCGTGGGCTGGCAGCTAAACACCCCCATGCTATAGAAGTACGAAACCTCCTTGACTACATAGCTCAACCATCCGGTGCACTGTATTAATTAACTTTCGCCTTATGTCATGATTCAGAAAGACAAGAGAACAAGTGAAAAAACAACATTTACAATACCTTTTCATAGTTTCCTATAAAATTACTTTTTGACATGTCCGTCAACTCAACGGGCACCAAAGTGTTATTACTGACATCGGCAAATCCGTAGTTAATGTGTGTACACAGTGTGTGATCAATTAAATCTGGAGTCATCACTGCTTCTCGGGTTGGTCTGTGGAGAGCTGAGTTCAAGTACATACAAACCCGGCGGTCACACAAGCCGGTATAGGCTACAGGAACTCCAAGAGCAGAGATTAAGAAGAAAGCAGTTTTGAGAACGCTCTGAAGAAGAAGAAAAAAGATCGAAATGACGTTTTTCGTGAAAAATACAAATCAGTCCTAAACTAATTTGTGATGACACTATGTTAGGAAATTTCTACACATTCTTCTGTAAGTGGTCCCTTATTTCAGATAGTAGAATATTTCAATGAAACTTTTCGTAAGCTGAAATAGGGTAAAGCGAATAAGCAGTTATCATTACTTTATATGGGAAACATTTTTTAGTCTTCCAAGTCCCCAAAATACCCTATCAAATCATACGAAATAAAATATATAATCTAAAATAACATTAACTCATAGTAGAAACATGAATGATATGATAAATACACAGCCTATATATATATATTAGAAACACACGACTTGTTTTTGAGTATAAGTATGTATAAGACAACATAAATAAACATATACACTAAGCCACTGCAGTAAAGCTGTGATAACAAAATACTAAAACTGTTAAAAACACAATCAGCAATAGGCTTCTCTGTTAACGAAAACAAAGTTGTAACATTTCAGCTTACACCTTAATCACATGATAACATTTATGGACATAGAAATAGGGAAGAAAGACAATATATAAATTCATATAAATAATATACAAAAACAAGAAAGGAAAAAAATAGAAAAAAGGAAGCACTTAACTGCGACTTGCAAGAAGCTGTGTCCAAGAGTGTCTCGGTTCACCACAGTGGTCATTTCTTTTATACACAGTGTAGCTTTACTTACCAGTCAGCCCGCGAAAAGGCTGAGGGGAGGTGATGATGATGATGACAATGAAGATAATGATGGAAGGTTGAGAAGTGGTGATGATGATGATTAAAGGTAAGAGATGGTCTTGATGATGATGACTGAAAGCTACGAGATGATGATGATGATGATGATGATGATGATGACGATAAATTTTAGCGGTGATGGTGAGTGCTAGGCTGAGACCTCGGAAAGTGGGTTTGTGGGAAGTGCAGGAGACAGTTGTAGAGGAGAGAGAACGTCAACTACAGTATTAACATTTCATCGTCGTCTAAATCCATGGAACAGTCAGGCCACTAACATGTTCACCTTCTTATATATCTTCCTATCTCAGCGTCGCAGGTCCATGTTCATCTTCTGCTATGACTGACGTGGAAGACTTGACATGCGCCACTGACCTTAACTATTTAGCCTCACTCATTTCTCTACCTCACAGTTCCACAGCCTCACTCATTTCTCTGCCTCACAGTTCCATAGTCTCACTCATTTCTCAACCACACAGTTCCACAGTCTCACTCATTTCTCAACCACACAGTTCTACAGCCTCACTTATTTCTCTACCTCACAGTTCCACAGCCTCACTCATATCTCTACCACACAGTTCCACTGGAACACTACACAATTTATTTTCTTTACAATATACGTGAAAAACTGTAGATATATAATGTTTGAAGAGAATTCGCATTTAAATTCCAGAGAATGATGTTACAATTTTTTTTAATGGGGAAAAAACCCTTAAAGGCGTATTCATTTTTCAGCGTCAAATACATGATTACAAAATGTCTTGAATTTTAAAATCGTGATACAATTTCACAGCTTACTGTAGTGTAGTTACAATAAATGATCCACTGATATCAGTTAATATCTGAAATTGCCAGCAGTGTTTATAATTACAATCTGTTTATAATTACATTTTGTTCATAATTATGTATTTATATCAGCTTACGTGTTCCGTAGATGTAAGAGCCATTGTTTTCCAGGTATAGAGTCTCGTGTGGTGGGCATGCGCAATGAAAGAAACAGCTAAAAAGAAGATAATTTGGCTTCTGTATTCGTCAAACTTTTCCGTCTGATATGACTGAAGAACTTCTATGTCATGCACCCAAGTCTGTGTTACTGAGCCACTGGTAATAAATTAGACCGGACATAATATCACACATTAAATAACTATAAACTGGCCAACAAAATCACTTAACAATATGCGGAGAATAATACAACAGGTGACACTTCCTCATGTATACAATAAATCAAATAAGACAGGGAATTTTTCACTAATGCTGTGCTTGCTAAAGGTTGTTTGACAGCTGTTAGCTAGATAATCTGAACAGTCAACTCATTAATGTTGAAATATTAATCTTGTGTAGAATTATTATTGCTATACTCTATAATTTAGCAACCGCTTAACACTTGGTGAGCTGGAAGAGAAAGATGTTGATGAAATACGAAATTTTCACAGCATAGCCCTAAAAGCAGCAACAGAGGCAAAACCGGACCTAAGGAAAAAAAAGACAGAAAAGGACTGATCTATGACAACACAAGGAAGTGCATCCAGGAAAGACGAGAAGCCAAGATAGGCATGATGAATATAAAGGCAAATCGTGGGAAATAAATGGCAATAAACAAAGAATTAAATAATAAAGTGAAAAGTTCACCCAGAAGAGATTAGACAGAACACAGGGACAACATGTCAAACATATTGCGAAAGAAGCAGAGAGAGAGAGAGAGATATGCAGAAATGATCAATCAATCAATCAAGTGCCGTGCCATGTGGCGTAGGCGATCATTTCTCTCCACAATTCCCTGTCTTTAGACTTGATTATGAGATCCGCCGGTGACTTTCTTCCTAATCACACTGACAGCCCATCCAGTAACTTCTCTTTCTGTCTTCCTCTGTCTCTTCTTCCCTCAGTTTTTCCACTTATCACAATGTGTTCCAATTTTCCTATTCTCACAAAATGTCCTCCAAACAGAGGCTTGTCTGCCTCTGATCTTTGTTGTAACTTGCCTTTTAACTCCAGCCTCTCTTAAGACTTCTTCGTTGGTTTTCTTAGCTGTCAGTGGTACCTTCAACATCCTTCTTATAAACCACATCTCTATGACCTCCATTTCTCGCTTTACTCTCTTATTCATGGACAATGCTTCACACCCGTAAAACAAAACTGGCCTGATGTAACATTTAAGTACTCGGAATCTTGTTTCCATTGATACGGATCTGTTGCACAAGATATTTCTCATTTTCTGGAATGCCGACTCTGGCCTGAGCACGTCTGCTTTTTATTTCGTTGTAACATTTCTCATCACCAAAAATGATAGGAGACAGTACATCTCTTTACAATATTCATTTATTTACTTGCATGTCCCTTGTGGAACTTTGCCTCCCTAACAGCACTCCTGTAGGCCTCTCGGTTGTGAGCAAGATGTTCTGCTGCTGATGCATCCATCTGCAGATCATTGTAGTTCAATCGCTTAGAGCAGGTAGTTCACTCGCTTAGAGCAGGTCGTTCACTCGCTTAGAGCAGGTCGTTCACTCGCTTAGACCAGGTCGTTCACTCGCTTAGAGCAGGTCGTTCACTCGCTTAGAGCAGGTCGTTCCCTCACTTAGTCTCCTACATTGTCAACGTTATTCCGACAGCTACAGGATGGCAGGTTCCTTATACCAGAGAGCCTGGTTACATGCCTGACCTCGAGCTGTGCAGGTACATTGGTTAAGGTGCCATGGTTCGCTGAACAGAGGGTGGCCCTTCAAGCTACCTAGTCTACAATAGTCAGTGGATAGGTTACGACGAGGTAGAGAGTTTGGCAAAGACAGTCCGCCTTCTTAGGAACATAGGATTAACTGGTTACAGGAGTGCTGTTAGAGAGGCAAAGTTCCACAAGGGACATGCAAATGAATGAATGAATGAATGAATGAACTATGACTGTAAAGAACTTCTCTGTCAAGATCCTTTCCCTTTCACTGGTAATATGAGTGACAGCTGCTTTTACGAGTAAGGGCCTATCAAAATTATTTTGCCTTGGAAAATAGCAGCCAGAAATAATTTGCCCCTTAAAGTGCTTTACTTTGACCAATAAATTTTAGATATAACAATATAATAATACAATAATGATTATTGATCCTCCTCTTAGTTCAGAATATTTTCTTCCCTGGAGATTTTAATATAATATTAATTAATAATATTTGGACACATTGAACGTCATGATAATTTAGAGAAGACCGTCTTGGAAGAGTACATAATGGGAACATGAAAGAGAGGAAGACCAAGGCGATGATGGTTGCAGGACATAGTTGATAATCTGCAAATGGATGCATCAGCAGCAAGGCATCTTACTTACAACCAAGAGGCTTACAGGAGAGTTGTTAAGGAGGAAAAGTTCGGCAATGGACATGCAAACGACTGACTGACTGGAGTTTTAAATAAAAATTTGGATCCATTTATTACTATAATCATTCTTGTTTGGTTCTGTCTTCTCTACAAAGCGTCCGAACTCTCATGCAAGTAAATAGAGGACAGTTCAGTTTTTCCTTCTTCGTTTGAATGTCCAGCGTTAAGTTTTTGTAACTGTATCCAAGTAAATGTCAGTCTTATCAGACATTTCTACAAAAACTTCTAATGAAATATGCATTGTATGGATGTAATGATCAAAACAGCTGAGATTTTCTTTGCCTCTTTGAAATTAAAAATTACCTTTTACCCAAGCCTTCTAATACATGATATAAAACAATAGGCTGTCAATCTTAAAATTATTATCTTTGCATCCCTGTCATAAAATATCAAAAGCTTACTAGATAAGCAACTTAAACTGTAATCTAAATACTGGTTTTAAGTTACAGTGAGACTAAATTTCCAAGAACTTGTGACTCATATATTTAATCTATATTGAAAATGTGAAATAATTTGAAGTAATCTTATTTCCAGTACGAAATGTATTGAGTATCTTAAAGTTAATGTTATTAAACTCAAAAGTAAAAAATATGTAAATCAAGTCACAGCCAAAGGTAATTCATGAAAGGCATTCAAGCAAACAGAAGAAGGGATGAGTGAATGGTTCCAGACTGAAACAGGCATGAAACAAGGATGTATACAGTCTCCTTTGTTTTTTTTTGGAACTGCAATAGACTTCATAATGAAAAAATGCTGCACAGGTAACACAGGTATTGAGTGGGTACATGAGACCCAACTAGAAGATCTTGATTTTGCTGATGACATAACTCTTATCAGTAACAATGTGAATTCCATGCAAGAAAAAAAAACAGATATCTTGTCTTCACTGGCAAGCAAAATAGGACTTGAAATTAACAAGGTCAAAATAAAAATAATGAAACTTCCTTTTAATCAAAATGGAAAAATTCATCTAGAAATAACAGATATTGAAGAAGTCAGTCAATTTGCATACCTTTGCAGCTATATATACCAGGATGGTGACAATAGAAAGGAAGTTAGAATTAGAATTGCAAAAGCAGCATCGATCTTCAAAATTTTTAAGAACATATGGCATTCAAAAGTTATAAACACAAAAACCAAGTTAAGACTATTCAATTCAAATGTAATATCCACCCTCATTTATGCATGTGAAAGCTGGAAAACAAATAAAGAAATAGACAAGAATTCTTGTGAAAACAAATGCCTAAGAAAAATACTCGGCATCAAGTGGAACGAATTCAAGAACTATGCAGAGATAAGACAGATGACTGAACAACAACCAGTTTCATGGGTGATCAGGAAAAAGAGATGGACTTATGTTTGTCACGTGATGAGAAGAACAAGTCAGAGAATCCCAAAACAAGCTATCAAGTGGAGCACAACAGGCGAAAGAAAAAAAGGTAAACCACGTGAAACTCTAAAAGAGGACATTTTTAAGAGAGGTCAAATTAATAGGCATAAAATCTCTTGATAAGGTTGAAAAGCTTACCGAAAAAAAGAAAAATTGGCAAACTACCTTGCGAGCCCTATTTGATGTTTAACGGTTAGGGAAGGATATAAGATAAGATATAAGGTAATCTTAGGTCCATCTTTCAAAAACTCGGGCTAACGACCATGTGACCATAGAAACACGTTGTTTGCGACTGGACATAGCAGCACCTGAACCAGATTCTTCTTAGTCTTCCCTTCACTCGTGGACAGTCTAGGGGTAGTGGACCCTTCTCACAAGTGAATGTAAGATTCTAGTTACTTTTGTGTTGTTCTTAATTTCTCTCCTTAATATCAGTGCCCTGCCATAATATACTTTGTCGAGAAATTTAGTTAAAAGGAAATGGAAGGAAGTTACTCTGTAACTTAAAAGTAATGGTTAGGTTATAATTGTGCTACTTTTCATTTTATTCACACTGAATAAATATCGCTTTGAGCATTGATTTACATATGTGTTTAAGATCTATCAATTGTACTAGTGTTGTTTTGGAGTAAAGGTGTTTAGACTGACCGCTAGTTGTGTGGATGCAATAAGTAAATTGTTTTCCATGTTAGGGTTCATTTTTTAGCACCCGTTTTACAAGGTAGACATTAGTAATCAGATATTTGTTTGTATATGTTTAAGGTAACAGGCCAGATCTTATCTGCCTAGCTTCCAATGTATCATTCATTGATCAAGTGGGAAAGGAAAGGGAAAGAAGAAGAAAAAAGGAAATGGAAGGAAAAGAAGGAAAGGAAGGAAAGGAAAGAAAGAAAGGAAGGATAAAAAGAAAGGAAGGAAGGAAGTAATAAAAAAGGGATGGAAGTAAAGGAAGGAAGGAAAGAAGGAAGGAAGAGAAAATAAACTGTCCGGAAACTTTGTTATTATAGTGCTGCCATCCGCCCCTCCCACTCAAAAAAAAAAAAAAACTGAAATTTACAAAGCAGCTTGACAGAAGAAACAAATCATCAAAATTTGATTTGTGGACTCTAGAACTGGACCGTCCAATTTTTGTGGCCCCAAGGGCCACAAGTGTGTCAGGAAATGGAATACCAGGATTTGTCAACTTGCAACATAAAAAAATGAGAAAAAGTGGCAGGTGTGATGTAAACGTGAACTGACTCTACTGAATTAGCTTTTGAGATAGCCCACATATTTTTACAAATGTTTCTATGCACGTTTTGAAGAAAATAAATGTTATTTTCTATCACATAAATTACATTTCATAATTACATCGCGGGACGCACAGGGAGACTTCGTGGGCTGGCAGCTAGACACCCCCATGCTATAGAAGTACGAAACCTCCTTGACTACATAGCTCAACCATCCGGTGCACTGTATTAACTTTCGCCTTATGTCATGATTCAGAAAGACAAGAGAACAAGTGAAAAAAACAACATTTACATTACCTTTTCATAGTTTCCTATAAAATTACTTTTTGACATGTCCGTCAACTCAACGGGCACCAAAGTGTCATTACTAACATCGGCAAATCCGTAGTTAATGTGTGTACACAGTGTGTGATCGATTAAATCTGGAGTCATCACTGCTTCTCGGGTTGGTCTGTGGAGAGCTGAGTTCAAGTACATACAAACCCGGCGGTCACACAAGCCGGTATAGGCTACAGGAACTCTAAGAGCAGAGATTAAGAAGAAAGCAGTTTTGAGAACGCTCTGAAGAAGAAGAAAAAAGATCGAAATTATGTTCTTTCGTGAAAAATACAAATCAGCCCTAAACCAATTTGTGATGACACTATGTCAGGAAATTTCTACACATTCTAATGCAAGTGGTCCCTTATTTCAGAAGGTAGTGTAACAGAATAGCAATTCTGTTCAGAGATTATTTGTGTAGTGCTAATAATTGTGTTTGCGTAGACCACAACTCATGTCGTTAGGAAGGCCCGTGTGCAAAACTTCGTTAGAAAGGTCCGTGTGAAAAAAGCCGGTCGTTAGGCAGTCTTGATGTGAATGTGTAACTGGATGGACGTGCTTTGTGGAACGGTATGATTGTATCTAGAAATGTGGTAGAGCGAGCATTGTTGTTGTTAGAATTAGTTTAGTTTATTTTCTCTGTGTGAGTTGCAGTCTTTGGGTAAGCTTGTAAGTATGTTTTTTTGTATGTATAAATCATTGTAAGGTTTTCTTTGCCCATGTGGCGTAGAGGTCATCTCACGCCGGGCATTTGTTACTGTGAATTGCTGTTCAGCCTGATGGCTACATTCCCATCATCATGATTTCACCCCTCATTTTGGTCCATTAATAAATGTGTGTTGTCTGATGATAAACTACACCAATTGGCTTTGTGGGAATTCTCATTGTTGACCAGTTTGTTTTGGTCGGAAGACTGCCAAGTTATGTTTAAGTTGTTGTATTGTACTATCTTTTGTGGAGATAGCGGTACGGCCAAACTGTTATAGTGGCTGCTATAAATAGTCACACACTTTCTGTTACAGTAGAATATTTCTATGAAACCTTTCGTAAGCTGAAATGGCGTAAAGCGAAGAAGCAGTTACCATTTCCTTATATGGGAAACATTTTTTAGTCTTCCAAGTCCCCAAAATACCCTATTAAATCATACGAAATAAAATATATAATCTAAAATAACACTAACTCATAGTAGAAACATGAATGATATGATAAATACACAGCATATATATATATATATATATATGAAACACACGACCTGTTTTTGAGTATGACGACTTGTTTTTTAGTATAAGTATATGTAAGATAACATAAATAAACATATACACTAAGCCATTGCAGTAAAGCTGTGATAACAAAATGAAATGTTAAAACTGTTAAAACCACAAGCAGCAACAGGCTTGTCAGTTAACGAACACAAAGTTGTAACATTTCAGCTTACACCTTAATCACATGATAACATACAGGACAAAGAAACAGGGAAGAAAGACAATATATAAATTCATATAAATAATATATAAAAAACAAGGAAGGAAAAAAATAGAAAAAAGGAAGCACTTAACTGTGACTTCCAAGAAGCTGTGTCCAAGAGTGTCTCGGTTCTTTTATGCACAGTGTACCTTCACTTACCAGTCAGCGCGCGAAAAGGCTGAGGGGAGGTGATGATGATGATGACAATGATGATAATGATGGAAGGTTGAGAAATGGTGGTGATGATGATTAAAGGTAAGAGATGGTCTTGATGATGATGATGATGATGATAAATTTTAGCGGTGATGGTGAGTGCTAGGCTGAGACCTCGGAAAGTGGGTTTGTGGGAAGTGCAGGAGACAGTTGCAGAGGAGAGAGAACGTCAACTACAGTATTAACATTTCATCGTCGTCTAAATCCATGAAACAGTCAGGCTACTAACATGCTCAGCTACTTATATATCTTCCTATCTCAGCGTCGCAGGTCCAAGTTCATCTTCTGCTATGACTGATGAGGAAGACTTGACATGCGCCACTGCCCTTAACTATTTAGCCTCACTCATTTCTCTACCTCACAGTTCCACAGCCTCACTCATTTCTCTGCCTCACAGTTCCACAGTCTCACTCATTTCTCTACCTCACAGTTCCACAGCCTCACTCATTTCTCTACCTCACAGTTCCACAGCCTCACTCATTTCTCTACCTCACAGTTCCACAGCCTCACTCATTTCTCTACCTCACAGTTCCACAGCCTCACTCATTTCTCTACCTCACAGTTCCACAGCCTCACTCATTTCTCTACCTCACAATTCCACAGCCTCACTCATTTATCTACCTCACAGTTCCACAGCCTCACTCATTTCTCTACCTCACAGTTCCACAGCCTCACTCATTTCTCTACCTCACAGTTCCACAGTCTCACTCATTTCTCTACCTCACAGTTCCACAGCCTCACTCATTTATCTACCTCACAGTTCCACAGCCTCACTCATTTCTCTACCTCACAGTTCCACAGCCTCACTCATTTCTCTACCTCACAGTTCCACAGCCTCACTCATTTCTCTACCTCACAGTTCTTTGTAGGAACCCACAACTTCCTGAGACAGATCTGTTCTTTGAAAACTAAAGTCATACTTCTGTCTGCACTAAATGCCGCACTGTCATTTGAAGAAAGAACCTCTACCATGTGTGTCATGTTCAGTTCCTGGATGACTTCACTTTTTGGCCTTTAGGCTATTCTTTCCTTTCTGATCCGTATTCTTTCCACTTGCAAGTGCGCTGTTAAGGATACCAACCTGTTAGCTCTTGGTCAAAACCTCCAAAACATCATCTTCCTCAGCTTTCAAAAACTCCTTAGCTAATGCTTACAAGCAGAGTTCGACGCTACTGGCGGCTGATGACTGCTGCACCTCCTGGAAAAAGGACCTTGGCAGTGCTCCTCTCGCTGCTTCTATAACGGCTTGATTCAAAATACACGATCAATGCTATTTTTGATGTTTCGTAGAACGAAAATTCCTCTTCAGATGTCTTTCCGTTCGTCAAAATAAGCACTAATGTAGTACATTTCTAAAAAGCGAAGCTGGTGTGAAGCGAACTTTCGTAAAACGATGGTCACCTGTATTATGTAATTGGGAATGAAATATTTCATTTAAAATATTTATTAAATTACTCTTTATACCATATAATTAGTGATGGATTCCCCATTAGGCTGAACAAGGATAAACGCATCAAAAGGGCATACCACAAGCCTGGTTGCCTGAATTCAAAGGAGGACAGAGATGAAGTAATGGCACGATGGTGCGAATACATTAGAGAACTCTATGAGGACAATAGAGGCGAAATATATATTCATTCATTTGCATATCCCTTATGGAATTTTGCCTCCCTAACAGTATTCCTCTAGGCCCTTTCGGTTGTGAGCAAGATGGCCTGCTGCTGCTGATGCATCCATTTGCAGATTGTCAAGATATCTTGCAACCATCGTCACCTTGCTCTTCATCTCTTTCTTTTTCCCATCTTGTACCCTTCCAAAACGGTCTTATCTAGATTGTCATGACGTTTAATGTGTCCAAAATATTTTAAGTTTTCTTTGTTTAATCCTCTTTACTAGACAAACTTCTTCAATATTACGTTCTTGTAGTATGGATATATTTGTTCTTTTTTTTGTGTCCATGATATTTGAAGAACTCTTCCGTAGCATTCACATTTAAAGGCATTTATGTGTTTCTCAGCTATTAGATATACGAAATAATAATGAAGGGCCTCCCATATTAAAAGCAGAAGTGGAAGAAGTCATCAAACACATTAAGAACAACAAAGCACAGGATCAGATAAAATAACCAAGGAAGAATTGGAAGCATTAGGAGAGCTTGGCATAGGAATAATTACGAGGTTGCTGATTGACATCTATAACAATAACTATGTCCCATCAGACCTTTTTCAATCAGAGGCAATCAAGCGAGATTTATAGGACATTTTATGAGAAGAGGAAAATTGGAACACACTGTGGCAACTTTAAAAAATTGAGGGAAGAAGAGACAGAAGAAGACAGAGAGAGAGTTACTGGATGGACTGTCAGTATGGCTAGAAGAAAGTCATTGGCGGATCTCATAATCAAACCTAAAGACAGGGAATTGTGGAGAGAAATGATCGCCTACGCCACATGGTACGCCCAAGAACAGAGATGAGTGAAGGCAGATCTTACTTGCGGTAATGACCATTAAAATGTGAAAAGAGAGAAAGAGGGAGAGAGAGAGAGAGGAGAGAGAGAGAGAGAGAGAAAGAGGTAGAAATGCATGAGCAAAGATGAACTAAGAAAGACTGCATCTGCAAAATGAGATGACTTCAAGGAAACTAAAAGTGACAGAGATGTGATGCTGAGAGAGGCATGTTAATAGAAAGACAGGCATGAAATTTCTTTGAAAAAATTATATCTGAAATACAGAAATGTTCTTAACATGCTTCTTTAATTAATGTTTTCTAATTCGTACATTTTTTCTATCTTTGTAAATTAATATACCTTATATGTAATCAACAAAACATATTGCAAAGTATTTCCGTTCACACAAAACATTTTCAAAATTATTTAGAGAACCAATTGCCTTAGAAACTTTTACGATGCTTATAATTTCTGTATTTCGATGAAACTTAAATGTTAAATAAATAAAAATCATTGCCCTCAAGTCCACAGATAATACACTTGTTAAATCAGCTCATCTTTAGCACTGTGACTTTAAATAAGATGTTAATGGAAACTTGCCCCCTGGACAGAACTCTCCACGAAAGTCATCATAATCCAAAGTGAATATAATGTATCCACCAAAACCCAACCTTCTCAAATGTGACAGTTTCTCAAAGAAAGTCGCTCTGTCATCGTAACCTACCCACTGATTGCCCATAACCAGGTACAAAGCTTTACTACCAGGAACAAAAACAATATTTGCGCCATCATTGATGTATTTGCATATCTCGTAGTAGGCCAGAAAGCCGCGCTCCTTCGTGTAAGGGCCTTGCTGCCCGGGAAAGGCAGGGGCCCCGACTGCAGTACTTTGAGTCAGAAGAGTGAACGATCTGCCATAGAGAGCCAGGCTACCAACCAGCTTTCTTGCAGGAACTATACGTCTCCACCTGTTGATTAATTCTAGGAAAGTGTTGTTTTTGTCTGCATCTAAATTGAAAAGAAAAGGAGAGAAAGGTGAAATAATTTTTCTAGTTTACCTATGGAGCTCTGTGGCGTGTCAGATGTGCAATCAATGTGTTGTTACGGTGGTGGAACAGACAATGTGAAATACGACTTAGAGTGAACAACTGGAGAGAGTAGGGGAGGGGGAGAGAGAAAGACAAAGCAGATAGAATGACGAACAGAGATGGGGGGGGGTAGAGAGATAGACAGAGACAGATAGAATGGCAAACAAACAGAGAGAGACAGATAGAATGACGAACAGAGAGAACTAGGTGAAGAGGTAAATGAAAAGTAGATTACACATGCAGCATTGAGCCTTAAAGACTTGGAAAGGTAACATTTAATCTTTTATTTTGGCCTGCTACCGCGTACATGGAATGTAAACTTGTCCTACTCCATGACCGACACGAAATACAACTCCCTATCTGAAATGAGGTCCTACTCCCTATCTGACACGAAGTCCTACTCCCTATCTGACAAGAAGTCCTACTCCCTATCTGACACGAAGTCCTACTCCCTATCTGACACGAAGTCTTACTCCCTATCTGACAAGAAGTCCTACTCCCTATCTGATAAGAAGTCCTACTCCCTATCTGACACGAAGTCCTACTCCCTATCTGACACGAGGTCCTACTCCCTATCTGACACGAAGTCTTACTCCCTATCTGACACGAAGTCTTACTCCCTATCTGACAAGAAGTCCTACTCCCTGTCAGACACGAAGTCCTACTCCCTATCTGACACGAAGTCCTACTCCCTATTTGACACGAAGTCCTACTCCCTATCTGACACGAAGTCCTACTCCTTATCTGACACGAAGTCCTACTCCCTATCTGACAAAAAGTCCTAATCCATATATGACACGAAGTCCTACTCCCTATCTGACACGAAGTCCTACTCCCTATCTGACACGAAGTCCTACTCCCTATCTGACAAGAAGTCCTACTCCCTATCTGACAAAAAATCCTGCTCCCTATCTGACACGAAGCCCTACTCCCTATCTGACACGAAGTCCTACTCCCTATCTGACACGAAGTCCTACTCCCTATCTGACACAAAGTCCATACCTGAACTTTCCATCACAGCACCTCCTACTAACATATAATTACTAATTACATGAAACCAGAAAGTTGAAGTTATCTTTCTTAATCTGCGGCACCAATAGGTGTGTGTGTTTTTTTTTCACATAATACAATTCGTAACAGCCTAATCTAAACGAATGTATTAAAGCACAAACGCCGAGTAAGATTGCCACTGGGCTGAGATGCCTGTTGTAACAGCAACAACAACAACAACAAAAACAACAACAACAACTACATACTCTCGTAGTGAGTTCTAAAGCATTTAACTCCACAGGCCCACCCCACGGATAATAAGTTAAGTCTCTGTAAGGCAGGCCCGTAATGTAAAGTCAGGAAAGCATTGCTTGAATTCCCAGTACAATCTTGAGTATTCTTTACAAACGCGCGCCATGGTAGCAAAGCCGTCATTCTGACATTATTTCTCACCGCAGATAACAGCTAATGTCTTATATCTTTGAAGGTGAATTGTCCTGATGCAGTTATCATATAGTATTACATTGTGTACCTTTTTTCCTATTAGAATATTTTCATTATTTATGTAGTTTAACAATATCTTTCTACTTAAACGCATTACCTTCACCATTGTTATCCGACGAGATAGGACTCGGTAGTACAGTCATACCTCTCCGATGTATAGTAATACCTTTTGCCGACCAGATTCGTAATTCATGAAGATATAAATTAATCCAATCTACCTCTGCAGTAATTGTTCCAATGCCATAAAAGTTGCCTCCTCCATATAATACTGTGACTGCAGATAGTCCAGCAGTTAGTAACAACCTTTCAGAGCCTGAAGCTTCGGCGTTGAAAGCCTGTCTCAGCTGTTTGAGTAATTCAGTAAAAGCCAGCCAGTAACTTCTACCCACCAACAACGTAGGGTAGGGAAAGTGAATATCGAGACCATCAAATAGAATCTGCCTCAGAAAACGTACGGCGGAACTAGCGAACGTCTGCATTGTCTTTTGACTGCTTAGCATTTCATACCACTGGCCGAAATTGACATGCAAACTAGACATGGAAATAAGCAGTTTTATATCGGGGTTTCTAGCTTTTAGCATTCTCAGCTGTAGATAAAATGAAAAGATAATTTGATTAATATACAAAACTGAATATTCATTTTAAAGATAATTATGGAAAACATGTTAACATTAGAAACGTGTGATATATTTTGAGATATCTTCACTAACTGCATTGCATTCCTTTAGATGGTGACTAGTATGGGTCCTTTGACAAAGGGGACGCAATCCAAGGTCAGTTATGCGATACGCCATACACTCATTCATTCATTCATTTGCTTGTCCTTTGTGAAACTTTGCCTCCCAAACAGCACTCCTATTGGCCTCTCGGTTGTGAGCAAGATGTCCTGCCGCTGCTGCATCCATTTGCAGATCGTCAACGATGTCTTGCAGCCGTCTTCGTTTTGGTCTTCCTCTCTTTCTTTTTCCCATTATGTATCCTTCCAATACAGTCTTCTCTAAATTATCATGACGTTTAATGTGTCCAAAATATTTAAGTTTTCTCTCTTTAATCCTCTTTACTAGCCAGCCTTCTTCAGTATTAAGCTCTTGTAGTATAGATATATTTGTTCTTTTTACGCCATACACTACTGAGGCCATAATCCGCCGATTAGTTACTCCCGCCAGGCCATGTGTGGGGGAACATAAAATGGATGGGCTAATCTTAGGTACTGAATAGACTTAAAGATATAATGGATACCGCAATGAGAGAAGAACAAGTAGGATTTCGAAAAGGGAAAAGATGTTTCGAAAAAATCTTTACTCTAAGAACATATTGAAAAGCAGAAGCCATTATTACTAAACTTCATTGACTTTAAAAAAAGGCATTTGATAACATACACAGAGATTCATTGTGGCGAATTTTAAGTATATGGAATACCATCTAAAATTGTCAACATCATTAAGGGCTTATACAACTGATGTGTTTGTGCAGTCAAAACAGAAGAAGGGTTGAGTTAATGGTTCCATATTGAAAAGGGTGTGAAACAAGGATGTATAGTGTCTCCTTTGCTTTTTGGAATTGCAGTAGATTTCATAACGAAAAAATGCTGCACAGGTAACACAGGTACTGAGTGGGTACATGGGATCCAAATAGGAGATCTTGATTTTGCTGATGACATAACTCTTATCAGTAACAATGTGAATTCTATGTAAGAAAAAAACAGATATCTTGTCTTCACTGGCAAGCAAAATAGGACTTGAAATTAACAAGGTCAAAATAAAAATAATGAAACTTCCTTTTAATCAAAATGGGAAAATACATATAGAAATAACTGATATTGAAGAAGTCAGTCAATTTGCATACCTTGGCAGCTAAATATACCAGGATGGTGACACTAGAAAGGAAGTTAGAATTAGAATTGCAAAAGCAGCATAGATCTTTAAGAATCTTGAGAATATATGGCATTCAAAAGTTATAAACACGAAAACCAAGTTAAGACTATTCAATTCAAATGCAATATCCACCCTCATTTGTGCATGGGATAGCTGGAAAACAAATAAAGAAATAGACAAGAAATTAGATTCTGTGAAAACAAATGCCTAAGAAAAATATTCGACATCAAGTGGAACGAATTCAAGAACAATGCAGGGATAAGACAGATGAATGAACAACAACCTGTCTCATGGGTGATCAGGAAAAAGAGATGGACATATATTGGTCATGTGATGAGAAGAACCAGTCAGAGAATCCCAAAACAAACTATCAAGTGGAGCACAACTGGGTAAATAAAAAAAAAGGCAAACCACGTGAAACTCTAAAGAGGACATTGTTAAGAGAGGCCAAATTAATAGGCATAAAATCCCTTGATGAGGTTGAAACGCTTACCGAAAACAGGAAAAATTGGCAAACTACCTTGCGAGCCCTATTTGATGTTTAACGGCTAGGGAAGGATATAAGATAAGCTATAAGGTAATCTTAGGTCCATCTTTCAAAAACGCGGGCTAATGACCACATGACCACAGAATCACATTGTTTGCGACAGGACATAGCAGCACCTGAACCAGATTCTTCTTAGTCTTCCCTTCACTCGTGGACAGTCTAGGGGTAGTGGACCCTTCTCAAAAGCGAGTTACTTTTGTGTTGTTCTTAATTTCTCTCCTTAATATCAATGCCCTGCCATAATATATTTTGTCGAGAAATTTAGGTTAAAAGGAAATGGAATGGAATGGTTAGGTTATAACTGTGCTACTTTTCGTTTTATTCACACTACCTAAATATCGCTTTGAGCATTGATTTACATATGTGTTTAAGATCTATCAGTTGTACTAGTGTTGTTTTGGAGTAAAGGTGTTTAGACTGACCGCTAGTTGTGTGGATGCAATAAGTAAATAGCTCTCCATATTAGGATTCATTCTATAGGTAGACATTAGTAGTCAGATATTTGTTTGTATATGTTTAAGGTAACAGGCCAGATCTTACCTGACTAGCTTCAAATGTATCATTCATTGATCAAGTGGGAAAGGAAAGGGAAAGAAGAAGAAAAAAGGAAATGAAAGGGAAAGAAGGAAAGGAAGGAAAGAAAGGAATGAAGGATAAAAAGAAAGGAAGGAAAGGAAGGAAGGAATAAAAGGGATGGAAGGAAGGAAGGAAGGAAGGATGTGAAAATGAACTGTCCGAAAACTTTGTTATTATAAAGCTGCCCCCCCCCCCCCAATCAAAAAAAAAATAAAACTGAAATTTACAAAGCAGCTTGACAGAAGAAACAAATCATCAACATTTGATTTGTGGACTCTAGAACTGGACCGTCCAGTTTATGTGGCCCTTAGGGCCAGAAGTGTATGAGGAAATGGAATACCAGGTCACATCTAAATTAACAGGGTTTGCCAACTTGCAACAAAAAAAAAATGAGAAAAAGTGCCAGGTGTGATGTAAACCTGAACTGACTCTACTGGATTAGCTTTTGAGATAGCCCACATATTTTTACACATGTTTCTAGGCACGTTTTGAGGAAAATAAATGTTAATTTTAATCACGTAAATTACATTTCATAATTACATCGCGGGACGCACAGGGAGACTTCGTGGGCTGGCAGCTAGAAACTCCCCTGCTCTAGAAGTACGAAACCTCCTTGACTACATAGCTCAGGCATCTGGTGCACTGTATTAACTTTCGCCTTATGTCATGATTCAGAAAGACAAGAGAACAAGTGAAAAAAACAACATTTACAATACCTTTTCATAGTTTCCTACAAAATTACTTGTTGACATGTCCGTCAACTCAACGGGCACCAAAGTGTTATTACTGACATCGGCAAATCCGTAGTTAATGTGTGTACACAGTGTGTGATCGATTAAATCTGGAGTCATCACTGCTTCTCGGGTTGGTCTGTGGAGAGCTGAGTTCAAGTACATACAAACCCGGCGGTCACACAAGCCGGTATAGGCTACAGGAACTCCAAGAGCAGAGATTAAGAAGAAAGCAGTTTTGAGAACGCTCTGAAGAAGAAGAAAAAAGATCGAAATGACGTTTTTCGTGAAAAATACAAATCAGTCCTAAACTAATTTGTGATGACACTATGTTAGGAAATTTCTACACATTCTTCTGTAAGTGGTCCCTTATTTCAGATAGTAGAATATTTCAATGAAACTTTTCGTAAGCTGAAATGGCGTAAAGCGAATAAGCAGTTATCATTACTTTATATGGGAAACATTTTTTAGTCTTCCAAGTCCCCAAAATACCCTATCAAATCATACGAAATAAAATATATAATCTAAAATAACATTAACTCATAGTAGAAACATGAATGATATGATAAATACACAGCCTATATATACATATATTAGAAACACACGACTTGCTTTTGAGTATAAGTATGTATAAGACAACATAAATAAATATACACTAAGCCACTGCAGTAAAGCTGTGATAACAAAATACTAAAACTGTTAAAAACACAATCAGCAATAGGCTTCTCTGTTAACGAAAACAAAGTTGTAACATTTCAGCTTACACCTTAATCACATGATAACATTTATGGACATAGAAATAGGGAAGAAAGACAATATATAAATTCATATAAATAACATACAAAAAAACAAGAAAGGAAAAAAATAGAAAAAAAGAAGCACTTAACTGCGACTTGCAAGAAGCTGTGTCCAAGAGTGTCTCGGTTCACCACAGTGGTCATTTCTTTTATACACAGTGTAGCTTTACTTACCAGTAAGCGCGCGAAAAGGCTGAGGGGAGGTGATGATGATGACAATGATGATAATGATGGAAGGTTGAGAAATGGTGGTGATGATGATTAAAGTTAAGATATGGTCTTGATGATGATGATGATGATAAATTTTAGCGGTGATGGTGACTGCTAGGCTGAGACCTCGGAAAGTGGGTTTGTGAGAAGTGCAGGAGACAGTTGTAGAGGAGAGAGAACGTAAACTACAGTATTAACATTTCATCGTCGTCTAAGTCCATGGAACAGTCAGGCCACTAACATGTTCACCTTCTTATATATCTTCCTATCTCAGCGTCACAGGTCCAAGTTCATCTTCTGCTATGACTGACGTGGAAGACTTGACATGCGCCACTGCCCTTAACTATTTAGCCTCACTCATTTCTCTGCCTCACAGTTCCACAGCCTCACTCATTTCTCAACCACACAGTTCCACAGCCTCACTCATTTCTCAACCACACAGTTCCACAGTCTCACTCATTTCTCAACCACACAGTTCTACAGCCTCACTTATTTCTCTACCTCACAGTTCCACAGCCTCACTCATATCTCTACCACACAGTTCCACTGGAACACTACACAATTTATTTTCTTTACAATATACGTGAAAAACTGTAGATATATAATGTTTGAACAGAATTCGCATTTAAATTCCAACGAATGATGTTATAAATGTTGTTAAAAGAGAAAAAAATTACATAAATGTCAGCCGCATTAATTTTGCAGTCTGATATACAAGATTACAAAATGTCTTGAAAGTTAAAATTCTGATAAAAATTCACATATTATCAGTTTTTGATGCGTTTAATATAAACTAGACTATACTGTTGCTTTTTTAAAGAAATAATCTATCATCATTTTAATTGACTTCCAGGACAGCCGTGACTACACCAGTTTAATCTGACTTCCAAGGTAAATATGACTGTAATAAAAACTCACATTTTCAACATAAATATTGACTAGACTGGTTTTCAAAAATGATGTTTAACGACTGCCATGTGACTGTATGTGAGAGAGAGAGAGAGAGAGAGAGAAAGAGAGAGAGAGAGAGAGGAAGATTGTAAAGAAACGGCACAAAAGTTCATTCAAGAATGTTGCAAATAAAACCATTTATTGACATGGCATGTTACACATTTTATCTTTCAAACCATATACGTGAAAAAATCGTAGATATATAATGTTTGAAGAGAATTCGCATTTAAATTCCAGAGAATGATGTTACAATTTTTTTTAATGGGGAAAAAACCCTTAAAGGCGTATTCATTTTTCAGCGTCAAATACATGATTACAAAATGTCTTGAATTTTAAAATCGTGATACAATTTCACAGCTTACTGTAGTGTAGTTACAATAAATGATCCACTGATATCAGTTAATATCTGAAATTGCCAGCAGTGTTTATAATTACAATCTGTTTATAATTACATTTTGTTCATAATTATGTATTTTATATCAGCTTACGTGTTCCGTAGATGTAAGAGCCATTGTTTTCCAGGTATAGAGTCTCGTGTGGTGGGCATGCGCAATGAAAGAAACAGCTAAAGAGAAGATAATTTGGCTTCTGTATTCGTCAAACTTTTCCGTCTGATATGACTGAAGAACTTCTATGTCATGTACCCAAGACTGCAGTGGTCTGTGTTACTGGGACACTGGTAATAAATTAGACCGGACATAATATCACACATTACATAGCTATAAACTGGTCAACAAAATCACTTAACAGCATGCGGAGAATAATACAACAGGTGACACTTCCTCGTGTATACAATAAATCAAATAAGACAGGGAATTTTTCACTAATGCTGTGCTTGCTAAAGGTTGTTTGACAGCTGTTAGCTAGATAATCTGAACAATCAACTCATTAATGTTGAAATATTAATCTTGTGTAGAATTATTATTGCTATACTCTATAATTTAGCAACCGCTTAACACTTGGTGAGCTGGAAGAGAAAGACGTTGATGAAATAGGACATTTTCACAGCATAGCCCTAAAAGCAGCAACAGAAGCAAAACCGGACCTAAGAAAAAAAAAGACAGAAAAGGATTGATTTATAACAACACAAGGAAGTGCATCCAGGAAAGACGAGAAGCCAAGATAGGCCTGATGAATATAAAGGCAAATCGTGAAAAATAAATGGCAATGGCAATAAACAAAGAATCAAATAATAAAGTGAAAAGTTCACCCAGAAGAGATTAGACAGAACACAGGGACAACATGTCAAACATATTGCGAAAGAAGCAGAGAGAGAGAGAGAGAGAGATGCAGAAATGATCAATCAACCAATCAAGTGCCGTGTCGTGTGGCGTAGGCGATCATTTATCTCCACAATTCCCTGTCTTTAGACTTGATTATGAGATCTGCCTGTGACTTTCTTCCTAGCCACACTGACAGCCATTCCAGTAACTTCTCTCTGTGTCTTCCTCTGTCTCTTCTTCCCTCAGTTTTTCCACTTATCACATTCATTCATTCCTTTGCATGTCCCTTGCGGAACTTTGCCTCCCAAACAGCACTCCTGTAGGCCTCTCGGTTGTGAGCAAGATGGCCTGCTGCTGCTGCATCCATTTCCAGATTATCAACGATGTCTTGCAGCCATCTTCGTTTCGGTCTTCCTCTTTTTCTTTTTCCCACTTATCACAATGTGTTCCAATTTTCCTATTCTCACAAAATGTCCTACAAACAGAGGCTTGTCTGCCTCTGATCTTTGTTGTAATTTGCCTTTTAACTCCAGCCTCTCTTAAGACTTCTTCGTTGGTTTTCTTAGCTGTCCATGGTACCTTCAACATCCTTCTTATGAACCACATTTCCATGGCCTCCATTTCTCGCTTTACTCTCTTATTCATGGACCATGCTTCACACCTGTAAAACAAAATTGGCTCGATGTAACATTTAAGTACTCGGAATCTTTTTTCCATTGATACGGATCTGTTGCACAAGATATTTCTCATTTTCTGGAATGCTGACTTGGCCTGAGCACGTCTGCTTTTTATTGCGTTGTGACATTTTCTATCAGAAGAAATGATAGGAGACAGTACATCTCTTTGCAATATTCATTCTTTATTATTTGCATGTCCCTTGTGGAACTTTGCCTCCCTAACAGCACTCCTCTAGGCCTTTCGATTGTGAGCAAGATGCTCTGCTGCTGATACATCCATTTGCAGATCATCAACGATGTCTTGCAACCATCTTCGCCTTGATCTTCCTCTCTTTCTTTTTCCAATTATGTACCCTTCCAAGACGGGTTTCTCTATGTTATCATGACGTTTAATGTGTCTAAAATATTTAAGTTTTCTCTCTTTAATCCTTTTTACTGGCCAGCCTTCTTCAATATTAAGTTCTTGTGGTATGGATATATTTGTTCGGTTTTTTTTACCACGATATTTGAAAAACTCTTCTGTAGCATTTACATTCAAAGGCATTTATGTGTTTATCAGCTGTTTTGTTAAGCGTCCAGGTCATATAGGCATATGTTGTGACGGGAAAGATATATATGTACAATATACAAAAGAATTTTACATCGGGGAAGCGCGAGTGGCACAATCATCAGCAAAAAACGGAACCTACTAACCTCTAGTAATGACGAAAAGCCACATTAGACCGAACACTTCCAAGAAATCTTTAATCTGCCAGGCTCCAGGCGACAGATTAATTTAGAATCAGTTAGACCAGTCCTATAGCTACATATTAATTTCGACAAAATCAAGTGACAGGGGCAGAGGCAGGAAGTTTAGAGATAGGTACAAAGGTGAACTTAAGGGTGTGCATAAAGATGTGTATATAGATGTGCATAAAGATGTGCATAAAGGGAATGGGAACACAGACGACACGTAATTGTCACTGATGAACTAAGAAAATGTCGACCAAGTCGTGCTTGAAAAGCGTCCTTTAACAATTTCAAATATCTCTGATGAATTTCCTCAAATTTCGAGGACTATTCTGTTTCCAACGGTCACAGAGAGATTGGGTGAGTACAGGTTCTATTCCCGTTGTGTACTTAAACAACTGACTGACCATCAGATCAACTTTGACGTTCCCATTGCGTTACCCAGAAGAAGGGGACGAGTTTCTGTGACAGAATCTCGTGATTAGTGACCAGATGTGGGTTCTCTTCATGAATGCATTTTTTAGTTAAACTTCCTATATATATATAATATATATATATATATATATATATATATATATATATATATATATATATATCTTATAAATTATATCCTTCCCGTACCGTTAAACGTCACATTGGGCTCGCAAAGTAGTTCGTCAATTTTTCCTGTCTTCGGCGAGTCTTTCAGCCTCATCAAGGGATTTTATGCCTGTTAATTTGGCCTCTCTTAACAATGTCCTCTTTAGAGTTTCACGTGGTCTGGCTATTTTTCTTTGTCCTGTTGTGTTCCACTTGATAGCTTGTTTTGGGATTCTCTGATCATTTCTTCTCATCAAGTGTCCAACATATGTCCATCTCCTTTTCCTGCTCACCCATGAGACTGGTTGTTGTTCAGTCATCTGTCTTATCTCTGCATTGTTCTTGAATTCGTTCCACTTGATGACGAGTATTTTCCTTAGGATTTTGTTTTCAAAGGAGTCTAATTTCTTGTCTATTTATATATATATATATATATATATATATATATATATATATATATATAATACCAACAAATGAAAACTTTAAAAACTCCATGATTTTTTAATATGTGTATGATACTTTTATAATAAAATGTGCGTACAACAATGTGGGAAATATTTGCTTATTTCTTGCCGGTCACAAAGGTGTCGCCCTTTCAATAACCAAGTTTGGCCACCCGCAATGTATATCGTGTTTTATGTGCTACTCACTGAGCCGAGGTTTGCCTTAACTCTTTCCTACGTTCACGTCTCGACAACATAAAAATAATTTAATCAACTTTCTATCGTGTCAGTTGGAAATCAACTTTCTAAAATTACAAATAGTTAAAATACAATTTATTTAAGCTACTGTAATGTATCACTTATTAAATTTATAAATTTCGTACTTAAAGTCATGAGTAATTGTTTTAAATCAGAATTTATTGATAGAGAAAATATAAATGTATCACCTTAAACTGCATCCCTTTCTTCACTTTTAAACATAATCTCTGTTTCTCTGCACACATTTTTCCCATCGCTCTGCAAGTCTGAAAATACCCTCCCGGTAGAATTCTGTTCCAGCTGACCGACGGCACAGACGCACCGCTTTCTGGACGTTCTCTCCTGTAGGACCCAGCGGGCACACGCTTTTCTATAGCCTAGGGTGTCAATCATTTCCTGTACTGCATTGTGTCAAATCCCAATATTTACAGCGATTTCAGACAATGTGAAACGTCTATCTTGTTTAATGATGTCGTCAACCCTTTCCATGTTGTGTTCAGTGGAGGCAGTTCGAGGGCGACCGCTGCAAGACACATCTTGAATGCTCGTGTTTCCATCTTTGAAATGTTTCACCCACCTTCTAACGCTGCTAGCACTCATACACACATCTCCATAAGCAAGTTGAAGTCTTTGGTTAATTTCAGCAGCAGGGATTTCCTCTTTAACGGGGAACTCAGTAACAGCACGTTGACGAAACGAAACTTCAGCATCCGCCATTTTGCTTCTGCTCCGTGTGGTCACGTGACACATGATGGTGACGCCATTGAACCTCTACATAAAGTACAAAGGATTCATATGACTCAGGTGATACATTTATATTTTCTCCATCTCTACATTCCGATTTTTTACAAATTTTTTGCTCACGACTTTCTTACTTATAAAACAACCGTCAATAAAGCAAAATAGTTTGTTTTTTAAACTCCGACATATTCGGGGGGTGGAAGACTCAAGATGAGCGAGAAAGCGGTCGGCCACCCGTAGCTGACTCCTTGCGTCAGGGTTGGCGAACCATAACCGGCCTCCCAGTGGTAACCCTGGAAACAAGCCGTAGCTTGGCCAAAAGATCTCGGTGGGAAGACTAACCAAGTAACCAAAAATGCACCGAGCTGACGTCGGATGTCCTGGACGAGTAAGAGCATAAATACGGCGCAACCACTGTCCTTTTGATGGCGAACGAAGAAGAAGAAGACTAATATTCGCTGAATTCGCCAAACATAAGTTCTTTTCATTGCGGAATTCTGACTGACGTTAATAGTTTTCTTTAATAATGCGACTTAGATTTATGACATTGTTCAATACAGGATTTTATCCATGTCGATTTGAAATGTTTCGTTTATTATGTCCCCGTTTCAAAACACCCATTTGTTTTACCTGAGAAGGAAGATGTTCAGCAATATCCACCACCATTTGGGAACATGTAAGTCATATGACACCTGGACAGGATATGGTAATATAACTATTTGGAAGCATGTGTTGAATTGAATTGAGATGTTGCCTATTTACGACTTCCAGGTCCCTGTTAGTCTTGTACATGATATCTTCATCTTTCCCACATATTGGACTTAAATAGCTTTCTTAGAAACACGGGATTAACTGGTTACAGGAGAGCTGTTAGGGAGGCAAAGTTCCGCAAGGGACATGCAAATGAATGAATGAATGAATGATGAATGAATGAATGAATGAATGAATGAATGATTGAATGAACTATGACTATAAAGGACTTCTCTGTCAAGATCCTTTCCCCTTCACTGGTAATATGAGTGATAGCTGCATTTACGAGTAAGGGCCTATCAAAATTATTTTGCCTTGGAAAATAGCAGCCAGAAATAATTTGCCCCTTAAAGTGCTTTACTTTGACCAATAAATTTTAGATATAACAATATAATAATACAATAATGATTGGTGGTCCTTCTTTTAGTTCGGAATATTTTCTTCTCTGGAGGTTTTAATATAATATTAATTAATAATATTTTGGACACATTGAACGTCATGATAATTTAGAGAAGACCGTCTTGGAAGAGTACATAATGGGAACATGAAAGAGAGGAAGACCAGGGCGATGATGGTTGCAGGACATAGTTGATAATCTGCAAATGGATGCATCAGCAGCAAGGCATCTTACTTACAACCAAGAGGCTTACAGGAGAGCTGTTAAGGAGGAAAAGTTCGGCAATGGACATGCAAACGACTGACTGACTGGAGTTTTAAATAAAAATTTGGATCCATTTATTACTATAATCATTCTTGTTTGGTTCTGTCTTCTCTACAAAGCGTCCGAACTCTCATGCAAGTAAATAGAGGACATTTCAGTTTTTCCTTCTTCGTTTGAATGTCCAGCGTTAAGTTTTTGTAACTGTATCCAAGTAAATGTCAGTCTTATCAGACATTTCTACAAAAACTTCTAATGAAATATGCATTGTATGGATGTAATGAGAAAAACAGCTGAGATTTTCTTTGCCTCTTTGAAATTAAAAATTACCTTTTAGCCAAGCCTTCTAATACATGATATAAAACAATAGGCTGTCAATCTTAAAATTATTATCTTTGCATCCCTGTCATAAAATATCAAAAGCTTACTAGATAAGCAACTTAAATTGTAATCTAAATACTGGTTTTAAGTTACAGTGAGACTAAATTTCCAAGAACTTGTGACTCATATACTTAATCTACGTAGAAAATGTGAAATAATTTGAAGTAATCTTATTTCCAGTATGAAAATGTATTGGCTATCTTGAAAATTAATGTTATTAAACTCATAAGTAAGAAAACCGCTGTTGGCGAGATTTTTCAGCTGCCGTGCGTGGAGCGGTGCTCCTCCCGGCCAATGAAGAAAGGTGCAAATGAAGTTGCCGAGCAGCATCACTGCGGAAAAGGTGGTAGAAAGGATAAAGCGAATCAAACAGTCAAATCACGGCACCTCTGGTCTGGAGGTCGGCCACGTCCTGAGTGCAGTCATATCGGGTGAAATGCATGAACCGGCTTGTCCCAGAGGTTAAGACACTGCTGGCGAGACTCTTCGAATGCCGCGCGTGGAGTGAAGCTCCTCCCGGTCAAGGAAGAAATGCGGAAAAGAAATAAAGGTTGCTGTGCGGCGCCGATGGGAAAAGGTGGTGGAAAGGATAAAGTGAAGTTTAATCGGTATGTCCAGTAGTATCGCTGCGAGAGCTACACATACCACGGCACCTCTGCTCTAGAGGCTGGCCACGTCCGAAATACACCTACACTGGTGAAATATGCCTAAACCGGCACACACCAGGGGTGGAACTTGATGGCTAGGCATGTCATGCCACCTCCGCTCTAGAGGTCGGTCACGCCCGATATACATCCATACTGGTGAATTTTGCCTAAACCGGCTCACACCAGGGGTGAATCTTGAAGGCTATGCATGCCATAGTACCTCTGCTCTAGAGGTCGGTCACGTCCCAAACACGCCCATACTGGGATAATATGCCTAAACCGGCTCAACCCAGGGGTGGAAGTCACTAGTGGCGAGGATTCGTCCTCCTGGACAAAGCTCCATCCTGGTCACAACTAGGAAGGGTAGCGGCCACGACCGCAAAATGCTGAAGTCGGAGACACTGGACCAGGGAAGTCTAGATAGGTAACCACCTCTCACCCGGCGGGGATGATTGCATATACTAGTCACGCTGAGGTTTTCCGGTGAGAAAGTCCAATTCTGGACTGGATGGGCAACCACCTCTCACCCGGCGGTGATACACGGGTATCTCAAAACACGTCGAGGTTTTCCGGTGAGAAGGTCCAACTCTGGCCAGGGTGGGCTACCGCCTCTCACCCAGCGGGGATGCACTGATATCCTAAACACGTCGAGGTCTTCCGGTGAGAAAGTCCAACTCTAGACTAAACTGGTGCAATGAAAACCACGGTGTCACGCAATCCCGCTTCCGAGACCCACCAAGAATACAGGCTAAAGCCCTGTGATACTCTGAACCCCTTGTGGTTCTCTCGTGGATCTCGTGTGGTCCTTTCGGGGATCACACAGGAGACCACGGGACCTAACGAGGACCACAGGCGTAAATTCAGTAGGATCACAGTGCGGTTTTGGTGGTAGAAGCGAACGAAGAAGAAGAAGAAGAAGATAAGTAAGAAATATGTGAATCAAGCCACAGCCAAAAATAATTCATGGAAGGCATTCGAGCAAACAGAAGAAGGGATGAGTTCCAGATTGAAACAGGCATGAAACAAGGATGTATACTGTCTCCTTTGCTTTTTGAAATTGCAATAGACTTCATAATGAAAAGAAATGCTGCACAGGTAACACAGGTATTGAGTGGGTACATGAGACTTGATTTTGCTAATGACCTAACTCTTATCAGTAACAATGTGAAATCCATGCAAGAAAAAAAAGATATCCTGTCTTCACTGGCTAGCACAATATGATTTGAAATTAACAAGGACAAAGCAAAAATAATGAAACTTCTCATTAATCAAAATGGAAAAATTCACATAGAAGGGACAGATATTGAAGACGTCAGTCAATTTGGACACCTTGTCAGATACATAGACCAGAATGGTGACATCAGAAAGGAAGTTAGAATTAGAATTGCAAAAGCAGCATAGATCTTCAAGTATATTGAGAATATATGGCATTCAAGAGTTATAAACACAAAAACCAAATTAAGACTATTCAATTCAAATGTAATATCCACCCTCATTTATGCATGGGAAAGCTGGAAAACAACTAAAGAAATAGACAAGAAATTAGATTCTGTTGAAAACAAATGCCTAAGGAAAATACTCGGCATCAAGTAGAACGAATTCAAGAACAATGCAGAGATAAGACAGATGACTGAACAACAACCAATCTCATGGGTGATCAGGAAAAGGAGATGGACATGTGATGGTCATGTGATGAGAAGAAACAGTCAGAGAATACCAAAACAACCTATCAAGTGGAACACAATAGGCCAAAGAAAAAGAGCCAGACCACGTGAAACTCTAAAGAGGACATTGTTAAGAGAAGCCAAATTAACAGGCATAAAATCCCTTGATGAGGTTGAAAGGCTCGCCAAAGACATGAAAAACTGACGAACTACCTTGCGAGCCCTATGTGACGATTAACGGTACGGGAAGGATATAAGATATATAAGATAATATTCCAGCAAAGAATTCAACTACCGAAGAATTCGTTTCTCACCCCTTAGGGTCTTTTTTTTCCCTAACAAAAACGTTCATTTTGTTTTAAAATTCCAATTTCCATGTAAAATATTCAGCACGTTTATAGATGTTTAATGTTATCGCTTTAATTAAATGTCTTCTCAGTACGGGCTGTCTGTTACTGTGATGAAATTTCTGTCAATCTGCAATCTGCTCCCGTTCTTCCAGTGAAAAATCTCGTAAAGCTCTGTAACAGATTCTTATTTTCCAGGCCGGTGTCTCTATTTGATTAACAACAAATTCAGCTTTCTTGAAAGTACTTTAAATTTCCACCTCGCTGCTACTTCTTTCTGTTTCTACTATTCATGTCCAGGCTTCATATCTTATCCCCAGTTCACTTCGCTACATTTTCTCATCTGGGGTATATGGCCATGTTTTTTCCCATTTAGTACTCCTTGTCATCCTCCCTTTGACTTACTTCTCATCCAACCGCCTGCTTCCTTTTTGTGTTTACCTATGCCTATCAGGGAGCATTTTATGCACATTTGTTTTGCAAAGACGATACCAAAACATTCATGTATTTAATTGTTCGTCTATTTTTCGTGCGTTTTATCTGTTGTGTTGTTTTTGTATGCGATCCTTGAAAAAGGCTTTTGCTTAAATATTGGATTCTTGTATGTTCTTAATTGATACCTGCTCATCATTACAGTTTCTGCCCACTATACTCACTCTTTCTGTCCGTTTGTAAAACTGAACCTTACACCTTTATCTACCTTCTTCTGCGTAACTAATCTTGTAAGAAACGTTTGTTGTTCTGCATCTCTAATCAAGTGAGAACTATTCTAAAGATAAGCTTAGAATTCTCGTGGCTCATTTAACATTCCCTCTTTAAAAATCGTCACATTGGACCATGAGATGGTGTGTAAAGTACACGACACACTAAAATACGAAATAGAGATCCATAATAAATAACTGGAAGAGGGGAAAAACACTATCAACTTTACTAAAGCTGCGAGGGCCATACCGAAAGTCGGGGAAATTTTTTTTTTAAATCAGAATTTATAGATTGAGAAAATATAAATGTATCGCTTAAACTGCATTATGTGCAATTTATGTAGAGGTCACATGGCGTCACCATCATGTGTCACGTGACCACGCGGAGCAGAAACAAAATGCCGGGTGCTGAAGTTTCGTTTCGTCAACGTGCTGTTACCGAGTTCCTCGTTAAAGAGGAAATACCCACTGCAGAAACTCACCAAAGATTTCAGCTTGCTTATGGAGATGTGTGTATGGGGGCTAGCAGTGTTAGGAGATGGGTGAAACATTTCAAAGATAGAAACACGAGCATCCAAGATATGCCTCGCAGCGGTCGCCCTCGAACTGCCTCCACTGAACGCAACGATGAAAGGGTTGACGACATCATTAAACAAGACGGACGTGTCACATTATCTGAAATCGTTGTAAATCCTGGAATAGGACACAATGCAGTACAGGAAATGATTGAAACCCTAGGCTATAGAAAAGTTTGTGCCCGCTGGGTCCCACATTTGTTGACTGAAGATCACAAAGCTGTGAGAAAAATTCTGCTCGCCGGACGACTGAGGACATTCAGAAAATAGGTTGGAAAATTCTTCCACATCCTGCCTATAGCCCCGACCTGGCACCCAGTGACTACCATATTTTCAGTTTTGTGAAAGAACAAATGCGAGGCCATCACTACGACACATGAGAGAAGGTCCAGAAAGCGGTGGGTCTCTGCCTTCAGTCAGCTGGAACGGAATTCTATCGGGAGGGCATTTTCAAACTTGTAGAGCGATGGAAAAATGTGTGCAGAAAAATGGAGATTATGTTGAAAAGTGAAGGAAAGGATTCAGGTTAAGGTGATACATTTATATTTTCTCTATCAATAAATTCTGATTTAAAAAAAAATTTTTACTCACGACTTTCGGTATGACAATCGTACATAATACAGTTTACTTGTAATCCAGTAGTCGACACTATCAAACATTAACAACTGCAGAGCGGAGCGCCCGCAAGTGAAGACTTTCCTGTAATGAAAATTTATCTCTGATTTCTAGAATTGTAAACTTGAGTTGACATACTTGGACTCTGGTCAGCCTCGAGTCGTTTCAACGACAGCCTGGACTCGACTCGAGAAATGAAAGTAGCGATTATAATAATTTGATCTTAATATTGAAAAAAGTTGGCTAGTAAAGACGATTAAACAGAGAAAATTTAAATATTTTGGACACATTAAACGTCATGATAATTTAGAGAAGACCGTCTTGGAAGAGTACATAATGGGAACATGAAAGAGAGGAAGACCAAGGCGATGATGGTTGCAGGACATCGTTGATAATCTGCAAATGGATGCATCAGCAGCAAGGCATCTTGCTTACAACCGAGAGGCCAACAGGAGAGCTATTAGGGAGGCTAAGTTCCGTAATGGACATGAAAATGACTTACTGACTGACTGATTTGGATTCAGCTTTACGATCTAGTATTTTTTTTTAGCCAATCACCTCGACCTAAACATAGCGGAATTAGTTACATATTTAAGACAATGCATGTTTTACTGGAGCCATTTCTTTCTGCACTGTTTAACAAGGACTAATGAAGCGTTTGTATTAGCCAGTGTTCCGAAAAAGCATGTTTGAGATAGCCAATGTGATTATAATAGTGCGAAAAGCTCCACTTTCAAGCCAATGTGATTATAATAGTGCGAAAAGCTCCACTTTCATTCACGTTTCTATTCACAGAATAATTTTTATCATTAAATTTCTTCTTAACGGTAAGAGAAATAAATTAATAAAATATTCTACAGCCTTGTAGTGTTTTGTTCTTTCATTTCATGTGTTATGTCTGCTGTACACTTTTGCTATTTGGATAAGAAAATATGAAAACATATCGTTGGGTGGCCAAAGTGTCTGCTTCAGTGATGTTTACAGTTCCGGTGATGTCGTGAGATCATCTTCTCTTTGGAGACTCCTTTCTCGCTTAGCAGGAATCATACCCTCCATTAACATTCTCTCTAGGTCATCGTGTCCTTTAACATGAATATAAAAGAGTAACCTCATTTTCTATTATTTCATAACAGTCATTAATTACGTAATCAACATAATTACTTGTTTTTAGCACCTGTTGCACTGATTAAAGATAGCATAACACCTGCTGCAGTTGAATTATGAAAGGTCTAGTAAGTCTTGAAAGAAGAAATCCAGTCAAGACTGCGTAGCACAGACCTTGCATGTTACTCAGCGTGCCACAATTTCCTACAAACTCGACATCAGCAACACTTTAGTGAAAACTCTCTTCCTTTCTGAAGTCTGGAATACGAAACCGGCAGAACAAATGTTGGGTACGCATTACTGGTTATAGGCAACGTTAATCTCACATCAACCAAATCTCTAAAAACGTAAAAGGTTAAATGCTGGATGCTTAAAATAGCTTCTTGACTTCTCGGTTTCGATTGTCTCCAACTCGAGATGATTGTTCTGATGTTGTAAACTATACTGATTGCAGACTGATTGATTTCTTGAGGGTTTCATTAACATACACGCAATGCACGTATTCACGCACACACACTTCTTCTTATATCTTATATCCTTCCCGTGCCGTTAAACGTCACATAGGGCTCGCAAGGTAGTTCGCCAAATTTTCCTGTTTTCGGCGAGTCTTTCAACCACATCAAGGGATTTTATGCCTGTTAATTTGGCTCTCTTAACAATGTCCTCTTGAGAGTTTCACGCGGTCTGCCTCTTTTTCTTTGGCCTGTTGTGTTCCACTTGATAGCTTGTTTTGGGATTCTCTGGTCGTTTCTTCTCATCAAGTGACCAACATATGTCCATCTCCTTTTTTCTGATCACCCATGAGAGTGGTTGTTTTTCAGTCATCTGTCTTATCTCTGCATTGTTCTTGAGTTCGTTCCTCTTGATGCCGAGTATTTTTCTTTGGCAATTGTTTTCAAAAGAGTCTAATTTCTTTTCTATTTCTTTAGTTGTTTTCCAGCTTTCTCTCTCTCTCTCTCTCTCTCTCTCTCTCTCTCTCTCACACACACACACACACACACACACACACACACACTAAAGAATGCAAATATTACTCCTGCTAACTAATCAATAATATCATCAATATCAACTTTTCTCAAGTTTTCCTTTTTATCGTCACGATTTCCTTCTTTCATTGATTCTCATAAACCTGATAAGAGAATCTATGACCCTAAAAAAAGAACGGGAAAAGAAATGATCATTCATTCATTCATTCATTTGCATGTCCCTTGCGGAACTTTGCCTCCCAATGAAATGATACAAAAATGAAAACTGCCATTATTTTAGAGACTAAGGAATTGCATTTGTTTTTGTTGTAACATCTCTCTGAATTTGTCAGGGTTGTGTTGAATATCTTTCTACGTAATTCTATTGTTTTTGTTTAACAAAAATTGTCATTCCTTTTTGTGTAATATATCTCTATTTAGGTGTCATTCCCTTTGCGTGCAGTATTTCTTTGTAACTGTTACCGTTTTGGTGCAGTATCTGTGTGTAGTTGCCGTTGTTTTTGTTGTAGTTTATCTACGTAATTTTCATTATTTTTTATGCAATATCTGTTTGTATTTGTCATTTTATTGTTGTAATATGTCTCTATAATTTTTACCCTTTTTGTTGTAAATATATATGTAAATGACATTGTTTTCTTGTAATATCTCCCTGTTGTCGCCTTTTTTTATTGTAAAATCTTCCTGTTGTTGTTATTGCTTTTGTGCAATATCCCTTTGTAGTTGTCTTTTTTTTGTTGTTGCAGTATCTGTCCGTAGCCATTATTTTTGTTTTTCTATCTCTCTGTAGTTGTCATTGTTTTTTCTTGTAGTATATTTCTGCAGCTGCCCCTGTTTTTTTTTTCTCTCTCTCAGTATTTGACATTGTTTGTATGTCTCTCTGAAAGATTGTACTTTTTATTAGATGTATTTCTCGTTGAATGTTATTGTTATTCTTCTTTGCATGTCTCTCTCACTGTTAACGTGAAGCTATAAGCAGACAGAGCTGTAACGAAAATCACATTAAACAATATAAAATCACATTAAGAAATGGTAAAAGTCCCTTTAAAAAAAAACATCTTCATGCTTTTCAACAAGCTCCGTTACCAATGGAAACATTGTAAACTTAGCGGGTTGCTAGGTTCACAACTGGGGTCAAAGGGGGGAGGGAACAGGACCAAGACCCCACTACAACCTAAAACCCATGGACTGTGTACTGCCGTACTGGGGTTGCCATTCCAAAACTAGCACTACAACCCAGGATTCCCCTCCCAGGTTACTGTATGCCAGTCATGCGTCACATCATTTTCATCCACACTTACAATAAACATGTAATACATCAAATCCAAGTCATTAAATCAAGTTCCAACCATTTATTAAAGCTCTCTACATATATCACGTGACGTCACACAACATGACATGCACAGATATCCACACGTATCATCATGGTAACAAACATGACATAAATATAAGATAATCATCAAGTAACACATATTGAGAATGGCATGCATGAATCAGGGTCATATTCAAGAATGACGTGTATCATCAGGGTCGTAGAAACCTTCTAAGCATAAGAATTATACATATATGTGTGCCTGACGTGGGCTGGGATCTTCTGGCCCTCATAAGCTACGTTTACACTCTCATAAAACAAATATATGTGCCTATGTACTCATTAACATATGCAGCCACTGCTGCTACGAAATCCACCCCTTATAAACACACGCCTCATCACCATCATGTGCCAGTGAACTGAACAACACATGCAGCCACTTTTGCTACGAATCCATTCCTTATAAACACACTCCCCATCACCATCATGTGCTGCACTGAAATAATATTGCACAATTCAGGTATGCTAATGCACTGAAATAAAATCACTCATTCTCCCCACTTCCACAGTTCCTTGTGTTGATCGCCTCATTGAATGCAGCTGCTGCGACCAGGTTACGAAATTCCAGAACACCATCTGGACATATACATATCTACCAGCCATGTGGATGAAGGACTTGATGGAACTAGATATGCACCCATCCAGCTTGTGATGATAACCATGCATCTGACAGAATTTCTCCTCTTATTACGAAGAAGACATAATTCACAACACATATAAATTACACTTTCATCACACAATATGCATCGACAATATCGTCGGCTGGACTGAGTGTTTCATACGATTCAACTCAGTCGCCATTGACTCTCATCATAATGAGTAGTCATTCCCTTCTGTGTCCGACTGTTATATTGTCCCGTCTTCGCATTTGTCATGTAGCGAGCCGCGCGAGGCAGACTTGCTACAATCACTGAGCGCCCGGCTCGTCCGCAATATCCACCCACACGTTTACAAGCATTTGGCGTTAGACTAGACTGCTTATCTGGAACTCTGAAGTATGGCAAGATACTGACAAGGTATAACTTGCTAGTCATGACGACTTGTCATCTCTCTAGTACAACCATCTCATTCCCCGGTCTGTTAAAGAACCATTTTGTCTAACAGATTTAACTTCAGAAATTTTCTAAATATTCTTTAATACTGTTTGTTCTGAACTATAAATATTGGAACATTTTTGGGATACTGAGGCAGTTTTTCTGGAGACACAATAAATAGTCAAAGTCGTGAGATAACGAATGAATAATTAAACGCCAAACTTTAGCAATCATAACGTCTATCAGGGAAAAGCCACCTTGTCTGCAGGACCCTCCACTGAAGTAGTCAAGTTGGAGAGCAAAAGCTATGAAGCCACCAAAATCCACACTTTTCATTTACTGTATTTATAGTAGACTGAAGTTGTAAGACCTGAAGAACTGCAATGTCAAGAAAGCTCTCAGATGATTAAACTCTATCACGAACTGGATCAAACAGTCAAAATCTTCTTGTAAATGCTTGCGATTCCTTTGCTGTTTTCAGTATAATTTCTGGGAGTGTGTTAAAGGTAGGAAAAAGCCCTATTTAGCATATGATCGAAGAGATCCATTAACATGCATGAAAAATCATGTCTGTTTTGTTACCCAAGACAACACGCGGCTGATTTGGTCAAAATATTAGTCTTTAAAATCAAAGTCAATTCAAGCACGTGTTGTGCTAGAGTACAGTAGTGTTGGTGGAGGTAAGAGGTCTGCGTTGTCTAAAAAAAAATTGAGAACCTGAAGCCAGTGTACACGAGGAAAAGCTGTACACGAGGAAAAGCTGTACACGAGGAAGTCACATCTAAAGTGAAGAACTTAAGGTTTTCGAAGGTAGTGAGAGCATGGTTAGTGTCCTTCACAAAATAAGAAAGCTAGTAACAAGGGATTTGAAAGATACTTCCACGAATCTCACAAATCTTTTGCATAGGACACGAGCAAACAGAAACAAATAGTTCTCCATCCAGTGCCTGGTTTGTGGATCTCGAGGAGAGAAAAAACAGAAGGATGGATTTCCGAGACAACGTATAAGATCGCGTGCTAGAGATTAAGACCGGAAAGTCGTTCAGTACCGTGGAGAAGAGTATTTCCTCGCGCAACGAAGAGTTGCTAAAATAGTAATTTCCTTTCATCTTAGAAATTACTTCTTGTTGGTGTTATAAGGCAACCTAATCTTCTCTGTTACACACTAAGAAAATCCAACAAGACTCCCAGGCTTTCACCTCCACAGAATAATACTGATACGACAACCTAAGTGAGCTTGACAGTCTCACAACATAACAAAACTCGTCAAACAGTGAGAGTTTCAACAAAGCCAGTGGTGTAGTTTTTATATTCAGACAACACAAGTTTATTGATGGGAAAAATGAGGGATGAAATTATGAGGATGGAAACGTAGCCCATCAGGCTGGAAAGACGTTTACAATGACAATTACCGGCGTGAGAAAACTCTACGCCATATGGGAGAAAACCTTACAATGTACTTATACAATAAAAACCATACTTACAACGTTTCCAACCGAACAACTTTAGCTATCTCAAAAACTAAATCCTACATTTTAACTTAACTTGCCTCTACCAATAAACTGCGACTACTGAAGACTCTATCTAAACGAGACTCTCTTTCTAACACATCGGAAGGCTCTATCTGCATCAAAACAAATAAGGCTCCCCTTTTGCTAATCGTGAGTGGTATTTATACTATCCTTACCCACTCATTTTTTTCCATGCTGCACGCTTATATCAAGACCTCCACTTACGCTCTCAACCAAAATACTTTTAAAACAAGGGCACTCACTCTATTAATTGTTTCCTGAGTACCAATACTGCTTATATCCCATAGTTAAGAGAATACTGCTACACTGCACTGTATTGTTCTCTCACCAGGAATGAATCACCGATGCAAAGAATCTAGGGACAACCTGATCAGGCCCATTTGGTCGTCAAAGACATGCCTTCACGTGCTGAAGCTTCAGACAGGATTATTCTTACAAAGAATTATTTCTAGCATCATCACTCTTTCTTTCATCGTATCAATTCGCGCCAGTATTTGGCTTCAAGCTCTGTCGGTTCTCGGTAGCTAACTGCTGCCGAGTTAGTCATTGCCCAAGTTACGTTTTTTTTCTCAGTTTATGGCGTGTTTTTCTTCCTGGCATTTTTGTATCAGCTGCCTCGATGGCACAACTCCATGGCGTCAGATTGATTGTTTCTGTTGCTTACTTTTGAAGAAAAGGGGGATGTGGGATCATAGACTGACTGGGTCACACTGTTAGAATATAGATCTACAATGTAGAAAGATCAGTATTACAACAGTCTGAATCTGTGGTCACAATTTCTTGAAGCCCTAAAATGACCCCTATTCTCCCCCCCCCCCCCAACCACCACCCCCAAAGATTCCTTACTGGCTGATAACTCTGCTATACTTTCAGGTGTCGAGCATTGGAAGCTTTTCACCAGCTGACCTGGTGATTGTATCGTCTGGTCAGGAATGTCAGACTGCGCGCTGTCACCTCTCTTTTCACCAAAGCATTTAGAACATGGAAATGGTGATCTCTATTTTATTAAGCTTAGAGTTTTCCCATAGTTTTTGTGAAGTTTGACGAGTTTGAACTATAATTATACTCGAGTAGTAATACAAACGAACATTTACAACTATGTGCTTTGTCACTTCAAAACTACACTGGAGTGGTTGCTAGATGTTGCATGCTATTGTGAATCAGTGTTTAGCATGATGTTTAGGTAAAATCTAAATAAAGTGAAAACTATCATATTTCTAACCTAATCCATGTTTTTATATTATAGAGTAACTTCCTTCCAGTTTCCTTCTGCCAGAATTTCTCATCAAAATTTATTCTGATGGAACATGGAAACTAATTCAGCTACAAGAGAGTTAAACAATATTTAACAAAATTCATAAGACTGAAGCTCGATATCTCCCACAGGTGAATTCTAACCACTTTCGTGTCGACTTCCAAAACGCGAACAGTCGTTATTATAATATAGAATAGAATGAGAAACATTTAACTTAAAGCAGTGATTCTTAATTCGATCTGAACGAGTCCCCAGCTGGTCCACGGAAGAATTTTTGGGGGTTAGTGGACCAGTAAATGGATTTTTAACAGAAAAAATCTTAACATAATCTGGGTTCTACTTATTGCTTTATTTTTAATGGCGGGGTCCACAGCTGTTATCGCGCCGGAAAGGGAGTCCATGGACGAAAACAAAGATTGAGAACAGTTGGTGTAAAGCAAAGAAGTGGTCGGGACTGTTTACAGCCGGCATAAGATTTTTTTTTAAATCAGTGTCACATAATTGCTAATTTATACCTTAAGTGAATGACAGTCTATGTCATGACTGTGTCATGTGATCAACAATATAGCAGCAGATTAGTCAAACTACTCGTACTTAACTTGGCTGCTGGCCAATGAACACATCTTAAAATGACGCGCCATGCGTGCCTTCAGCATGTGACCTAGTGAACATCTTGCACTAGATTTAATAACTGCGATCTTCTGACATTCAAGTCACGATAATCTAACGTGTACGTTGTTTTAGTGTTTCACACGTGGTCTGGTACTTTGAGCTAAATTCATAATGTATTACTTTGACATCATGATCTGTTCCTTTTATTGTAGTCATTCTTTTTCATTACATCTTCTTCGGTGTGCGCTGTAGCCAGCTTTGCAAGGACCATTTTCATAACGACTCCGATTTAGGAAGATGATAGGACGACAAATCAGTGCAATTTTCACTCAGTCATCTCTCATTTTCTAGTGGATAGTTCTCTGTCCTCGCGAGACTTGGTGGCTGCTCTTACAACTGTGCACACACCTCGTTGTTTCTTATTCGAACTTTTTTTTTCTGTTGGTCCATGAAGTCAGGACAATGCAATGCTAACTTCGAATCCTCATCTTTGCTAACACACATCCCCAGAGACTGAGAGAATACGTAAGGTTTTATATGTATCAAATGGACTTAATACCGTGCACAACGTTATTTGTGGCTATACACTTCTACAGGGCAGTGATGATGATGGTAACAATTTGCCTCTGAGGGTTCTAATGACCATAGGAAAGGTGTTTTAGATGTTCTTTTTCTTTTTTAAATTTAAAGTTTATGGTAACTATTAATTATCTCTTTTTTAATTTAGAGTTTATAGTAACTATTAATTATCTTCTTTTTTTAATTTAGAGCTTATAGTAACTATTAATTATCTTTTTTTTTTAATTTAGAGTTTATAGTAACTATTAATTATCTTTTTTTAATTTAGAGTTTATAGTAACTATTAATTATCTTTTTTTAAATTTAGAGTTTATGGTAACTATTAATTATCTTTTTTTTTAAATTTAAAGTTTATGGTAACTATTAATTATCTTTTTTTTAAATTTAGAGTTTATGGTAACTATTAATTATCTTTTTTTTTAAATTTAAAGTTTATGGTAACTGTTAATTTTTTTAAATGTTCATTCTTAACTTTGTTCGTAGGAACCACATTTCAGCTGTCTCTAATGCTCTCGTTCTTGTCCCCATGGTGGTGGAGTCTGGTGACAGACCGGACGGGGAAGGGATGGGGGGAGGGTAGGCTGTACCTCAGGGGCTCAGCCTGTAGAGGGCGCTGCCGTGTTTTCCGCTTCTTTTCCTATTAAAGGCAAAATTCACGAAAACACTATAATGGTGCGCCTATACGGTTACCTGTGTTCTGACAGGGATCGACTTCAATAGCAACTGACCCCCGTCGGCCCCAGTGCTGTTTTCTGTTGAGAAGCTTATTTTCAGGGGTTCATTTAAGGTTTTTTAAGTTATCCACCTTGACCTACTCTCTGTTTTATACGATGCTTGTGCAGTACATCTTCACAGCAGCGACGGCTAAGAACAATCCTGCTGATTAGTCCAAAGAGATGAAACAAGTCGGTGATAAGTGGCCGTTATTCGTGAACATACACGAATAGTTTCTGAGTGTATACTTATATATATGCTTCCTATCCATCCACACGGCCGGAGGATTAAGAAAATTCTCTGTCGCAACTGCCACTAATACAGCTCGATCCTAACACTCGCTACACCTTTTCTGACGCCCCCCCCCCCACCCTTGTTAGCCTACAAACAAGAACCAAATGTGGAGGATATCCTCGTTCATAGGCATCTCAAGATGGATCCTGCATTTGTGGGGGATAGAAGATGTAACCGCTTTCGGTGTGTCACTTGCCCTGTAGTCTGGTAAACGAAAACGATTCCCTTTCCAAAAACAGTCCTCACACTCGATGCAGGATTCACTTGTGAGTCCCGTAACTTAATATATACCATTTTGCGCAAAAAGTGTAAGATGCATTATACAGGAGAGATTGATCTCAGATTTGGTGACCACATGCAGAAACATCGTTATGACATCCCCTGGCATGCTTCTAACCCAGCCTCTAATCATTTAAATGGCCCCAAACCATAGAGACAAGTCTGACTTTATTGTAACAGCTATTAAGCAATATCACTCTAATGGCAGAACTCGTTTGACGTTCGAGAACCGCTGCATACATGAATATGGGACTCTGTAACGCACGATTTGAACTCAAAATTCATCTAAACTTAACTTTTTCCTTCCAAAACAACACTAGCAGATATGGTAGATCTTGCATATCTATGCGAATCGACGCTTGGAACGAAATTTAGCTACAGTCTAAATAATAGAAAAGTAGCCCATTTCTACCCTAACCAATATTTCTAAACTATAGGGTAACTTCCTTCTAGTTTTTTTTTTCTATCAAAATTTCTCAGCAAAATTTATTCTGGCAGAACATGAAATTAATTTAGGAGTAAAAGCGTTAACATTCCCTTTTTTCACAGTCATATTTCATCTCTACTAAATTCTACTCTTTCTTTACATGTAACTTGTATTCTATAACCCTCACTGTATTAGATTACAAACCGTGTACCATAACCACACTCATCTACTCCACCTACTATTTTCTGTGCTTGATAGAATGCACCCCTGTCTCTCCTTTCTGCTTTCCACCCCCTCTTTACAACCAACCTACTGCATCTCAAATCTTCATTTAAACTTTAATAATACTCCACCACACGCACTCTCGGACTCAGCTTCTTGCAAGTCACAGATAAGTGCTCCCTATCTGTCTATCATTTTTTTTTATTCTTATTTGTTATATTAAATCATACATATGAATTTATATTTTATCTTCGCTCATTATTTCTCTGCCCTGTTTGTTTACAGTACAAGTATCTAGTGTCCGTAGAATCATTGCGCGATTTGAAAACTATTTGTTTTTAATAACCAAACATATTATATATTGAAAATATACACTAAATGAAAGAGTAAATCTTAAAGTTTTGTTAGACATTTTTAGCGATTCACAGATTTGGCAAGCCATAGAGCACGTAAAACCTTCATCTGCACCGTCTATTCATCATGAACTGATCCGTCACATGTTGGAGGGAGGAAGTTTTGCATTGCGTCACCGTCACGTGACTAAATATGCATACGAAACCAAATGTACAAGTCCAAAAAATTGCTTCAGTTGCACTTTACTGTAGTGTCAGTATCATGGCTGTGCTACATTTAGTTCTAATACTTCAGATCGCACAATGATTGTACGATCACACTATATAAACTACAGCGAGAAGCAGAGAAGTCTGGTTAAACAACGTAGAACTGGTACCGACAGCCGCCAAACACTGGTGGAAATACTGAGGATGAGATCGGAGCACTTGTGGACTAACGTTCGATGTAGAATGAGGATGATCCATCGACAAACTGTATAAGCCGAAACGTCACAACTGTGTGGTCGCTAACAAATAAAGCTGTTTCTACTTTTGTTTTAAATAGTTTGAACATTCGTGGAAATAAAGAGCTTGAACACAAGCAGTGAAGAAAACAAGCTTCGTGTGTAGTTATATATACTTATCCACTAATTATTGTGTGTTAAGCAATGAAGTATGGTGTTCCAAGTGACAAATGACCTGGCTGTTGTAATATTCTGGCCCACGACGCGATCACTGGTTAAAGGTACTTTGGAGGTCTATTTGTGGGCATTAATTCTCTGTCCAATATTAAACTATATATCGATGAATAAACTATTTCCTGTGTCAATACACAGTCATTAAAAAAAAAATAAACTCATACATTTTATTTTTTACTTCAATCACATCTGCAGTCATGTCCCTTTCGGAACTTTCCCTCCCTAAAAGCTCTCCTGTAGGCCTCTCTGTTGTAAGCAAGATGCCCTGCTACTGATGCATCCATTTGCAGATTATCAACTATGTCGTGCAGCCATCTTCGCCTTGGTCTTTCTCTCTTTCTTTTTCGCATTATGCACCCTTCCAAGAGGATCTTCTCTAAATTATCATGACGTTTAATGTGTCCAGAATATTTAAGTTTTCTTTGTTTAATCCTCTTTACCAACCAACGTTCTTCAATATTAAGTTACTGTAGTATGGATATATTTGTCTTTACGGTGCCCATGATATTTGAAGAACTCTTCTGTAGCATTTACATTCAAAGGCATTTATGTGTTTCTCAGCTGTTTTGTTAAGTGTCCAGGTCTCACAGGCATATGTTGCGATGGGAAAGATGCATTCCCTTAAAAATCGTATTTTTTAGTTCTGTCTGTTCCCCTCCATAGTTTCCTTACTTGTTTTACTTTCTGAAGAGCGATAGATGTCCTCCTTTTAGTTTCCCTCATTGTATCTCCATTATTAGTTAGTAGTGATCTAAGATTTTCAAAACTCTCCAATTCTTCCAATTTTTTCTCATATATATATATATATATATATATATATATATATATATATATATATATATATATATATATATATACATATTTCAACTGCCTTGTTTGTTTTGTCAGTTTTCATCAATTTAGTTTTCTTCGCATTAAGATAGAGATTTTGCTTTTACGGACTGACATAATTAGTTTTTCCATTCCTCTTTGATGTTGTGGAAAGTAATACTGTAACATCAGCATATCTAATCTCTGGTATTTCATAACCTCCAATTGTTATAGCGTCTACATCTTCTCTAACATTTCTCATTATATTTTCAGCATACAAGTTAAACAAGTAAGGCGACAATATGCACCCCTGACAGAGTCCTTGTTTTATGTCAAACCAAGTTGTTGTTTCACCATTTATTCTTACTGCTGCTTGTTGATCTAGATACAGCAGTGATGTTAATTGTATCAAATGTGTTGGAAATCCCTTTTTTTTCATTATTTCCCAAATTTTCTGGTGTTGTACACAATCAAATGCCTTTGAATAGTCTATAAAAGATACATTTAGAACCACATTAAATTCTCTGCAGTTCCCTGTTATTATTCTTATATTGAATATATGATCTCTTGTTCCTCCTCCTAGTATAAAACCACCTAGGACCATTTTGACTTCTTTTATTTTTTTACGAAGTCTGCCCATTATGATTTTTAACAGAGTTTTATTGGCATGACTAATCAGGGCAACAGTGCTGTAGTTTGTGCATAATTTCAAATTATCATTTTTTGGGCAGTGGTATGAATACAGTTCTTTTCATTTCTTTTGGCCAAATACCTGAATGTGATATCTTTTTACATAGTGTGTGACAGATTGTTGCACATTCATTTCCTCCTGCTTTAATAAATTCAGCTTAAATCTCGTCACATCCTGGTGATTTACCATTTTTCAGATTCTTTATTGCCCATAAAACTTCAATTGTTAGTTCGGGTTCTTTCTCCTCCAGTAATGATTCACACTGTTGATTTCTCTGCTTTCACAGTCGGTTATACTATACATTTCTCTGCAATATTCCTTGCATCTTTCTAGAATTTCCTCTGTCTCTGTCAAAGTCTTTCCCATCTCGTCACAAATTACAACGATAAGTACAATTATTATCATGTCTCCAATTTAAAAAAAGACAAACGAAAAACTTATGTAAGGCTTAGGGAAAACAGACATTTTTAAACATTCGTGAAAAAAAAACCCAGTAACAACCATTAAAAAGAGAAGTATAACATGAGATAAGCAACAGACTGTAACAACAGATTCAGGAACTGGATTTTAAGCATTCATCTTTCACAGCGTTTGCCAGTGGGTATGGACCTTGTCCACAGAAATGACCCTTGAAGTCGTCAAGGTCAAGAGCCCACGCCATCGTACCTCCGAATCCATTGTCTCTTATGTAGCGAACTTTTTCTCTCAAACTATTCGCGTTATCGTAACCGATCCATTGTTTCCCTGACACTAGGTACGGCACATGCTGATCATTTAAATAATGGAGAGCTGCACCTTTGGCAATGAGCTCACACACCTCATAGTAGGCTACATAGCCAGACTCTCGTGTATAAGGAAAACTGGCTCCTGCTGACGCTGGAGAACCGACGCCATCTTCAGAGCTTGTGAGAGTGAAGGCTCGACCATAGAAGGCCAGGCCAACAACAATCTTTTCTTTGGGTGCTCCCTTCTGAACCCAATAATTGGCAGCCCAGTCAATGTTGAGACGTGCCAATCCATCTGCAAGTAGAAAAGCGGGAATTTGAGAATGACAACAGAAGTTAGTCTGTGTATGAGAATGACAGTATATGTAAATACTATAAGTGACAACAACGACAAGAGTGAGCGCTATATTTGAGAATGACTGCAACAGTTTTGAGCATATTTTTAAAAGGCAGCAGCGGATATTGTTAATGAGAACCAAAATAACACATTACTCTATGGAAATGACAGATTGTTTCTTATCACTGACAGCAATGATTTGCCTATGAAAGCAATACCTTTAGGTAGTATAGTTCTTCATCAGCTGTAGATTGTTAGTTCTGGCGACTAGACCGTACGGCTAGCCCTGTTACCTTCGCTTTCATATGGGAATGTTTTTATAAAGCTTATTTGATGACGGCGGCGTGGTTGGCTGAGTGGTTAGGCGCTCGGTTTACTAATCCGGTGGTAGTCGGCTGAAATCCTAGCAGTGGTGATTTTTTTTTCTGGTACCACCACCCCAAAAAGGCCCTGGGGTCTACCACACCAAAGTCCTTGATCAAGGTAGAGCCTGCTGAGGAGCTGGCACCTGAGGCAAAGATGAGATGAAGCGAGGACATTAGCCTCTCCCAGGTCACAGATCTTCAAAGAAAAAAATCCTTGGAGTCAACAATCACAGCTCTCCCACGAGAATGCCACTGAGCATTAAGATCACTTGTCTTCGGACTGGTTTTCGACTGTCGAGGCCTCTGGTTTTCGACTGTCAAAGCCTCTGCTTTTTTACCGCTGAGGCCTCTGGTTTTCGACTGTCGAAGCCTCTGGTTTTCGACTGTCGAAGCCTCTGGTTTTCGACTGTCGAGGTCTCTGGTTTTCGACTGTCGAGGCATGAAATGAAAGTAATGGTCAATATTTGTGAGTTTAAGAAAAGATAAAACACACGTTTTAAATTGGAAAATCTAAATGTAGAAAAAAATGTGCATGATAATGTTGCAGACACCGTTTCTATAACATAGAACTGACAACGGTAAGTAAATATAACAAGCTGTCTTTGCTTTTATACGCAGACAGAACGTGTCACATATCTCCTCAGACACGCCGTCCTGGTATCTTGCTTCCATTGCATTGTGGGATTTGACCTTTTCCATATTCGTCGAAGATGAAGGGGCCTATTTAAAATTGTCACTTTCACAGTTCTTTTATTTTTGTCATGCTTTATAATTTACATTGAGGTGTACGACCCCCGCCCCCTCCCAAACTAAGTTTACAAGGTTATTACTTCAAGAACAAAATTTATTTATACATTGTACACTGTGTTCCAAGATGGACATATTTTTACAAGTGGTCGCCGTGACGATATTTTTACAAGTGGTCGCCGTGACGACTAAGGAATTTGTCCAAAAGCAAGGCAATTTTTTTTTCGATGCCCATCTCGTAAAACATGGTGTCCTGGAGATAGAGCCACCGTGTCACGGCTACTGCTATCGTCGTCACTCTGAAAAGAGCCACCGTGTCACGGCTACTGCTATCCTCGCCACTCTGAAAAGAGCCACCGTGTCACGGCTACGGCTGTCCTCGCCCCTCTGAAATCTGTAGCCACCAAGATGTTCCTTGAGAACTGAGACGAGATGAAAATCATCTAGCGCCAGACCGAGACTATACAACGGATGGTCCAAATTCTTCCAACTAAAATGTTGCAAGAGTCGAGTAGGCTGTTACCATGGAGGAGCAACACAGCTTTTGTCAAGAGCCAAGGACTACGCCTAGTAGAAGGTGGTAAACGTTCCAGTGTTGCAGCTTATATAGCTGCATTAATTTGTTGCTCCCCTTTTCCAGGAAATCCACCAACAACATGCCTTTCTCATCCAAAAACAGGGTAGCCGTCACTTTACCAACGGATGCCACGACTATGAATATCCTGGTTCGTGGGAAGCCACCGTCTACACACCTCATGAAATCCCAACGGCACTGTCACTGAGTACACTGCTCCACGCGACAGACTCAAGTCATGCGTCAGTTCGTCCACAGTCAATCGTCTGTTCTCCAGTATCACAAATTCAACAAATGCTTCGCTGGCTGCCATGCATGCTGAGGTGATTTTGACACTCCAAGCTACGCCACTGGTTCTCACTTGCCCAGTTCGAACTTCTGCACACCTTTTTGCCACACGCGGCGACTGTCGACTCATTTCACGGTCTTCATAGACTTCCTATAACTAGCGATGACTTTCCGTAGTTGGTACCAGCTTCGCGTTAAGAAATTGTATCGCGGCACGAACTTTCCTGTTTTGACCACAGCTACAATCGACTCACCAAATTTAATTGACGGATGCACCCCTCCCCCCCCCCCCAAGCTCTTGCTGCACATTGCTGCTTTCTGGTACAGCGCTACCAACTGACAAATGGGGAAAATTCCGCAACCACCCCTACTAGTTAGACATCACTTTTGTGGACGACACATGCCTTGCGAGCTTAATTTTGGGACGCCCTACCTACTTTAAATATGTCTTCTAAACTTTTTTGTGTGCTTGGTGGAGATCTTTTTTTTTCAATCCTAATACTTTATAGACTACTCACATGCATTTGATTGTGTACAACACCAGAAACTTTGAGAAATAATGGAAAAAAAGGGATTTCCAAATATATCCATACTACAAGAACTTAATATTGAAGAAGGCTGGCTAGTAAAGAGGATTAAAGAGAAAACTTAAATATTTTGGACACATTAAACGTCATGATAATCTAGAGAAAATCATCTTGGAAGGATACATAATGGGAAAAATAAAAGAGGAAGACCAAAGTGAAGATGGCTGCAAGACATAGTTGATAATCTGCAAATGGATGCATCAGCAGCAGGCCATCTTGCTCACAACAGAGAGGCCTACAGGAGAGCTGTTAGGGAGGCAAAGTTCCGCAAGAGACATGCAAATGAATGAATGAATGAATACTTGTATGTTTGTCTCCAGAGCGTTGCGACACGTATTCGCTCAGTAAATCCTTAATCCTTTTAATATGTAATAGTATAAACCAGTAGTTCTTTGTTGGCATAGGACACCCTTTCTACCCCGAGAACAGCTTTCTGAAGTACACAATAACTAGTGTGTAAGTATACAACTATACACGGGGCACTGAAGTAAAGCTATGATACCAAAATGTACCTTGTTTTTCCAAGACTGAAGCTAAGTACCATTTTTCATTAATTTTTTTCATTTGTTAAAATTATTTCTTTAACATAGGATTCATGTGAATCTATACTTTGTCTCTTCTCTCTCTCTCTCTCTCTCTCTCTCTCTCTCTGATTCTTCGTTCTGTTTGTGTTTGTATGATGAAGGCTAACGCCGAAACGTTACATCGTTGTAAACTTAAGTAATAAAACTGTTCCTACTTTTTTTCCTAGTTTATATAGCTTTCAGAAATGAGTAAAACCCGAGACCGCTCATGAAAAATAAAGTAAATAATGAAGTAGAAGCCAGAGACTGCTAAAATGTATTTAAACGAAGGCAATGTATTGGCTGGTTCGCTGATCTCTAAAAATCCTTTTGTGGACCTCCAGAGTTTAAAACCACTGGCATAAAACCTCAAAGCTTTTGCCCACAGCTTGTGTCCTCTGGGCATGTCTCACGCCTCAGGTCTGCATGGTTTGGGCACTCTTGGATATGTTCTGAAGTCTGGACTCCACTGCCACATGGACACTCGTCTGTGTGAGACATTTTAAGTCGACGTAGGCGGCTCAGTGATCTGCATCCCCCAGTCCGTAGGCGAAAGAGGGTGGTTTGCTGATGTTTTTGTAGTTGGTGTATTGCATCTGATTCGTTGTTGCATTCCAGTTGTTTCTTCCATTCAGAACTGCACTGGTTAGGGATTATGGTTTTAGCCTCGTGTTAGTTTACTAGATGATTCGTTTGATCTTGATTGCTGCCAGATTTGTTTAAGAGTACGGTTTCTGGAGTAGGACACACTGAGCCTTTTGTTTAAGAGTAATTAAGCAAGTAAGTAAATTAGTAAGCTGGTTGGTTGGTTGGTTGGTTGGTTGGTTGGTTGGTTGGTTGGTTGGTTGGTTGGTTGGTTGGTTGGTTGGTTGGTTGGTTGGTTGGTTACCTGAGATCGCATCTTTTTTTTTACAAGATCATGGACCTCTGGCCTCCTTGACATGTCTCTCAATGCACAGCAGTTATAATTAACACGTTTTACTTGAAAGACCGTAAAGCTATTACTACTATCTAACTCTGGACTTACCATTTTCATCAGAACCTTTATAAAGAGGGCTGTTGTGCCCAGTCTCTAAATCCCAGTCACCGTGAAGATCGTACGTCATCAAATTGATCCAGTCAAGATTCTGAGCTATAGACGAAACTTCATATGCTGAATCTATGGTTTCTTTCCCAGCAGACACTGCAGCAGTCAGAAGAAGCCTGTTAGAACCAGTCGCTTCTTTGTCAAATGCTTCTCTCAGCTGTGCGACCAAGAGAGAGAACTTATGCTTGTCATCTGCCGGACTTCCTCGATTAGCAGGGTACTCCCAGTCAAGGTCAAGGCCATCAAACTTGTTGGCTCTCAGGAATTGAACAGTGGAGGTCACAAATTCAGTTCTCGATCCTGGTGTGTTGACCACGCTGTGAAAAGGACCAGAACCCAAGCTTCCACCGCCGACAGCAAGAAGTATTTTCAAACTGGGATTCTTTTTCTTCAAGCTGTTAGCCTGTAGTATAAATCATAGAAAAGAATATATGTAGTTATTCTTACACTAAGCAGAGTGACATCAGGTTGTTGTTGTTGTTTTTTTTTATATACTGTTGTGGTGGTCTATGTGTAACTACATTTCATATAGGTACAACAGCAGTGATCAAAATCATATAACACACGCTTCAAATCAGATGGAATATTCTGTGATAGCTCCCTCCTTCCCCCCACCACCCCACCCCACCCCACCCCCCCCCCCCAAAAAAAATCTGTGTTGACCGTATCGATTCCTTTTCTGTTGTCCAGTCACAAAGTATCGCAGTGAACGTTTCAGCGATAAAAGGTATCGTATTGTTGTGAGTTTTACAGTTACAGTTCGCTGCCCCTCTTTCCCTGACGCTGATATCCGCTTTCACTAAAACTCATTTGTGTCGTTGTTAACAGTGATTTGACGAAGAAGAACAACCAAGTTAATACACGGTATAGATATAACGAGTAAACAGTGATACTGGTACAAAGTAAAAGTTAGAGCGTCACTATGGAGTTGAATGTGGCTATGGTATCAAAATCAAAAAATTTTTATTAACAGCTTGTTCATACTCTTCGTTGTTTCACTTCCTCTTTCCCACCTTTTTCGACTCCCATATTTTATATAGTCTCCCTTACTTTTTTCATTTACATCTATAGAACATATGCATGGCTTCCTATCATATTTTATACAATCTCCCTTACCTTTTTCATTCATATCTATAGAACATATACATGGCTTCCTATCATATTTTATACAATCTCCATTACCTTTTTCATTCATATCTATAGAACATATCATATTTTATACAGTCTCCCTTACTTTTTTTTCAATTATAACTATAGAACATTTACGTGCCTTCCTATTCTCCACTCTCATATACAGGTTTACATACTTTTTCGTATCCTCCAACTTCACCGTCGGATGACTGGTCGTTCCATTCATATGGCGATAGTTTGTTGCCCGAGAGCTTGGCGAAGGCATAAATAAGATGAGTGCATACATCAGGGTCGATGTCATCAGGGAAGAAGATGGTTTCTGGAGTGGGACCATACTGAGCCCAGTTAGCGAAATAACACACTCGACGCTGGCAGGGGGCCCCCTTTGGAAGAGGTGGCGGGTTGGTGACTGCTTTTAAAGCCGATATTTTGTTGCCTGCTGGTTCTGGTGTCTCGATTGGAGAGATGTCAGTGACTGGCTGGTGAATGTCTTCTGGCCACACACATACATGAGTGCTCGGGTTGAAAACAAGACCTGTAACGCATTTGAAGTCATACTCTCTTCCACCAAAACACTGTATAAACTGGCTATTGCTAGTAGGGTGCTCGTACATACCGTCTGCTTTGCCATCACAAAAACCTGCTCTGACCTTTGGGACAGCCAAAGAAGAGGTAAGAGAGAGTAATAGAAGGCTGTAAAAAGGAGAGAGTAATAAATTAGTTTCTCATATTTTTTTAATGAAAGTAACAATGCATAAAGAAAACTACTGCAGCATTCTTCCCGTATGCTAACTTAACTGTTTAATCAATATATTCTCCAGTCTTCCTCCAACATTCTCAGACATCAGCCTGATTTTCCCTGAAGAAAGCAACAATCCGTCTTACGTTGTCGACATCGCCAAGAAGCTTCGTCTAGATCGGTATTAGTGATGACTTTATGCGCCTACCTTACTCCTAGTTCGAAACAGTTGTGCAACGGATGGTGGACTGTCATATTTCATTGTTACAGCTTCACTCATCAGCTGTGCCTGTCTTGGAGTTTCACTTTACACCGAGTCTGGTATAGTCTTCTGAAGTTTGAAGTTCTTGATCTTTTCTTTTCTGTCTAGCTAATGACAGAAATAATCCCTCTTATAATCTGGATGATGTCTTTCACATCTGCTTTGTAGACATTTCAAACATCGGGTCAAAGACTGCTATAAGTACAATAAAAAATGTTCAGTAACACTGATAAATATGAAAAACAAAGTCAAATTTTGGAAAATGACTATAAAATGCAGAAAGTGCAGCAGGGAGAAAGAACACTTCATTGGAGAAAAATGCGCAAAATAACAGAAGTACTGTAAGCTTACTGTGACTACATGCTGCAATCAAAGTATGAAAAGATATATGATGTCGCAAGTCACCATATAACAATGAAGATGTTCTTCGAAAGACTGGGAATTTATATACTAACATCCAGTGGCATATTAAATGGGCAGCGAAGGTGGACCAAGGCATCTATCTGTTGGAGAAGATCTTTGGACTTCTCTGAGTTTGTGACCCAGTTAATCAGGAGACATCATCATCATCATCGTCTTTCACTCCCTTGAGAGCATAGGCCATGGATAAAGGCTATCCCGTCATCCTTGTTCTTGGAATTATTCTCTGCTTCCTTCCATGTGTATCCATTACCTCATAATTTCTCTTTTTCCAAGTAAGTCTAGATCTTCCTCGTTTTCTATTTCACTGAGGATTCCATGTCAATGCATGTTTTGCTATGTTGGTGTTTGGTTTCCTCAGAGTGTGGCCATTCCACCTCCACTTCCTAGACATGATTTGTAGGTTCATAGGTTCTTGTTCTGCCCTTTCGCAGACCTCTTCATTCCTGACCTTGTCCTGCCATTTAATGTTTTTAATCCTCCTCAAGCGGTATTTCATGAATGTTTGTATCCTCTGTTGTATTGTCTTGGTCATAACCCATTTCTCCGAACCATAAATCAGGAGTCTTTGCTATTGTATTGAAAAGCCTAAGTCTGTTTCTTGTTTTGATGTTCTTAGATTATCATATTTTGTTATAAAGTCCTGGCCTTGGTTATTCTAGCTTTAATATCCTTTTCCGTTCCCCTATATTTATCCACCATGCTGCATAAATATGTGAAATACTCTGGTTCCACAATTGGCACTTCCTCAATTACCATGAAGCTATTGCTTGCACTGTTACTTTTCATTATCTTGAATCATGAGACATGCACTTGAGTAAAAAAAAAAAGTGTGTTTGTCTCCCAAAACAAACGTCGTTGGTTCGAATCCGTCTGGAGACACTTAAGTCGCTCAGCTGTAGAAATGGCTAAATGACATCTTCTGATACTGGGAAAGAAAAGATGGTCAGATATAATGCCGACCTCATCACCCTCTAGTTTGCTGACAGATCAAGTAAACTAACGATATTAACACCACATCCCTTAGCTTTATGTATAGCATGATACGGCTGCTTTTGCTTTTACTTGTGTGGCCCCCTTCAGTACGAAAACGTGAGATAGGCAGATTAATGAAATAAAGCCAGAAGATTTTGTTAGGGGGTACAACATATATGTGGCCATTATGGCAAGAGTCAATAAAAACAACTTCACCCACTACAAAATACTATCAAATGTCCTTAAACAGGCTAATAAAAACTTACCACAGTGTCCACATCTTCAGGTTTCAGCCACTATTCTTCGATCAACGATACTGACCTGAACTGTTGCTGTGATCCCTATCTATCTCTTGTCTCACAGCTTTTCTTCCATTCGGTCCTTATCTATCACTGGATTCATTTCAAGTTTAAATTTAGTCGTTTAGCCCTTGGTCCGAGTCTAACTTTTAAAATGTTACATGAAAACATGAAGAGAATTAAATGTGAATTTATAGTTATCTTTTATAGACTATTCAAAGGCATTTTATTGTGTACAACACCAGAAAATTTGGGAAATAATGAAAAAAATGGGATTTCCAACACATTTGATACAACAATTAACATCACTGCTGTATCTAGACTAACAGGTGGCAGTAAGAATAAGTGGTGAAACAACAACTTGGTTTGACATAAAACAAGGGGTCCGTCAGGGGTGCATATTGTCGCCTTACTTATTTAACTTGTATACTGAAAATATAATGAGGAATGATGTAGACAAAGAATATTACGATGCCATAACAATTGGACATTATGAAATACCAGATATTAGATATACTGATGACACAGTGTTACTGTAGACAACATCAAAGAGGAATGCAAAAATTAATTATGTCAGTCCGTAAGAATAGTGAAGAGCAAAACAAATGCTAAGAAAACTAAACTGAAACTAAATAAGGCAATTGAAATATGTATCAGTAAGGAAAAATTGGAAGAGGTGGAGAGTTTTGAAAATCCTGGATCACTACAAACCAATAATGGAGATCCAATGAGGGAAATTAAAATTAAATTTCTATAGCTCTTCAAAAAGTAAAACAACTAAAGAAGCTGTGGAGAGGAATAGATAGAACTACCAAAATAAGATTTTTAAGGGCATGCATCTTTCCCATGGCGACATACGCCTGTGAGACCTGGACACTAAAAAAAAAACAGCTGAGAAACACATAAATGCCTTTGAATGTAAATGCTACAGAAGAGTTCTTCAAATATCATGGACGCAGAAAAGAACAAATATATCCATACTACAAGAACTTATGTTTAAGAAGGTTGGCTAGTGAAGAGGATTAAAGAGAGAAAATTTAAATATTTTTGACACATTAAACTTCATGATAATTTAGAGAAGCCGGCTTGGAAGGGTGCATAATGAGAATAAGAAAGAGAGGAAGACCAAGACGAAGATGGTTGCAGGACATCGTTGACGATCTGCAAATGGATGCATCAGCGGTAGGCCATCTTGCTTACAGCCGAGAGACCTACAGGAGAGCTGTTAGGGAAACAAAGTTCCGCAAGAGACATGCAAATGAATGATGACTGACTGTTACCTACTTAAATTTCTGCTGCTGATGCTCTAATATCTTGTCTGGATCCCACACACTTCGATGCATTTTCTCATTCTTTCAGGGGCCGATTTATTTTTTATTTTCCGGCCCTTTCTGCCATTCCTTTCTAGTAGGTTTTGTTAGCTCCCTTGTCTATGCATGATTAACGAGCAGTCTTGTCCTCTCAGTGTTCTCTATTCTTCTGAGCCTTCCACCATCCACAATCCACCCTCCACCCCCACCCCCTCAAAACTTCCCTGTCCATATTGTCTTCTCACTTTTATCATCTGCGCTTTCTGGGCCGCTTTGTTCGGGGCCTTCGGTACCCGATGGTGGCAACCTATGGCTATTTGTGGCATAACGCCATATTGTCTACCATATGGTACCCTCTGTGATCATTTTTCAGCCAATCGTTGGCTTTCACCTCATGCTCTACTACCTGTATCTGGCCGCATTTTGTGACAAATTCTTGTATTAGGAGAAAACCTAAAAAGCTAATTCTAGATTTTTCATCAATTTTTCATGTTTTTATCTGTTGTGTTGCTTTTGTGTATGGTCCGTGAAAAAGGCTTTTGACGAAATATTGGACTGTTGTACGTTCTTCATTTGTATTTACTCATCTTGCTTTCTGCCCATTTTCCTCGCCCTCTCTATCTTTTTGTAAAACTGAACCTTACACCCATCTATTTTCCTTTTATAATAGATTCTCCGGTTGTAATTTGCTGTTTTTTTTAAATTTATTTTCGTTACTGTGGGTCAAGAAAAGGGTTACGGTGAGTTTTCTTTCTCGAATGTCCATACTATCCTGATGGCCTCCTATTTATCTTACGAGGGTCATACCGAAAGTCGGCTGCAATTTTTTTAAATCAGAATTCATAAACTGAGAAAAAATAAATGTATTACCTTAATCATCTGGATCCAAATCACCAGTTATATACACCTGCTCCTCTTTGAAGAATAGAGTCAAACCACCTGCAGCTTTCCATAGAACTTGGCAGACTATTATTTCTGTTAGTTTTGGGCTACAGACGGTAATTAAATTAATGAAAACATCTTTTGCAAGACTTGCCTTAAATGCCGCTTTTTGTGTGGTATGAAACTGGTACGTTTATTTGACTGGTGCCATAGCTGGTATTTTTTTAAATAATAACGATCTTATATGCCCTTATATGCCGCTAAGAATTCTACAGTCTACTTTGCAGAGTAAAAAAAAAGGGTTCTTGCGTATCCCCAAAAACGTACCTGCTTGCTTTGTTTCTCCGCTTAGTATCTGTCTCTTGGCAAAACCAGTTTCAGGTGGAAGACTCAATTTGTGGCTGAAATTAGTTCACTTTGCTATCTCTGAGATTCATGAGAATGTCTTGATCTAATAGTTTAAAATCGGACTTTTGTGAACAGTTATTCAAATTTCAACGATAAGCTGTTTACCCTCATCTTTCTTTATTTACACGATTTTGTCGGCGTTTATTTCTCTTCATATGGTATTGCTAATCACTTTAAACTCTTTAGAAAGACCAGCCCGAACACAGAAGAGTGATCGCAAATGCATATCGGCAGGGCACTTCATGAATTAATGTTATGTCTGTGCTATATATTGCACTGGTGTTTTGTTATTAAGTGAAGTTGGCTTGCAATATTTTCTACAGTTGTTTCCTCTAATGTTCGTGGATATCGTGCCTTTTCTCAACTCCAGATTCAATTTTTACCAGAACTAAATGGTAGGAATATTAACCATTAACCATTTGTTTGTATTTAAAGTACCACGTTCATCCCCAACATCTCACCCCCCCCCCCCTCCCATTTAAGTGAAGCGACAAATTAACCGACAAATGGGAAAGTTCAGATTCAACATGTATCGCGTGACAGTCGTGACATGTTAATTTTTTCCTTCAATCTTCCATGTTCCCCCCCCCCCTAGATATTCCATGATTTTTCCGAACAGTTTATGTCCTTGCATAATTTGTGCGTGGCTAGCGCGAGATTAGAAACCAGCGTCGCTGAGAAACAATACACAAATCTCGGACACTCCTGTTCCGTTCTCACAGTCATAACTATGATGTCACATTCCCCACAGATAAAGTCGTATTCCGTCCTTGAAGTGTTTGAAAGCAAGTGGTGGGAAAATGTCACTTTAATCTCAGTAAGCCAAGCTACAGCGCGTACATTTCTTGATGCTGTCACTTCCATTTCTCTTTCATTCCTGTCTTCTTTTGGTTTCAGTTTTCTATACATATACAAGTAAATATACAACAACCTTCGTAAAGAATGCAGGTTATGAACTCATTCATTCCTTTGCATGTCCCTTGCGGAACTTTGCCTAACAAACAGCACTCCTGTAGGCCTATCGGTTGTGAGCAAGATGGCCTGCTGCTGCTGCATCCATTTCCAGATCATCAACGATGTCTTGCAGCCATCTTCGTTTCGGTCTTCCTCTTTTTCTTTTTCCCATTATGTAGGTTATGAACTACAGAGCAGTAAAAGATGCCTAGAACTAAACAGTAACGAGACAGAAACAACGGTGATGTCAACAAGAATAAACGTACCAAAGTGCAGCATCGTTTCAAATGAGAAGACACTGACACAAGGATCCATGTAAGGATGATTTTGTTCAGAATACAGAGGGGTTTAATCCATCATTAATCGATGATTAAGAAGGAAGAAACGGATGACCCTGCCACATGGTGACTCTGCTCATGTGTTGCTTGAAGAAGACATGAGATCCACACTTGAGAATACAAGCTACAGGCACAAAAATACTTAACTCTGCAATACTGTACATATTTTTTTCTGATGACTTAAACATTGAAATAAAATGCCACGAGAGCTTTCCAATGAACCGACAACGTCTGTTACACCTTAAGCTGAGTTCCTACGAAACTCCACTTTAATTTCTGTTCCATAGCGTATTGAAAATGTTAAAGTAATTCCAGTTTTGGGAGTCTTCTTCTTCTTCTTCTTCAGCTTCCCGAGCCATTAAGGCTCATTGCTGCAGATAAAGTTCGCCTCCATTCCCCTCTGTTCTTGATCTTCTCTCTCCAGTTGATGACACCAATTTCTTTTATATCCTCTTCTATGTTATCTTTCCATCTCTGTCTTGGTCTACCCCCTTAGTCTTGTTTCCCTCATCTCTTGTGCATACATCATTTTCGTTCTCTTCCATTCTTTCTGTATGACCCAACCAGCGTAGTCTGTTCAGTTTCAAGACATTTATAATTCGCTGGGATTTAAATAAGCTGGTCAGTTCAGTGTTCTTTCTAGCTCTCAATTCTCAACTGTTGGTATCCTTTATCGGCCCAAAGATTCTTCTTAGGATCTTGTTCTCAAAGATCTGCAATTGTTGTTCATCTTTCTTTGTTGTACTCCATGTTTCTGATCCATACATGACGGTTGGTCTTATAATAGTTTTGTAGATTGTTATTTTGGTGTTTTGGGACAGGATTTTTAATTTTACCAGATTTAAGGTATGTTTTGTTTCCTATCTGTACTCTGCTTTAATTTCTTTACTATGTTGCTTCTGTTGAAGGTTGTGCCTAGATATTTGTATGTTTTTGCTTTCCTAATAATCATCTCTCCAATATTTATGTAATCTGGATCATTCTGCCTCTGGTCTCTTGATATCGTCATATACTCTGTCTTATCTTGGTTAAAGGTCAAGCCCACTTTTAGTGCTACATCTCTCAGGTGTATGCAGGCATTGATAACTTCTTGCATAGTTTCCCCCCACTAGGTCAATGTCATCAGCATATCCCAGTATTTTAGCTTGTTCTTCTGTACTGCTTTCTTCTTTCGCTTTTCTGATTACCTTTTCTGGTACTAGGTTGAAAAGTAATGGACTTTTTGGGAGTCACTGTATGTAAATGTGTTTTTGACTGTTTGTTTTCATGTAACATTTTAAAAGTTAGACTCGGACCAAGAGCTAAACGATTGAATTTAAACATGAATCCAATGATAGATAAGGTGATGGGACAAAATGGAGGAAAGGTTATGAGACAAGAGATAGTGATCACAATAAAAGTTCAGGTCGGTAGCGTTGATCGAAGAATAGTGGTTGAAGCTTGAAGATGTGGACACTGTGGTAAGCTTATTAGCTTGTTTAATGACATTTGATAATATTTTGTTGTGGGTGAAGTTGTTTTTATTGGCTCTTGCCATAATGGCCACTTATGTGCTGTACCCCCTAACAAAATCTTCTGGCTTTATTTCATTAATCTGCCTATCTCAAATCAGCAGGCGCGGACCAACTGGCGGTAGACTCAGAGAGCGAGGTGGGGTGGTAGGCGGATACACTACTCCTGTAAAATGCCTCATGTGGTCAGTGAAGGGAATACCAGGCGGGTCAGAGGCGCCTTAAAACCTCTGGCTCCCGCTGCCTTGCGGGTAGGACAGGGAGTCCAAAGTCTAGCGGAGAGTCCATACACAAACCGACAGAAGGCAACGGGAAACCACTGTTGTAGCTCTCAATAGAAACTATGCGTATTCAGAGTAATAGATTTGTCATGATCGACGTTAATGGATGTTCCTCTGGAACAGTCTCGTCTGGTAGGGCAGCTCACGAGCCACAGGTGAGGCCTGATCGTCATCAAGCTACTGGTAGCAAAACTAACAAGTACAAAATAGCAACATGGAATGTTAGAACCTTATTCTAGGCTGGAAAATTAGAAAATGTAAAGAGGGAAATGGAAAGGATGAAGATCAACATATTATGAATGAGTGGAGTTGGAGGGACAGGTGCAGAGAAGATAAACTCTGATAAATATAAAGGAGTAGGAATAATATTTGAGGAACAAACAGCAAGGACAATTATAGGATATCTGAACATCTCGGAACGAGTTCTGCTAGCCCATCTGAAAGAACGACCAATAAACATAAATATTATACAAGTGTACGCTCCAACATCTGAAAGTTCTGAAGAAGATGTACAGCTATTTTATAATGACATAGAGACAGTCCAGAAACACACAAAGCATAAGAAGTTACTATAGTGATGGGAGATTTTAATGCCAAAGTTGATAAAGGAAGAACTTCAGACATCGTTGGTGACTATGGACTGGGTGAGAGGAATGACAGAAGTAGAATGGGCAAGAATACATAGCATGGTTGTAGGAAACACCTGGTTTAAACAACATCCCCGAAGACTGGCAACGTGGTGCAGCCAAGACAAAAAGACTTTTAACCAGATAGATTATGTATTAATCAACAAACGATTCTGGAATCCATTACTGACAACAAAAACCATGTCAGGAGCTGATTGCAATAGTGACCATGATCCGCTCTGTGGAAAAATTAGAATAAAGCTAAAGAAAGTATGCAGAAAAGTGAGAAACATCAAACTGAATACAGAACTTCTTAAAAATGACCAAGAATTGCGAGAACAATACAGAGTTATTATAACAAATAGATACAATGCAATAGCAAAGATAAATAGTATAGATGAACAATGGGCAATGTTAAGAGATTCTATCCACCAAACTGTTAAGGAGATAATATCACAGAAAAAAGAACCCCCTCAAAATAAATGGATGACAGACGACATCTTAGGACTGATGGAAAAGAGGAGGATGAGTAAAAAAAACCAAGAAAAATATAACAAGATAAATAAAGAAATAAAACGCAAATGCAGAGAAGCAAAAGATGTGTGGTTAAATGAACAGTGCAGACAAATAGAGGACTCCCATAATAAAGACAGCAAAAACATACACAAAAGAATTAGTGAACTCACTGGCAGGAAGATAAAATATACCACAGGATGCCTGAAATTAAAAGAAGATAAAATGTTAATGGGAAAAGAAGACATTGTGGACAGGTGGACAGAGTATATCGGTGAGCTATATGGAGGAGAAAGACCAGAATTAACACCAGATACTGAAAACTGTGATGGACCACCAATACTTGAAGATAAAATCATAGATGCCATCAAACACATGAAGAAATGAAAAGCGACTGGGCCTGATAATATAGCAATAGAAGAAATAGAGGCATTAGAGGAGATAGGAATAAAAATAATAACCAAGTTACTGAATGACATTTACAACAGTGGTTATATGCCCAGTGACTTGCTTAAATTGACGTTTATAGCACTACCAAAGAAACCATGTGCAAAGGAATGTGACGACCACGGGCTATCAGCCTCTCATATCACATAACGAAGCTACTTCTGAGAATTATTATGAGAAGAACAAGGGAAAAGATAAAAATAGAAATAGTAGGTGAACAGTTCGGATTTGTTGAAGGAATGGGATCACACAATGCCATTTATGCTTTACGAACACTAACAGAAAGAGCTTTAGAAGTACAGAAAGATCTCTACTTATGCTTCATTGATTACACCAAGGCATTCGACAAGGTGAAACATAATGAAATTATTAAAGTGCATGAAGACATCAATATAGACGGCAAAGATCCGAGAATTGTAAAACATTTATACTAGCAGCAATTCGAGTTGAAAATAGAACTGGAAAATATCAACCTATAAAACAAGGGGTGCGACAAGGATGTGTACTATCTCCGGACCTTTTTTCTCTGTACAGTGAGAATATTCTAAGAATGATCATCACAGAACCAGGTATAATAGTAGGAGGATACAATATTAACATTCTTCGATATGCTGACGACATAGTACTGATAGCTGAGAACCAACAATACCTGCAAAATCTCTTGGATAAAGTCGCTAAAGAAAGTGAACAGAAAGGCCTTACTTTAAACATAAAAAAGACAGAGACTATGGTTATATCTAAGAAACAGAATCAACCAGCATGCAGTATAAAATTAAACGGAACTATTCTAAAGCAGGTGCAGAAATTCAAATACCTTGGAGCAGAAATAACTTCAGATGGAAAATGCAAAACAGAAATTAGGAACAGAATAGGCCAAGCAAAGACTGCATTTCAGAGAATGAGAAACATATTATCCAACACATCCTTATCAATGAATGTTAGAAAACGAGTCTTGAAATGCTATATTGAACCTATCTTGTTATATGGAAGTGAATCATGGACAATAGGCAGCTCTGCACACAAAAAAAAACAACATTGGAAGCAACAGAAATGTGATTTATTAGAAGGATGTTGCGAACCCCTGGACAGCAAAAATAACTAATGAAGAATGTATGAATGAAATATGACAGTCCAGCATCCGTTGCACAACTGTTTCGAACTAGGAGTAAGGAAGGCGCAAAGGCCATCACTAATACCGATCTAGACGAAGCTTTTTGGCGATGTCGACAACGTAAGACGGACTGTTGCTTTCTTCAGGGAAAATCAGGCTGATGTCTGAGAATGTTGGAGGAAGACTAGAGAATATATTGATTAACAGTTAAGTTAGCATACGGGAAGAATGGTGCAGCAGCTTTGCTTATGCATTGTTACCTTCATAAAAAAATATGAGAAACTAATTTGTTACTCTCTTTTTTCACAGCCTTCTATTACTCTCTCTTACCTCTGCTTTGGCTGTCCCAAAGGTCAGAGCAGGCTTTTGTGATGGCAAAGCAGACGGTATGTACGAGGATCCTAATAACAATAACCAGTTTATAGAGTGTTCTGGTGGAAGAGAGTATGACTTCAAATGCGCTACAGGTCTTGTTTTCAACCCGAGCACTCATGTATGTGTGTGGCCAGATGACACTCACCAGCCAGTTACTGACATCTCTCCAATCGAGACATCGGAGCCAGAAGGCAACAACGGTAAAACACCGGCTTCAAATGCAGTCACCAACCCGCCACCTCTTCCAAAGGGGGCCCCCTGCCAGCGTCGAGTGTGTTATTTCGCTAACTGGGCTCAGTATGGTCCCACTCCAGAAACCATCTTCTTCCCTGATGACATCGACCCTGATGTATGCACTCATCTTATTTATGCCTTCGCCACGCTCTCGGGCAACAAACTATCGCCTTTTGAATGGAACGACCAGTCATCCGACGGTGAAGTTGGAGGATACGAAAAAGTATGTAAACGGATATAAACTAGGAAAATAGTCTCAAACTGTCTCTCAGCACCACGCCTATCGCATCTTCCTCCTTGATATCTGTTCCCCTTACACCTTTATCCCCAATAAAGATGGACTCTTAGCACTCCGCTATTTTCTTTACAAAGGCAGTCACCCAACCATTAACACTGATACCACAATAAGACTCGCAGACCTGGTACTCAACCTAAATTCCTTTGAATTCAACGGCGAATGCTTTGATCAAATCAGCGGTGTTGCCATGGAAACGAAAATTGGTCCCAGTTATGCATGCTTATTTATGGGCTTTATGTAAGTCAAATTATGGGAAACCTACACTGACAGACTTTCAGAATTCTATAAAAGGTACATCGACGATGGCAATGAATTCACCAGTATGCCAAAGGAGGAGCTCGAAAGTTTTATTGAATTCGCCAACTCGCTTAACAAGAACATAAAATTCACCTACGAAATTTCTGGCAGGTCTGTCAACTTTTTAGACATCAAAATATCTATTGACACAGACTGTCGTGTTACCTTTATATTTTACAAGCCCACCGACAGCCATGCGCATTCACTTTACACCTCCTCTCATCCTGAAGCTTGTAAGAACTCCATTCTATACTCCCAACTCCTCCATCTTCGTCGCCAATGACAAGATAACTTGGGCTATATGGGTCAGTCCAACAAATTATTACAATTCTCCCGTCATCGCCACTATCCAGAAAATTTCCTTCGTAAAGCATTTAACCTTATCCAACTAGTGAGCTCCGAAGAGACGTTAGAAAAAAATCTATTATCCCATTGGGCAGAGTTAAATTAGTACTTCCTTTTCATCCACATGGTCAGATGGTTAAGAAAATTCTTTATCCTCATCTACCACTAATCCAGCTCGACCTCGATACTCGCGACATCTTGTCTGATCTACCCCTATTAGCACGCAAACGGGAACCACATCTTAAGGATATCCTCGTCCATAGCCACCTGAAGTGAAAATCTCGCAAATGTTGGCACCAGAAAAAGCAACCGCCCTCACTGTGTTACCTGCCCTGTAGTCTGGGAAACGAAAACGATCACCTTTCATATTTACCTCACTCTCCATGAGGGATTCACACACGAGTCCCGGAGTGTGATATGTGCCATCGTGTGCAAAAAATGCAGAATAACTTACATTGGTGAAACTGGTATCAGATTAGATGACCGCATGCAGAAAAATCTGTACGATATAACCCAGCATGCATCGAAACCAGTCCTGAATCATTTCAATGGCCCCAACCATAGAGGCAAATCTGATTTTCTGGTAACAGCCATCAAACAATATCATGCTGATGACAGAAGCCGTCTAGCACTTGAGAACCACTACATTCACGAACATGGGAGGTGGAGCCATATGGTTTGAACTCGCTATTCAGCTACACCTAACATTCCCCTCTTTCACAGTCATAATCCTCTGCACTTAGTTTCACTCCTTTCTCACTTGTAACACATAGTTCAGAACATCTTCACAGCATCAGCTTCATACATCAACTCCTCTACCCCAAATATAATTACCTATTCCACCTTCTCCCGGTTAGACTACCATTGTATCACTCTCTCCTCTTTCCATGGTTTCTCCACCTCACCCCTTCCCCCTCCCCCAATCCTTATTTACGACAAACCTATCCACACATCACAAGTCTCAATTTAACCATTCTCTACAGTCCACGATGCTCAGTTCTGAACACAGCCTCTTACAAGCCACATCTTCTTACAAGTCACAGCTAGGTGCTCCATTCACTTTATTTTATTCTGTTTTTTCTTTCTATTCTTGTTTTTTAACATAGCATTCATGTGAATTTATGTTTTATCTCCTCTCTCTATTTCTTCGCCCTGTATGTTTTTGTATGATTAAGGCTCACGCCGAAACCTCACAACTGTGTGCTCGTTAAGTAATAAAGCTGCTCCTACTTTTTCCCTAGTTTATACATTGTGATATCACAGCTTTACAGCAGTGGCTCCGTGTATATACTTAGTTTTATATACTCATACACTAAGTATTCGTGTGATACTATAAACGGGTATATGAAGGTGGAGAATAGGAAGCCACGTATATGTTCTATACATGAAAAAAAGTAAGGGAGACTATATAAAATATGAGAGTCGAAAAAGGTGGTAAAGAGGAAGTGAAACAATGAAGAGTATGAACCAGTTGTTAATAAACATGTCACCATCATCATCAGGTGCCGTGCCGACTGGCGTTGGCTATTATGCTTCTCCAGAGTACACGATCCTTCATGCAGGCCATCAGTTCAGTTGGTGATCTCCTCTCACACCATCCCGTCAGACTGTCCAGTATCATTTCTCTTGGTCTTCCTCTTGATCTTCTTCCTTCTATTTTTCCTGTTGTTATAATATTTTCAATGCCCCCTCTTCTCATTGCATGTCCTATGAAAGTACATTGTCTCTCTCTTATCTTTCTGACAAGGTTTTTTTGTCTCTCCAGCTCTTCTCATACATTCTTCATTAGTTATTTTTGCTGTCCAGGGGATTCGCAACATTCTTCTAATAAACCACATTTCTGCTGCTTCCAATGATTTTTGTGCAGACTTGCCTATTGTCCATGATTCACTTCCATATAACAAGATAGGTTCAATATAGCATTTTAGGACTCGTTTTCTAACATTCATTGATAAAGATGTGTTAACTAATATGTTTCTCATTCTCTGAAATGCAGTCTTTGCTTGGCCTATTCTGTTTCTAATTTCTGTTTTGCATTTCCCAACTGAAGTTATTACTGCTCCAAGGTATTTGAATTTCTGCACCTGCTTTAGAATGGTTCCGTTTAATTGAATACTGCATGCTGGTGGATTCTGTTTCTTAGATATAACCATAGTCTCTGTCTTTTTGATGTTCAAAATAAGGCCTTTCTGTTCACTTTCTTTAGCGACTTTATCCAAGAGATTTTGCAGGTCTTGTTGGTTCTCCGCTATCAGTACTGTGTCGTCAGCATACCGAAGGTTGTTAATATTGTATCCTCCAATTTTTATGCCTGGTTCTGTGATGATTGTTCTTAGAATATTCTCGCTGTACAAAGAAAAAAGGTCTGGAGATAGTACACATCCTTGTCGCACCCCTTGTTTTATAGCTTGGTATTTTCCAATTCCATTTTCAACTCGAACTGCTGCTTCTTGCTGCCAGTATAGATGTTTTACAATCCTCAAGTCTTTGCCGTCTATATTGATGAATAAACAAGTACAATTTCATTAATAGGTTTTGATACCATTGTCATGTTCAACTCCATAGTGACGCTCTAACTTTTACTTTGTACCAGTATCACTGTTTACTCGTTATATCTATACCGTGTATTAACTTGGTTGTTCTTCTTTGTCATATCACTGTTAACAACAACACAAATGAGTTTTAGTGAAAGCGGATATCAGTGTCAGGGAAAGGGGGGCAGCGAACTGTAAATGTAAAACTCAAAACAATACTATACCTTTTGCTGCAGAAAAGTTCACTGCGATACTTTGTGACTGGACAACAGAACAGGAATCGATACGGTCAACATAGATTTTTTTTTGGGGGGGAAGGGGGGGTGGGGTGGTGGGGGGAAGGAGGGAGCTGTCACAGAATGTTCTATCTGATTTGAAGCGTGTGTTATATGATTTTGATCACTGCACAGCTGCACCTATATGAAATGTAGTTATATATAGAAGTAGCAACAACCACCACCACAACAGTATAAATAACAACAACAACAACAACAACCTGATGTCACTCTGCTTAGTGTAAGAATAACTACATATATTCTTTTCTATGATTTATACTACAGGCTAACAACTTGAAGAAAAAGAATCCCAATTTGAAAATACTTCTTGCTGTCGGCGGTTGGAACTTGGGTTCTGACCCTTTTCACAACGTGGTCAACACGCCAGCATCGAGAACTGAGTTTGTGACCTCCACTGTTCAATTCCTGAGAGCCAACAAGTTTGATGGCCTTGACCTTGACTGGGAGTACCCTGCCAATCGAGGAAGTCCGGCAGATGACAAGCATAAGTTCTCTCTCTTGGTCGCACAGCTGAGAGAAGCATTTGACAAAGAAGCGACTGGTTCTAACAGGCTTCTTCTGACCGCTGCAGTGTCTGCTGGGAAAGAAACCATAGATTCAGCATATGAAGTTTCGTCTATAGCTCAGAATCTTGACTGGATCAATTTGATGACGTACGATCTTCACGGTGACTGGGATTCAGAGACTGGGCACAACAGCCCTCTTTATAAAGGTTCTGATGAATATGGTAAGTCCAGAGTTACATAGCAATAATAGCTTTACGGTCTTTCAAGTAAAACGTGTTAATAATGACTGATGTGCATTGAGAGACATGTCAAGGAGGCCAGAGGTCCATGATCTTGTGATCTTGTAAAAAAGATGCGATTTCATCCAACCAGCCAACTAACTTATTTGCTTACTTACTCGTAAACTAACTTAAACAAACTGTAACTTTAATTTAAACTAATTAAACATGTTTTAACTTAAACTAATTTTAATTAATTTAAACTAGACTAAACCAGCCTGTACCAGCTATACCGATAAACTAGGTAAAGTAAATGACAAGTTTGCTACCACATGTCTAACTATTTATTATAGTAAATGACAAGTTTGCTACCACATGTCTAACTATTTATTATAGTAAATGACAAGTTTGCTACCACATGTCTAACTATTTATTATAGTAAATGACAAGTTTGCTACCACATGTCTAACTATTTATTATAGTAAATGACAAGTTTGCTACCACATATCTAACTATTTATTATAGTAAATGACAAGTTTGCTACCACATGTCTAACTATTTATTATAGTAAATGACAAGTTTGCTACCACATATCTAACTATTTATTATAGTAAATGACAAGTTTGCTACCACATATCTAACTGTTTATTATTTAATGTATCGCCAGACTGAGCGACAAACCAAGTGACAAAATAAGGGATACCATTAGTAAATTGACTGGATTCCAGCCAGTCTCTATAAAACATTGGCACGAGACCAAGTTGTTTCTATACTGCTCAGAGTTATACCAGTGGTTCCTAACCCTGGGTGTCCATTGAAGGATTTTTGGAGCTCAGAGAATGGATTGACTTCATTTAAAAACAAAAAAAATCATCCTTTGGGCTCTATTATTGTTTTATTCTTCATGAGCGGTCCGCAGTTGTACTCATTTCAGAAAGCTGTTCTCGGCGCGGAAAGAGGGTCCACAGCCAACAAAGAAGTACTGGTTTATACTGTTACATATTACAGGGATATGGATGCATCAGCAGCAGGCCATCTTGCTCACAACCGAGAGGCCTACAGGAGTGCTGTTAGGGAGGCAAAGTTCCGCGAGGGACATGCAAATGAATGAATGAATGAATTACAGGGATTTACTGCCCGAATATATGCCGCATCGCCCTGGAGACACACATATTAGGAAAGAAAAAAAAATTAAGATAGAAAAAAAAATCTCCAAGCACACAAAAAAAGTTTAGTGAACATATTTAAAGTAGGAGGGGCGTCTCAAAAGTTCGCAAGGCACGTGTCGTCCACAAAAGTGATGTGGAACTAATGGGCGTGGTTGCGGGATTTGTGATAAAAATGAGAGAACTGTAAGACTGAGAAGTTTTAATAGGCTCCTTCATCTTCGATGATTATGGTAAAGGTCAAATTCCACAATGCAATTGGAAGTGTCTGAGAAGAGAATGAACACGTTGTCCTCGTGCATAAACAAAGACGGCTGGTTATATTTACTTACCGTTGTCAGTTCTATGTTGTAGAAACGGTGTCTGCAACATTATCATGAACATTTTCTTCTGCATTTAGATTTTCCAGTTTAAGACGTGTGTTTTATCCTTTCTCAAATCCACAAATACTGGACTATTACTTTTATTTCATGTTTATTCTAACATTTTAGTTTGACTTGATGTCACAGGCATGAGAATACATCGTATTAACCTAGCCTCAACAGTTGAAAACCAGAGTCCGAAGACAACTGAGCTTAATGCTCAATGGCATTCACGTGGGAG